>JAMJFZ010000199.1:74112500-74542500 GCA_026225945.1 Cricetomys ansorgei | reverse complement strand
ACTGACAGAGATTCTCCTGCCTTTGCCTCCCAAGTGCTGAGATTAAAAGCATGGGCCACCATGCCTGGCCCACATTAAAATTTTTAATTATAAAATTAAGCACACATCGATTGAAAAAATAAATGAAAGTTAAACGAGAATAAATGAGACAAAGGAAGGAAAAGCCCGGAATGGTGGTCACGCCCTAACCCTTCAGGCGGCAGAAACGGGCAGATCTCTGGGCTTAAGTCCAGCCTGGTCTTAACTTAGCAAGTTCCAGAGTAGTCAAGCTACACAGTGAGTCCCTGGCTGAAAACAATACAAAATAAACAACAACAGCAACAAACCCACCCACAAACAAAATAAAAGGAAAAAGAAACAGGAGAGCAAGGTTTTAGGTTTAGGGTTTAGGTAGAAACCAAAAGATCTTCCAGAGGCTCTCTTGAATTTCTTCTTGCTGTTCAGGGCAACAGGGGTCCAAGTTGTAGATTTTCAGTCATTCATAAATCTTGCAGGCCCAGGACTGTTGAGAGAGAAATTAGGGTATGAGAAGGGGAGATAAGGGGTTGCCCTGGTGCAGACCCGGGTTCCTATAGCAGACTCCGCCCTCCCGCTTCAGTCCCACCCCTCCCGACTGCAGACTCCGCCCTCCCGCTTCAGGCCCACCCCTCCCGACTGCAGACTCCGCCCTCCTGCTTCAGGCTGTTCTCACCGCCTTGATCCTCTGGAGCCTCCTTTGTATGCGCCTGCTGTTTTTCTCCAGGCCATCCCAGGGCATGAACGGCCTTTGCAGGGTCACAAAGTTTGTCCAGCAGTCAGTAAACTCTGAGACGGAAAAGAGAGCCAGGCCGTTGCAGGCTACAGGAGCCTCAGTACAGAGGCTTTCCTCCTCCCACCTTCCCCCCAGGGTGTTACTCTCTCCACAGAATTTGCCCTTTGAGGTGGAGCCAAATCTTTGGCCTCAGCCAGCCCAGCTTCCTTCCTTCCGGCCCAGTTTCTCCCCATCCTCATGGCCACAGTTCTGTCCACTTAGAGCTTAGAAACCTTCGCCTCCTGGTGACTGCGGTCCCTCCTTCTTACGTGGGAAGTCCATGACGTCTAGCTGGACCTTTGATCGCCACAGAGAGCACAGACCCTCCTGGAACGCTTTCTTCCAGTGGAAGTACAGGCGGGAGGTGTAGATGCGCAGGTGCACGTCTGGGTGATGCTCTTTGAATCTAGCCAGTTCCTGGGCACACTGCGGGCAGGGGCTCCAGGTGAGGTAGCAAGTGATTTGCACTTTGCCCATCTTCATAGAACACATCTCATCGATGAAGAGGAGTTCTGCATGTTTATTTTCCTGAGGGGAGTCCAGACAGAGAGAAGAAAGAGTTGGAAGGCAGAAGCCAGGCATCATGTGATTGGGGGTGAGACTGGAGACGCAGGACTCTATCTTGTGAACTTCCTGATGTCTTGCCCAGCACAGGGTGAGCCTCTCCTTCAGCACTCACCCACTAACCAACATTTCAAAGTACCACAGCCTTTCTAAATTGGACAAGGATCCCAGAGGTGCCCAGAGAAAAGGGGTCAGGGAACAGACAGTACTTTCAAGTCATGGTTCCAAGGGCTACCACCTCCGTTCAGGATGTTGACTGGAGTTTTCCAAAGGCCACTGTGTGCAGTGTTGTTTCTCCAAGGCAGTAAACAACCCCAGCTGGGAGGAGGGTCAAACATTGTGCCTTGAGTGGAAATAGAGCAACCTCACACCATCCAGGGCCAGCGAGAAAGACGGAGCCGAGGTGCGTGAGCAAGGGAAGTGAACACTGGGACCCTCACGTGCATGACGTGTGGGAAGGGGGAAGACCCTGGCTACCTCTCGTTCTGGCTCTGAGACTCCATCTGGTACCTTGCCTTGCAGGCAGCCTGTGAGTGGCTCTAGGCCATTCCACTCTAGCTGGAAGCATAGATAGGTCTTCCTGCGGTAGTAGCAGTTCTGAACTGGCTTGACTCGGTGTCTGTTGTTGAACTGCAAGTGGAATACGTCTTCTCTTAGCTGAATCAGTGGGAATCTGTACACGAAACAAACTGAAGACGTGAGAATGTGACCTCTGGGCTCAGCCTGCTCTTAACCCAACCCTGGACCAACGCTGCCTTCGCACTTCCTGTGGACGCCATTTAGGATCGACGGTCATGCTGAACCATTTTATGAATGCTTTACACTTCTTTATGTATTCACTAATCTTGTGCGTATGCACGTGTGCTTTTGTGCACGTGTGCATTTGTGCACGCATACATGTCACAGCACACATGTGGAGGACAGAGGTCAGCTTGCAGGGCTGGGCTGGGGTGAATCTGCACTTGCCTCCTCTTAATTAAGCTTTCCCTTCTTGTCTGCCTTTCCCCAGTGATGCTTCTCTCTGCAGAGAGCCCCTGTCCTGTGATCTGTGCTAGGAACTCCGTCTTCCACTGATTGGTAAGCCTCCGCTTTCCTCCCGGGAGTATCGACTGCCGACTGCCCTGTGTCTGGAGCCTGCTCCGCTAAGTAAGACGTTGCTATAGAGTAATGCCTTTACCTTCCAAGGGGACCCTTTGTGAGAGCCCATAGTGCCTCATGGGACAGTCGCCCTCTGTGTCCATTTTGGCTCACAGGGACTATAAATACAGGCAGCTTTGCCCAACTTATTTTACAGGAGTACCGGAATGCGAACTCCAGCCTATGTGCTTGCAAATACTCATAGCCATCTTCCTCATCCCTGTCCATTCCAAGTGTCCAGGGACCTCCAGTTTAATGGCTTCTACGCTTCTCGGTCAAGATTCAAATCTTCAAAAACTCACCACATATTGCGGCTAGGTGGCCATCTGAAGGGCTCCAGGTGGCTCAGTGGTTAAGAACACTTGCCGCTCTTGCAAGAGGACCCAGCTTTGGTTGCCAGCACCTACCTGGTGGCTAACAGCCTTCTGAAACACCAGTCCCAAGCAGTCTGATGCCCTCTTCCGCCCTCTATAGGCAGTGCATGTTGGTGATGTCCTTACAGGCAAGACATTCATACATATAAAAAAAACAATTAGATCGAACAAAACAAAACACCTCACCACATGTAAAGTTTGGTAATATTATTAGAGCCTCAAGAAGGCGAGGGGATCTTGGGGGGGCCCCCTCTTGTGTCCCAACTCAGCCAAGTTATCTCTCAAAGGGAAAAGGAGCCGAAGGGAAAGCAACAGGGTAAACGGTAAATCCAAAGCAGCACCCGCCTTATACCCCAGGCAGGAAAGGCCTGACTCCCAAGACTACAGAGACGGGGGACAAAGGGCCACCCTGAGGTGTCCATGCTTAGCTCACACCCGGAGAAATATTGTACAGAGGCCAAAGAATCTGGGTTCAGCCTGCAGTCACCAGACCTAGCAGCCAGTTTCCATCCAGTCTGCATCTCTGCCTTGTTTCTCCATGTTCTCGGCAGGGGTTGGGGGGGAACACATGCCTTCTGTATGCAAAACTGCAGGTACAGGTTAGCCAATAAGGGTTTTTGCCCCTCTGCATTTCCCCTCTCCTGCCTAAGGTGAAGTTCATTGCCCAAGATCAGTGAAACTTTTTTTTTTTTAAATTGTTTTTACTTTTCATCTTTCTTTCTTTCTTTGTTTCTTTCTTTTTTTGTTATTTTGAGACAGAGTTTCTCTTTGTAACCCTGGCTGTCCTGGAACTCATTGTGTAGACCAGGCTGGCCTAGAACTCACAGAGACCCGCCTGCCTCTGCCTCCAGAGTACTGGGTTTAAAGGTATGTGCCATCACAGCCCGGCTAGTTTTCATTTTTGTGTGGGGACAGGTTGAGGGAAGGTGAGTATGTGTACATTGTGCAGGTGCCCACAGAGGCCAGAAGAGGGTCAGATCCCCTGAAACTGAAGTTTCAGCTGCCTGATATGGGTGTAGGGTCCCTCTGCAAGAGCAGTTGGCGCTTTTAACCATGCAGCCACCCTTGCTGTCCCCAAACCTTTCTTATTTTGGCCAGATTTTGCTAGAAGGTAACATTCTGTAACTCTCAGACTGAGACGTGTGGGTGTGGGCGTGTGCATGCATGAGCAACATCCAAGTGGCGAACAGACCAGCAACACACAGGAGCTCCGTGTATTAGCAGTGCATAAACAGCTTGGTGGACTCTCCTTCAGCGTGTTCAGCAGCCCAAGCTTAGAAGCCTAAACCAAGGATGATGAAGGGACAAAAAGGCCACAACCCAGGGGAGAGCAGGCCCTCTCTGGTAGGGTGCTACAGCATCTGAAGGTCTCACCGTGATATGCAGGACTGTAAGTCACTTTCTCCTCAGAAGGACCCACAGTACATGTGTGCCCATCCTCACATGTGCACACCAGGCAGAACGTTTATTTTTAAATACAAGATCTTACTATGTAGCTCTGGCTGCCCTAGAACTCATTGTGTAGATCAGGTTAGCCTCCAGCTCATAAGAGAGCCACTCCTTGGTGCTAGGATTAAAGGTCTGTACTCCCACTCCCAGCACTAGGTAGATTCTCCTAAAAAAAAAAAAAAAAAAAAAGATGTATTTTGTTTTTATTTATGTGTGTGTGTGCACATGTGTGTGTGTGTGCATGTGTGTGTGTTTATGTGTGGATGTGTATGTGTGCATGTGTGTGTCTGTGTGTGTGTGCATGTGCATGTGTGTGTCTGTGTGTGTGTGTCTGTGTACATGTGTGTGGGTGTGTGCATGTGTGTGGGCATGTCTGTGTGCATGTGTGTGCATGTGTGTGGGCATGTCTGTGTGCATGTGTGTGTGCATATGTGCATGTCTGTGTGCATGTGTGTATGTGCATATGTTCATGTGTGTGTGCATGTGTGTGTCTGTGTGTGTGCATGTGTGCATGTGCATGTCTGTGTGTGCGCATGCATGTGCATGTACATGTGTGTGTGGGCGTGTGCATGTGTGTGTCTGTGTGTGGGTGTGTCTGTGTGTGTGCACATGTGTGTGTCTGTGTGTGTGCACATGTGTGTGTGGATGTGTGCATGTGTGTGGGCGTGTGCATGTGTGTGTCTGTGTGTATGCACGTGTGTGTGTACATGTGCTGTGTGTGCATGTGTTTGTATGTGTGCATGTGTGTATGTGTGTGTGTGTGTGCATGTGTGTGGGCATGTGCATGTGTGTGTCTGTATGTCTCTATGCATGTGTGTATGTGTTTATGTGTGCGTGCATGTATGTGTGCATGTGTGTGTCTGTGTGTGTGCCGTCCCCACACAGCGTTTGGCGCCCTGTGTGAGAACTGGGGAATTTTGCTGCCACACTGCTTTTCTGCTTCTCCTGACTTGGAGCCTTGAGGAGCTAGGGCTTTCCCCAGCAGTGCCCTCATGTGCATGCGTGTGCATGCATGTGCATGCATGTGTATGTGTGTATGTGTGTGTATTGTGTAGGTGTGTGTGTATGTGTGTGTGTGCATGCATGTGTGTGTGTGTACCTATACTTTAGAGGGAGAGGTCACACACATGGACGGTGTGAGGAGAACACCAGCTCTCAGCAGCTGCCCTAGACCTCCACAAGTGCTCCACTGCACATGCGCACCCACTTACCCACACACAATTACAACACAAAAGAAGTGTTGAGTACATTTCATAGACAAGGAGAGAATCTTTACCAGTCATGCATCTAATAAGGGTTTCAGATACCGAAGATGAAAAGAACTAAAGAATATTCAACACCAGAACCCACCATCTGACAATCAGTAAGTGAGAAATGGGTCGAACAGACGGTTCTCAAAAGAAGTACCAAGGATCCACTCATGAAGAAAATGTCCAGAATCTTTACTCAGCAAGGAAATGCAAATCAAAACTACACCGAGGGGTGGGCCAATCGCTGATTTGGTGAAATGCTTGCCACGCAAGCCTGAGGCCTAGCACCCCCGTAAAAAGCCAGTTATGGAATGTGGGTCTGTAACCCAAGCACTGGGAAACATTGTACAGGGGTTGCCTCTCCAGCCCGTGAGGCCAAGTCTGTGAAACATGTCTCAAAAACTAAGGTAAAGAGTTACTGAATGTTGTGGGAGATTTTAATTATGGATAATGTTCCAGTAAGCTGTCCTTGAAGCAAGTAAAGGATTCACTGCCTACCAGTAAACAAAGGAGTGGCTATCCGGCTCTCCACAAGAATGGAACATTCCTTAGCATTAAGGCAGATGAAGGTTAGGCTCCATTGATTTGTATATTGGAAGGCTGGGTGGAGACAGAGAGGATTTGGAATAAAAAAGAACTAGGGCAAGGGAGAGGGGAGAAAAGGACAGACAGACAGCAGAGAACAAGGAAGAAGAAACTAGCGAGCAGGAGGAGAACCAAGAGGAGAGCATGGGGTGAGGAAGCCTTGGAGTGAGCTCTCTGCCTAGCTGCCCGGGTATAGAATTCCCTGAGATTTGACATGGTTTGTGATTAATAAAGAGCATTGGAAAATTCCACTCTGGACTCTCCGTTAAGCGCCATAACTTTATTTTAACAACTGAAGAAGACATCCAACATTGTTCTCAGCCCTCCCCAATACATGCATACGCGTGCACACACACACACACACATGCACACACACACGCACACACATGCACTCACACACACGAACACATATACATGCCTCACACCGTATAACCATATATTGAGTTTCTGTCTCAGCAACAGCTCATGCCTGTGATCCCAGCTCTTGGGTAGCAGAGGCAAGAGGACTGCAGCAAGCTAGACACCAGCCCGGTTTACATAGAGAACTCTAGGCCAGCCTGGGCTACCAGGTGAGAGACACTGTCTTAAACAGTTACACAAAACATTAAATTAAAAATTAAATGACAACAAATGTTGGCAAGGGAAGGGTATAGGAAAGAAGGCTGTAGGGGAACTTTCCCAGAAGGTTTCTGTACTGTTCAGCCTTCCTTATGAGTACATGGCGCTGGGACTTCTGGGAACAGTTTGGAAGCCCTATAAAAGGGGCAATAGCAGTGGCAGAGGCAGTTAGTGACAAGGGACAGTGGATGGGAGGGCAGCCACCAGGCGGAGACAGAAGACAGTTGCTGGGAAGGAAGGCAGCCACCAGGCTGAGACAAGGAACAGTTGATGGGAAAGCATGTTAGAAGACAGTTAATGGGATAAAAGATGTTAGAAATTAGTCCAGTTCTCCAGGTTTAGACAGATAAAGTCAGCCAGAAGGGGCTGTAAAGATTTCTTCCTTTCTCTCTTTTTCTTTCTAAACTTTTAAAGATATGGGGTTTAAAAAGCTCCAAATTAGCTGGGTGGTGGTGCCGGCGGCACACACCTTTAATCCCAGTACTTGGGAGGCAGAGGCAGGAGGATCTCTGTGAGTTCGAGGCCAGCCTGGTCTACAGAGTGAGTTCCAGAGCAGCCAGAGTTACAACAGAGAAACCCTGTCCCGAAGAACAGAGAGAGAGAGAGAGAGAGAGAGAGAGAGAGAGAGAAAGGAAAAGTTAAGCATCTGTCACAGTAGCAGTTAGGGCAAGAGAATTAGCTACAGGCAGTTACAAGCCAGGCAGGAGAACCAGGAGGCAGAGTTCAGTTACAGTGAAAAAGTAACAGTTACAATTGGCTCCAAACAAATAAAGCTTCAGCTCTCATCTACAGTATAAGAATGCAGTTACAAAGGCCCTCCACACTGTGGGTAGGAATATGTGCCAGTGAAATCACTAGAACAGCACCGAGGTTCTGCAGACGACCAAGAATTAAAATATATATGACCCAGGCACACCACTCCTAGGATAAATGGGAAAGACTCCATGTCACAGAGGCACCTGCACATCCACATGAATTCCACAAAAGCCAAAACACGTCACCACCTGGGTGTGCCCATCAACAGGTGAATGAGGAGCATGGAGCCACGGCAGAAAGTCTGCTTTGCAGAACAATGGATGGAGCTGGAGACCGAGATGCTAAGCAAATAAGCCAGACAGAAATGCAAAGCCACACGCTTCCTCGTTCATATATGTACAGATGTGTGTATGTGTACACGGATAAAAGCAGGAGGGAGAGGTGGCAAGATGTCTGTGTGTATGTGTGTGTGTGTGCACGTGCGCGCGCGCCGACTACAATACACATCTGTGAAAACACCATAATTAAACCCATGGTTTTGTGCATTGATTTAAAAATCCAACATATGAAGAAATGCAAAGCAAGGCTCCAGCCGGGGCTTCTGAAGAGGCAGAACCTGTGGTGGGAGGGGACAGAAAAGCAGCTGCTCGGCTGGTCCTGGCCAGGGCTCCCCTAACAATAGGCACTGTTGGGGTTCTGTTTCTCTTTCTTGGGGAGGTCTGTGGCCTTGGGAAAGTCCCAGGTTTGTGACTGAGCTCCTGAAGCAGCTGTGTGGCCACATCCGCTCCTACTGCAGATGCGATGGCCCTCTTGGTTTTAATCTCCTTGGGCATCTGCTCTCAAGCCTCCCACATATACACCTGTCCTAGCATCCTGTGGGGTACCCTGGGCAGGTTGGCCCTAGCCCTGCCCTGGATCCTTGAGTCTGGGACCCCACTTTCTGTTTCCTGACAGTGACCTACAGGCCCCGCCCGGAACAGGAGGGCCCAGGGCGGGGAGGCTGGCTGTCTCAAGCTCAGACTCCTTCCTGGTGTCCTCTGGTGTAGCAGAGCAGGGTCTAGAGTGGAGACAGGTCTCCCCGTGCAGTCTGAACAGGGATCCAAAAGGAAAGAGCAAGTAACTGCAGAAAGGGAGGCGTGTGCAGAACTGGACTGGGAAGGAGGGGCAGATGGAGCCCTCCTCACTCATCCTAGCTGGCTCTTGGTGTGGTTCAGGGCACAGGGTCTCATCTCCATCCCTGGAGAAGGCAGCGTCTTCTGCCCTATCTGCTTCCCCAACAATACAGGGATGGGGGTCATGGCTCTGACATCTCAGAAAAGATTTCAAGGACAGAGAGGCTGAGATTGACTCTTGAGGTCACACAGCAAATAAAGAACATGGCTGGCATGCTGGCCAGATCTGCTTGGCTGTGCTTCCTCCTCCAGCTCCTGCTTCTGTATCCCTCATTGTTCCCAGGAAAGTAGCAGGAGTATGGGGCTGGGGGTCGGGGTGGGGGTGGCTCTCCCCCGGGGCCTCTGAGGTCTATGGTACAAGGGACTGGACTTCAAGCTCAAATTCTGAGGCTGTCGGCAAGTCTCAACCAAAGATCTTCAGATTAGAAAATACAAAGAATGCCCCGAGGAACGCTGTTACCTCGGAGCCCGAACCTCACCGAGAGCGAGAGTCCCCAGCAGGCCTGTTCCCCAGTTCCCCAGCATCTCCTTCTGTGTCTCCTCACTCTCCCCTTCCATCCTGCTCTGGATCCTCTGCTGCCATAACAGAGGCTGAGGCAAGAGTTTAGAGAGCCCCTCCTCCCATCTATCCTAAGGTCCTGGAGCCAGGATTGAGAAAGATTCCGGAATGAGCCCGGTCCTTTATGGGGAGGTCACATCTGCACACTGGGCAACTTATCCAAGTTGGAGTACTGAGGTGTCTCCCACATCAATGAGTGGAACCCTGGCTTTTCCCTAGAGACTGTCCTCATGTCTCTGGTCTTGAGAGACCCTGTGAGGGACAGAAAATACCAACTCTCTGAGCCGAGGGACAAGAGGAGATAAAAACCCGCCAGGAGAGCCATGACAGGCTCCAGAGGTTACTGAGCACCTGGTGGTGGGTCTCAAGGGCAGACCTAGGCGTTTCCCAGAACAAAAGACAGCCCACTGCTCACTCATTTGGGCCAGGGCGCTCAGGACCACATCAGAGACCCTCCCCCCCTCCCCGACTTCTTGGCCAATGTTGGTGACTGGGACAGTGAGCTCAGGGCCACATCAGAGCCCCCCAGACTTCTCTCCTTGGGGGACATTTGGAATGCAGACATATTGACTCAGCCAGAGGACCCCTGGATGCTGCCCTCAAATGAAATGCCAATAGCCCCCCAGAGAAGGACTGGACTCTGGCCATACATGGTGACCTGCCTGTGTCTGTCTGCCTGGAGCCATCTAAATTAAGCTGAGCTCTTGCTTCTTATGATGTCATCAAACGGCAGCGGAAGACAAGGGCTACTGTCCCTGTGAATCTGCCAGCATGCTCCCGAGCGCCACTCAAACACCTTCTTCCTGGTCTCATTTCTCATCCTGTCTCGTGCCAGAGCTGTATTCCCTAGCTGTCCCTCTTGGTAAGCCTTCTACTCTTTAAAACAAAAGTATTTATTATACTATTATTATTATTATTATTATTGAGAGGTAAGTGTGCTATTTAGGAAATAGCTTAGGTGTGGCAGTCAGAGAGCAACTCTGAAGAGTTGTTCTCCTGCCACCTTTATGTGGGTCCCAGGCTCAAACGCACGTCACAAGGCTTGCATGACAGGCGCCTCTACCCACTGAGCGATCTTACCAGCCTGCTTCTACTCTTCCCCGTCTGTCACCCAATCCCCTTTGTGTAAGTAGATCTCCTACCATTCCTTTTTGTTCAGTCTCCAGTCCCCATGGCTCATCTGTACCCCACCCACCCAGAACTTCGTCTTTGGGAGGTATTTGACAGGGTGGGTAAACAACAGTTAGGGCTCCGGGTGTAGCAAGGACTATGTGAGAGAGGGTATCAGGGCCTGGTCAGGGATCCTCCTGGGGTGCTGACAACCAGAGCAAGGACTCTGCACTCTCCATCCACAAAGAAGCCTCTTAGCCATTGTCAGAAACACATGTTCAAGGCCCTGAGCCTTAGGACTCAGAATGGAGCCAGTATTTGGCGGCCTGCCATTAGGCAGATCCTAATGCAAGGTCACAAGCAGCCTTATGGGAAGAAGGAGTTTGGACAGAGGGATACTAGGAAAGAAAGATCACAACAGAAATCCGATGAGATGGGACCATCTACAAACCAGGGGAGAGCTTCAGAAGACACTGCCTGTCAGGCCTCCGAACCTGGGGAGAACACAGTGGGCTCCCTGAGCACCTGGTGGGTGGCAGCTGGGCATCTGACAGTCCTTTTCTTCCTCTGAGCACTCAAGGCTGTCTTTTTTTTAAAAAAAATTTAAATTTTATATGCATTGGTGCACGTATGTGTGTGTGAGGGTGCCAGGTACCCCTGGATATGGAACTACAGAGCTGTGAGCTGCCATGTGGGTGCTGGGAATTGAACCTGAGTCCTCTAGAAGAGCAGCTTAACCACTGAGCCATCTCTCCAGCCCCTCAAGGCTGCCTTGATGGGGTTTCTCTACCTTTCAGTCTCCATGCTTATACATATACCAATTTGCTTCTAATTTGGTTAGCAATAGGAGTCAATTATGATATTGTGATGGGAGACACTGGGTTAAGAGGTGAGGAGGACCTTGTGGGTAAAGATGCCCCAGAGAAAGAAGAGGTCGGGAGGAGGGAGGAGAGGAGAGGTGGTGGGAGACAGGTGCAGGAGGCCAGGCAGGGATGAGGGCAGGCACTAGCTGGAGAGGCCTGCAAAGTATGCATCGGAAGGGAGAGAAGGGGTGGCCGGGCACGACAAAGCCCCTCACCTGAGAATCTTCTTAAGATTGGAATCCTGGTGACTAAAATATCTACCCAGGTTCCACCAAGGCTGGAATGGCTTGCCATCATTGTCCACAAACTTGTCCCAACACTTTTTAAATTCTGAGACAGAAGAGGAGAGAAGGCAGTCAGGGCCCAGGCCTTCCCTCGAGGTAGCTCCCTGGTGACACCTCCCCCTACTGTATGGCAGACCCACAGGCCCCCCTGCAGCCCTGATGCTCACTCCCTACCTTGGATGCTCATGGCAGCCAAGTTGGCTCCTTCCTGACTCAGCCTGCGAAGCTTCCACCGGGTGTGCGGGTACCAGAAGTAGTAGAGGCGGGAGATGTAGATGACTAGGCTCAGGTTGTGGTGTGCGGCCAGGAATCTGGCCACTTTGTCGGCACAATCTTTGCAGGGACTCCAGGACATATACCAGGTGATCTCGTACTCTTCACCCGGGGACTCTTTCAGTATTTGGTGGAACCAGGAGAGGAAGCGCAGTTCAGCATGGCATTTGTCCTGGGAAAGAAAAGAGAAGCGCTAACAGGCGGGGAGGGGAATCCAGCACTTGGCTGGCTTGCTGTCTCCATCCCTCACCATCCCTGGTTGAGCTACTAATCCTATATCCATTCTCATGTTTCCCCGGCATCTCTCACTATCACTCTGAGATCCACTATAGCCAGGTCCACTGGGGGTTGGCTGGCTACCTGTCTGCCATATCTCCTGGGGAGGGCATGGGCTAAGATGTCCCCTTAAGGAAACTCCAGTCATGGGTAGCTGCAGAGACCTTGACATGTGGCTCATCTGAGATAACGTTAATAGCATGTTAAACACACAAATGGTTTGGTTTCCTTTTCTTTCTGAAGTCTGTCTGTCTGTCTGTCGTCTATCTATCGGCTTTTCAAGACAGTGTTTTCTCTGTTGTAACTCTAGCTGTCCTAGAACTCATTCTGTAGACCAGGCTGAGCTCGAACTCACAGAGATCCGCCTGCCTCTGCCTCCTGAGTGCTGGGATTAAAGGGGTGCGCCACCATGCCGATATTTTGGTTGTATTTTTGTGTGTTTGTGTGTGTGTGTGGCCCTCCGTTTCACCATACAGCGAACAATGACCTTGAACTCCTGACCTTCCTAACTTAGCCTCTGGAGTACTGAGGTTGCAGGCTTGTGCCATCACTCCTTGCTCAGACAGCTCATTTCAAAGAGAAAAAGGAATTGAGGCATGGTAGCTCACACCTCAATCCCAGCACTCAGGAGGCTGAGACAGGAGGGTCAAGCAGAGTTGAAGGCCATCTTGGGCTACATAATGAGATTCTGTCTCAATACCTACCAGTGTGTGTGTGTGTGTGTGTGTGTGTGTGTGACTATATAAGAAGAATTTTATATTGGTTAGGCACTGAAATAATGTTGCCCACGTTGGGTTGAATAAGTCATTAAAATCCATCTCACCCATCCTGTCAGCTTTATTGTTTATTTGTTTGTCTGTTTTTAGAGACAGGATTGCTCTGTGTGATAGCCTGGCTATCCTGGAACTCACTTTGTCCAGGTTGACCTTGAACTCACAGACACTTGCCTGCTTCATCACTGCCTGGTTCATCCTGTTAGCTTCTTAAGCTACAGGCACTGGGAAGGTTAAAATTACTTGTTCTATTAGATACCTGCTGCAGAGCAAGTCTGACACCCAGGAAGTGCTCCTAGAACATTCCAGAAAAGTCTGCCATCAGGAGATAGGAGGGCAAGGGTGTGTTAGGGCAGTTGGTCCTGGTCAAAGCCACAAGTCACAGCTGCTCCCAAAGGCCTTGAACATGAGTTTGGCTGGACTGAGATAGGCAGGCTGGGGTACGGTCCCTGTTGTGTGATAACACGGTCTTATAAGAAGCCTCAAGTAAATGGGGGTGGGGCAGGCTGGCCCAACCCAGAAGTCACTTAAGCAAGATGTGGTGCTGGGTGCCCAATGTGCTGAAGCTTCTGGACACCTTTTGAAAGGACAAGAACAAAGCATCCAAACTTTAGTCAGGCTTCTAAGAGCACCAAAACTGTGTAGGCCCAAGTCAGGGGCAATGTAACTCAGAACAGTTCCCAGAACTAAAGTAAGAGAAACAATTTCTAAGACAAACAAGATATGGACCACTGACTAACGGCCTTGGGCTAAGGATCTCCCTCGACCCACATTGACTAAGACCCTAAGTTTACATTTTCTAGGAGCCTTGCTATATGCCAGCACCAATCAGTTTAAAGGTTAATACTCACGTCACTATGTAACCAATAGAAACATGCCTGATATTTTGTTGCTAAGCTCTGCCTTTGAAATTCCTATATAAGCAATACTTAGAGTGTGCTAGGGGTCGCCCTGTGAGGGTGGACCCCAACGTGGGGGGGCACCCTGTGAGGGTGGACCCCAATGCGTTGGAAATAAACCTCTTGCTTTTGCATCGATCTCGAGTCCTGGTGATTTCTCAGGGGTCTCCTTCCGTCTGCTCCTAACACTTTCCTTTGAAAACTGCCAGGTATTGATTCCGGGGCAGGCAGGGACACAGGCTGTCTGGCATCATATTGATCTTTCTTTCTTTCTTTCTTTCTTTCTTTCTTTCTTTCTTTCTTTCTTTCTCTCTTTCTTTCTTTCTTTCTTTCCTTCCTGTTTTATTTTATTATTATTGTTATGATAATTATTATTATTAGTAGTAGTAGTAGTAGTTTTTGAAACAGGGTCTCACTGTGTAGCGCTGGTTGTCCTGGAACTGGCTATGTAGACCAGGCTGGCCTCAAACTCAGAGATCCATCTGCCTCTGCCTCCTGAGTGCTGGGATTAAAGGTGTTTGCCACCATGCCTGGACATATTAATCTTTTTTTTTTTCTTTTTTTCTTTTCTGTAGTTTCAATGGGCTCATCTCCTTCCTGTTAT
Organism: Cricetomys ansorgei; assembly: GCA_026225945.1. Lineage (NCBI taxonomy): Eukaryota > Metazoa > Chordata > Mammalia > Rodentia > Nesomyidae > Cricetomys > Cricetomys ansorgei. The sequence continues at coordinate 74,528,164 of JAMJFZ010000199.1, read as the reverse complement.
GAGAAGAGCCTGGGCAATCTATTCATTGAGTTTTGTTGTGTTGCTGTGTATGGGAACACGTGTGTGTGTGTGTGTGTGTGTGTGTGTGTGTAGGCCAGGAATCAGTACTGGGTGCCTTAGTCCACACTGAGGCAAGGTCCCCCATTGTATCTAGAGCTCCACGTCTCAGCTAGTGCAGTGGCCGGCTTGTTCTGGGGGCTTCTCTGGCTCTGTGCCCCATAGGTTAGGATGATAGCTGGCCTCTGTGTCCATGGTGCTTTTTACATGGATTTGGGGAATCCAAGCTTTGGTCCTGGCAAGTGCTCTACCCTTGGGGCCACCTCCACAGCCCTTTGGTATTTATTTATTTAGACAAGATCTCACCTCATATAACCCAGGCCACCCTCAAACCCTCTACACAGCCAAGGATGACCTTGAACCCCAGATTCTCCTGTCTCTACTTCCTAAAGACTAGGATTACAGGAATGAGCACTCTGCCTGATTTTTCTGTGCTGCCAAGGATCAAACCCAGGACCCCATGAATGTGAGGTGAACACTCTCTCAACTGAGTTACATCCCCAACCCTAATACCTTTGTTCCAAAGATCCCTTGGAGGACAGGTAAACTGCCGTTCTTCATTCTTTTCACTTTGAAGCACAAGAAGGTATTGTTTCGCTTATTGGCATAGCATAGATTCTCAAAGTGGAAGTAGAATTGTTTTTGATGTAATTTCTTTTCTGGGTCTCTGCAGGCACAAGAGAGAAAAACTGCAGAGTATGCCCTGCAGAGACTCCAAGCAGAACAAGCCCACCCCCCCCACCCCCACCCCCCCCCCCCCCCCCCCCTCCCCGGTCCTGAGGCACCGCCTCCCCTCAACCTTCCACACCACACCCTTGACAACCTTTGCAATCTTCCCAAGCAGGAGGACTGTCAGAGTGCTGCCCTCCTACCTGGGCCCCAGCGCTGATCCTCTCAGGGAAATCCCTACCTAGGAACAGGGAAGGCACAAAACTCTTCTACTCTTGAGTAATAACTTTTAGCATTTCACCCCAGCTCCTTCCTGACTTGACTCTATAAGGTACGGAGGTTTAAAAAATCAAGGCAATGGGACTGGAGAGACAACTTTCAGTCGATAAAGCACTTGTACACAGGTCCAGATTCTCAGAGCAGATGGAAGAGCCGAGCGTGGGGCTGTGCCTTTGTAACCCCAGAGATCGGGTGGCAGAGACAGGAGGATCCCAGGAGCACTGGCCAGCCAGCCAGAATCCACAAGCTCCTCTCAGTCAAAGAAGGCAGAGAGCAAATGAGGAGACAATGGACAGGAACCTCTGGCCTCCAGGTCGGGGCACACCCACCCACCACGCACAAGCAGACATATTGTCAGAAGAATTCCCAAATTCACACACAATCCTCTGTCTCAGCATTTTTATTTATTTATTTATTTATTTATTTATTTATTTATTGCAGGTGCGAACTTATCAAATCCTTCCCTCAGCCTGCAGGGGATGTTCTCATTGAATAGATGGGGAAAGCCCAAGCCTATAACTGTAGCCTTTGGGGAGCAGGAACAGGAGGGTTAACCCAAGATTAAGTCCTGCTTGATCTATTCAGTGAGTGCCAGGCTAGCCAGGGCTCCACAGTAAAATCTTACCTGAAAAAAATAAAAAGAACCAAACCACCACCACCACCATGGCCACAACAAAATCCTCACAACACAATAATAACCAAAAACCAGAGTCTGGATCCCCCCATCATAGAGCCAGGACAGTAAGATCTGGGTTCCTGGTTAGGCGAGCTGATCCATCCTGTCATTAAGAAACTAGTGAGGTATTAGTGGACTCGGAGGACTCAGGGTGGACACAGTCAACAGCCTGTAGAGTAAATGCCGGAGGAGCCAGAATTCAATCAATCGATCATTGATCAGAAAAATGGGACCTGAATCTAACCTCTGTCTCTGGAAGGAGAAGGGATATCTGGGACTGGTTACAAGGCCACACATGGGATAAAGCTACTTACAGATAAATACCTACACACCTGGCTTCAGGAGCCCTAACCCTGGGGAGATCACTGGCTGGTATGTTGGGGTTCTGGTGAAGATGAAAGACATGCTGTCCTGTGATGTGCCTTGCGGAGCCCCTTCAGGCTGTCACTCTATACAGGTCTATCCATCATTGGACAGGACAGAGTTGCTCAGTGAAGGGTGAATGTTCTAGAGATAAGAGACAGTATGGGCCAGGGCCATGGTTCAGTGGGTAAAAGTACTAGCTTCAAAAGCATGCACCACAATCACACAGATACACACACACAGAGACACAACACACTTACATACGCCCACACAGGCACACTCACACACACAAGCACACACATAGGCACCCACTCACACACCCACACACAGGCAGACACACACATAAGCACACACACAGGCACACTCACACACACACAGACACACACAGAGACAGACATCCACTCACACACCCACACACAGGCACCCACACACACATACAGGCACACATAGACACACACATACACACAGACACACATACAGGCACACATAGACACACACACACACAGACACACACAGGCACCCACACACACATACAGACACACACATACACACAGATACATACAGACACCCACCCACACACCCACACACAGGCACTCACACACACACACACACAGACACTCACCTACCCCCCCACACACATAAGCACACTCACACACACACACCCCACACACAAACACCCACACTCACACACTCACAAACACACACTCAGGTGTTATGTCCAGAGGTCCGAATCCCCCTCCCCAAATTACCAACAGGAGACCAAATCTGCTGCAAAAGCAAGGAGTCTTTATTCAGACAAGTCCGGGCTTGGGCTGCTGCTTTATCTTAACCCAGTGAGAATTGAAGCAAGAGCCCCGAATGCCCATTGAAGCCAGCTTTTATTGGGATTTCAGCAAGGGGCGGAGGTCTCCAACTTGGCAGTCACAGGATTGGTTGTTGAATGGAAATGTCAAATGAAAATATTATATGGTGATAAAATGTTAAGATGGGCTTTATACATTGCTTACTCCATTTCGTAAATCTCCTCTGCTTAGTTATTCAACCCCACGGGACTGGAGGCCCCACACCCCTTCCTGTTCTCCCCTGTAACCGTAAGATGCACTTCTACCTTGTAACCACAAGATGTGTTTTTTCTAAGTTCCCAGTGAAGACCCCACTAGCAACAGCCAATCAGAAAAATAACAGATAGCTTTGCAAAACTCTTTGGAAACTTTTGTGGTTTGACCCTCTATAATGAGCCAATCAGAAAAGAGTACTCTGTGCTTATTACATGTAACCGTGTAATCCTGTAACTGCCAAGTTTCCCTATGTATAAAAACCTCTCACACTGGGGAATCGGGGCCCTGGCTTACAGTCTCGCTGCATTGAGCTATTGTGTTGGCCGGGTTCCGGATTCACTTCAATATATAAAGGCTCATTGGTTTTATATCACTTCAGTCTCCTTGTGGTACCTGGTGAACGATGGGAAAAATTCCCAGCCTACAACAGGTTGACATTAGCTTGCGCAGAGTTGTCACACAGGGATTGGTTAGTGGTCCAATGATTTTCTTTGGACCAAACCACAAGTTTGCAAAAGCATATATTTTTAAAATATTGGTTAACTGACTCACTTATAATTGGCTGGTCTGAAGCTGTTTTTCAGCCAACGACTCCTGGTGATCTTTCCTGGAACTGGGGTCAGGGCAGTTTGATTAGTTTGACTCTGGCATGGAGATCTCAGACAAAACAGTTCTAACATGGAGGTCTCAACAAAATAAAATGAGGTCAGCTTGCCCTGGGTTCCCAACAGGCACACACACACTCACACACATGCAGGTGCACACACACACACACACACACACACAGGCACACACACACACACACAAGCAGGCACTCACACAGTGACCATACAGGCATTGGGTAAGTTGGGGACTCCTCTTTCACTCTTTGCCAGGGGGATTCATGCCATCTCAGAGCATGGTCCCCTCTTCTCCCAGCATCCCCTCACGTTGGGTTAGAACAGCACGGGATATCCTAGAACATCCATTGAAAGTGCTCCAAATGCTATAGTCCAAAGACTGCGTCCATGGACTTTTCTTTAAATTCTGACACACAGCCCAGCCAAAGATCAGCGGGAAGACCCATGCGGGGGACGGGGGGGGGGGGGGGGGGGGGGGGGGGGGGGGGGGGGGGGGGGAGGGGAAGTGGCGGGGCCGGGGGCAGGCAGTCCTAGCCTGAGGAGGAGTCAACAGGAAGAAATTCGCGAAGTGTGGAGAGGGTTGCACAAGGTGGCCAGTTTACAAGCCCCAGGGAGGCAACAGCGGTGTCTCAGAGCAAGAACACTCATGGGCAGTGGGAGCTACTGAGGATCATGGAGAGAGTGAAGAGTCTCAGGGTGGGGACCTAGAGGGGAGGCCTAGCACACAGCACAATGGGGGCCACCAGGAAGAGCCTGCAGTGGAGTAACGGGCCGGCGGTACCTGATCGGTGAATCCGGTCTGTGTTGGCAGTATACGGGGTAGTCTGGTCCCATCCCGGCTCTGGGCCCCACACGCTGGGGTTGCATGTCCTGGGTACAGGCCCTGGCTTTGGGAGACCCCAGAAGTGCGAGTGAGTGCATGCCCCACCCTCTTCCTGCTTCAGCTCCCGGAATGGGAGGGCTCAGGGCCCAGCTGGCTCCTGCCCATCTTCCCTCCAACCCTCGGTCCCCTGCAAAGAGAAAGAGAAAGTAACTAACAGCAGAGGGAGGGGTGCTGAGCGTGGAGAGAGGCAGGACAGACGCCTCTAGAGTGGCCCCAGGCTTCTTCATTCAACCAGCGCAGCACGGGCTGTGCCCAGATCTTGGAGCTGTAGTGCCCGCTGAACCAAGGGTTTGACTCTCAAGATGTGAAGCAGGAGTGAGTTCTGGATGGGGATTTCCCCTCTTCTCTCCCCTCGGTTCAAGAGAGCTTTGGTTTTTAACTGTGCGCTTGGATTTTGTCATTTCCCAGCTGCCTCAGGTGTGGAGCCAAACTGGGATTGACGGGGACACAAGCTCAGATTGGTCACTGATGGCTCAGGACCAGATAGCTGCAGGTGGCTAAACTGGCATCAGAGCTCGTGATCCGAGCTCGCTTCCGGTTTGTCTCTGCAGATGAGGGACACCCATGCCCAAAGATGAACGAGCTTGGGGCCCCCACAGACCTGCGTGGACCAGGAAAATAAAGGATATGCACGCTTCTGGTTATTTAAGTTCGTCCAGAGTTCTTTGGAGGAATGAATGCACATGCGTCAAAATAGGGGAGTCCGCGCTCTCCACGGAGGCTCTGGGCTCAGTAGCCAGCTGCCCTGAATCGCGAGTGCGTCACAGCGCCCCCACCTGGCGGAAGGCTGTCCTACCTCTGTGCAAAGCAGACTGACAGGTTGAACTTGTTGGGGTACGGTGTGTGTGAAGTTTTCTATTGCCATGGAAAACAAATGGACACAATATAACATTAATGAAATAATATTTAAATCAGAAGTAAATACATTTGCTGGGCGGTGGTGGCACACGCTTTTAATCCCAGGACTCTGGAGGCAGAGGCAGCTGGGTCTCTGAGTTGGAGGCCACCCTGGTCTATAGAGCGAGTTCCAGGACAGTCAGGGCTACACAGAGAAACCCTGAAAAATAAAACCAAACAACAACACAATACAACACAAAACAAACAAACAAAAATACCAAAAACTAGAAGTAGACACATTTAAAAAGAGAATATAACAACAGTAGACCCAGAAAATGCATCAAACTCAGCTCCCAAGGAGTCAGAAGACTCTTAAAAACACCAGCTTTGCAGCCAAGGAATGAACTCTGTCTCTTACTGTGTGGCTTTGGTAATTTTTTAACATCCCTGAGTCTAATATTCCTCACCTATAAATGAACATTAAAAAAAAAACTACCTTGTGTGACTACGGGGAAGATACATAAATGTAATTTATGTAAGGAACTTTGCAGGTACCCAAACGTTACAAGAACTGAATGAAAGAAATACCACCAATCACACTACATTTATTTCATTCATTTTTAATTAATCAATTAATTAATTAATTAAATTTATTTATTTATTTTTGTTTTTTGAGACAGGGTTTCTCTGTTGTAACTCTGGCTGTCCTGGAACTGACTCTATAGACCAGTCTGGGCTGGAACTTATAGAGATCCACCTGCCTCTGCCTCTCGAGTGCTGGGATTAAAGGCGTGTGCCACCACCGCCTAGCTATTTTATTTATTTAAAAGAATAATTTATTTATTTTTATTTTATGTACATTGGTGTTTTGTCTGCATGGATATATCTGTGTGAACGTGTTAGATCTCTGGAGCAGGGGTTACAGACAGTTGTGAGCTACCATGTGGGTGCTGAGAATTGAACCCCAGTCCTCTGGAAGTTCTCTTAACTGCTGAGCCATCTCTCCTGCCCCTTATTTCTTTATTATATTTATTGTATGAGTGTTTCCCTGCACAAATGTATATGTACCAGGAATTTGCCTGGTACCAGAGGAGTCGAGAAGAGGGCATCAGATCCCTGGGAACTGGAGTTATGATGGTTGTGAGCCGCAGTGTGGGTGCTGGGAACTGAACCTGGGTCCTCTGCAAGAGTAGCAAGTGCTCTTAACCACTGAGCCATCTCTCCAGCCTGTGTTCTGTCTTTTGATAAGAGAGGCAGGCTGGCTCCAGAGATGCCTTCGATGGAATTATAATCTGATAAGGTAAAACTGGAAACCATTGAGTTGCACAAGGGGCTTAGCGCATACCCTTTCCCTGTTAATGGGGATTCCAGTGACAGTCTTAGAAAATTAGAAGGTTTTGACTGAGCCCTCTCCCCAGCCCCGTGTGTTTAGTTGAGTAAGGAATTGCTGAACTCTCCTACAATAGCTATACCATTTGCCAGTGTGGGAGTGATCTGCTTTCTCCACATCCTTCCCGACATCTGGTTATGTCACTCATTTTCATTTTAACCACCCAATGGATTTATAGTGATATTGTGAGGTTGTTTCATTTTTTTTTTTTAAATTTGATTTGTCTTTGAGAAGGCAAATCACTAGGTTAAACAGGTTGAACTTGATCACAGGCACGCAGCACCGAGCCTGACTGCGTTGTGGTCCTCCTGTTCGTTTCCCCATGGTTAGTGATATCAAACAGTGTGTTCAGGTGCTTATCTGCCATCTGTAGATCAGCATTAAATATATTAATAATCTGCATAAATATATGTATCCCCTTGATTCTGTTCATCCTGTAAATCCGAGAAGCAGGTAGGTCCAGCTCTCCCCCCATCCTTTTACCGTGGATGCTGGCATTCTCCTCTCTGTCCCTGTGATCTCAACTACACCAAGTACCTTGTAAAACAGAGTCACACCCCACTTGTGTTTTTGTATATCTTAGTTAGGGTTACTATTGCTCTGATGAAACACCATGGCCAGGGGTTGCAGAGATGGCCCCGTGGTTAAGAGCACTGGCTGCCACCTGTAACTCCGGTTCCAGGTTATCTGATGCCCTCTTCTGATCTCAGGCACTAGCCATCCACATGGTCACATACATACATACAGGCAAAATGCCAATACACATAAAATTAAAAAAAAAAAACCTAAAAGATGTTAAGAAAGAAAGAAAGATCGTGACCAAAGAACCTGGAGAGGAAAGGGCTCATTTGGCTTATGTTTCCACACCATCAGTTCATCATTGAAGGAAGTCAGGACATGATCTCAAACAGGGCAGGAATCTGGATGCAGGAGCTGATGCACAGGTCATGGAAGAGTGCTGCTTACTGGCTTGCTCAGCCTGTTTTCTTATAGAACCACGACCACCAGCCCAGAGATTCCACCACCCCCAGTGGACTGGGCTCTCTCCTATCAATCACTAATTAAAAAAATCCCCTATAGCCAGATCTTATGGAGGAATTCTCTCTGTTGAGGTTCTCTCCTTTCAGGTAACTCTACTTGTATTAAGGTTGACACAAAACTAGCTAGCACACTGTGATTGGCTTATTTCATTTGGCATGATGTCCCCAGAGTCCAGCCATGCTGGAGAAAGTGTCTAAGTTTCTTTCTTTTTTTTCTTTTGCTTGTTTTTGAGACAGGGTCTTTCCCCATGCAGCTCTGGCTAACCTTAAACTCAGAGATCAATCTGCCTCTCCCTCTCCAGGGCTGGGGTTACTCAGAGACCCACCTGCTTCTGCCTCCTGAGTGCTGGGATTAAAGGTGTGCGCCATTACCCAACACATTTTTTTTTTTTAATGATAAATACAGGCTGAGTTGGTAGAACATTTATCTAATGCAGTGAGCCCTAGCTTCAGTTCCCAGTACATAATAAACTCAGCACTTAGGAAATGGAAGCAGGAGGATGAAGAGTTCAAGGTCACTGTGGATTGCATGTGGAGTTTGAGGACAGTAGAATAATAGTACACTGTGTCCTGTGTGAATGGACCACATTCTGACTCTCTTCCTTTGCTGATAGACGCTAGGATTTCCTCCACATCTTATCTATTGTGACTAATGCAATTACAAACAGCAGCAGACAAACCTCCCATTGAAACCCTCTTCAGCTGGGGTGCATACCCAGCAGTGGAATCAATGCATCATATGGCCATTTTATTTTTAAGTTTTCTTTTGAGACAGGGTCTCATGTAGCCCAGGCTAGCCTGGAACTCATGTAGCTGAACTCATTATCAAGCTGAAGATCTTGAATACCTGAAACTTCTGCCTCCACCTCTCAAGTGCTGGGATTACAGACCTGTGCCACCACACTTGCATCATGTGACACTAGGGACACGGCCTTGTGCCTGCTAGGCAAGCACTCTACCGACTGGGCCACATCTGCAGGTCCGTTTCTGGCTTGCCGCATGCATGTGTGGGCGTGGGGGCACCCCCATACTGTCATCTACAGCAGATGTCCGTTTCCACTGAGCAGGTGTCCACCTGGTGGCCTGAGTCTGCCTCCTCACCTGTCTTCGGTTTGATTGCTCTGTTCACACTTTCCTTTTATATTTATTTAATTGAGAAAGGGTCTCACTGGATAGTGCTGGCTGGTTTGAAACTCATTAGGTGGATCAGGCTGACCTCGAACTCACATAGCTCTGCCTGTCTCTGCCTCTAAGATACTATGCTCAAAGGTATGCACTACCAGGCCCAGCTTGTTTTGCCTTCCTAAGACATTCTCTTAAGGGTGTAAAATTCCTCTTAGTACCGCTTGGCTTTATCCCATAGTCTGACAATTGGATCAAGGCCAAACTCACCAGAAGCCCTGGAGCTGGAGTTATAGACAGTTGTGAGGTGCCCAACATGGGTTCTGGGAAACAAATTTGGGTCCCCTGCAAAAGCATTGTGTTCTTAATGGCTGAGTTATCTCTCCAGCCCCTCACTTTGTTAAACCAATGATCTCTAAATGTGCCCAGTACAGTTTTATCTTTAATATACAACTGGCTCGTGGGAGCTGTGTGCTGGTCTAGGTAAACTCAAGACTGTACCACGGGTTGGAGTGATGGCTCAGTGGTTAAGATTGTGTACTGTAGGACTAAGGAACAGAAGAATGTTATAACTAGACAGACGAATAAATACTTTAGAAAATACTGCAAAGAGTGCACTTTCATTTCTGCTCAAGAGACATTAATTACCTTACTACCTATAATCACATGTATGGCTTACAAAGACGTAGGCCATAAAAACAGTATGCTTCTGTTATTTTAATGTCTACTAGACTCTGTAAATTTTTACTTCCTGTTTTATTGATAAACGCCATTATTGGTAAACACCGTCCTTACGAAAAACTAGATTGACCTTTCCAGATTGACCTCCCCCACTCCCTGCTCAAAAAGGAAGAGAGGATGGTTTCAGGGCTGTACCTGATTAGATCATGAATTCTTGAAATCACTACTAGTTATTATACTACTCAGTCTGATGCTTGCCTAATAAGGATTATGCAGTCGTGCTTTATAAATAAAGAGGCTCCCTGGGCATTGATCACACTCAGACCTGTGTCTGTTTCCTTCACTCTTGCTGACTCCATACGTCCTCTGTGGGACCTGAACCCTGCTGGAGCTGGACTCTGGCAAGAGTCCTCAGGGCTTTGCCCTTACCATTGTTCCCAGAAGCACAGAGTACAGCGCACACTTACACTGTAACTCAATGTGCTTGGACCAAATAGGGCGACCACTGTGGAATCATCCCCTCCGCAGAGTCTGGGGCTGTGGCTTTATGGAGCTAGTAATGCAAGCTGAGCTGTCATCCTCCTGTGTGATGTCAGAGCTTGTCATGTGCGGGGCAGAAGGTCGGAGATGGATGCTAAACATAAGGTGTGCAAGAGCAGACACAAGCTGGAACCTACAGCATGAGCATCGGGCCTCGAGGCCACTCGGGGACCCATGTGTAAGAATGTGATGCCGGAATCCAAGCCTCCTCACACAGACACTGGCAGGCCCCTCCTGGGACATTCTCTGGGAATTCAGAACTAGCCAATTTGTGGGTCTTGGGCATCTCACCTGGGAAGTGAGTCTCCATGACAGAGGCGTCCATTCTGCTCCCCGACCCCTTCCCTGCCTCCTGCTTGGAAATCAGAGAGCCTGGCTGCAGGCTCTTGCTGTGAGCCTCCTTCCACCCTAACAAGCTATAGGAAGAGGCTCCCTCTTCTCGGTGGGGTCTGGTTCTCTCCAGAGATCCTGCCATGCTGCCTGTCTCTGGTGCTGGGGCCTGAACTTTCCTTGGAGCTCCCCCTGCTGTTGCCCTCTGTCTGTTAATAAGTCTGCTAATATGTCACAGGTCCTCTTGAGCCATCGGCCCCATCCAAAACCTAACGTCGTGCATTACCCTCGCCTCTGATTCTAGTGGTGTTCTGCCAGGCCCTCCTCAAGGGGCTAATGATTCTCGAGGACCATTCAGGGAACATTCTAGCAGCTACGGTCCTGGCTGCTGCTTCATATCAACGACAGTCACCAGCATGCTAAAGAATGGCTGCTACTTCTTCTCCTTCATCTCCCTCCAGCCCAGTGGGGATAATAGTTCTTGCTGCCCACCCCAAAAGGAAAGTACTGGAAAAGTTGTTCTGCCAAGCCAACTGGCCATATTGCAGAGCTGCCTCTGGAAAGGGCACAGAATCTGTAGAACCAACATCGTCTTAAGTGTTGTAATCTATGAATATGGTAGACCTCTGAGGTTATTTAGAGCCTTTTTAGTTTCTCTTAGTAACATTTTAGTTCTTGGTATATGTGTCTCATGCAAATTTGCAAAATAGACTTGTTTTGTTTTGTTTTCCCTTAGAATGGTCTCACTGTGTAACACTGGCTGGCCTGGAACTTGCTATGTCGACCAGGGTCCCCTCACAGAACTCACAGAGATCCACCTGCCTCCACCTCCTGAGGGCTGGAATGCAGGGTGTCATCATACCCAATTTGCAAAATGAATTTCAGTGAAACTATTTTTAAGGACAGATAGAAATCTGTTACAGAAGTAACGATGAATACTTATTTATTTGTGTATGAATTAGCGTATGCATGCTATGTCATACGTGTGGAGAATGCATGCTATGTCATACGTGTGGAGAATGGCGGCTGCCTTCAGGGATCAGTTATTTCCTTCGAACATTAGGCTTAGCAGAAAGTGCTTTTATCTGTAGGGCCATTTTGTGGGATCAACTTTTTTTTTTAAGACAGGATCTCACATAGCCCAGGCAAACCTCAAATTCACTGTGTAGCCAAGGATGACCTTAAACTCTTGATTCTCTTGTTTCCACCCCACAAATGCTGGTATTTAGGCTTGCCCCTTGAATTCTGGCATGTGTGGGCCAAGCATTCTTCATATTTAGCTATAAACTCACAAATCTGCCAGGCCTCACAGCCAGCATGGAGTTCTACAAATGTTCTCACTTATACAAGAGAACGGAAGCATAGAGTGCTGTGTGACCCTGACCTACCCAACAAATGCACCCACCACTGCTGTATTCCACTTAGGAATGCCTATGCGTGTTCACACGTGTCCAGCAGTGCTGAGTGCTACTCTGTGCGTGTGAACCTTTTACTTGGGTTCCTTGAACTAGTTCTCTGAATAGGTCCTATGACAGCGAGGCTGCAGAGGAGGGGGTCCATTTTATCTCTAGCCGACAGTATCGTGTTTATGAAGATAAGTCAACTACACTCGGTTTATGTGGTGCTGGGGTCGAACCCAGGACCTTGTGAATGCTAGGCAAGTGTTCTACAAGTTGAGCCACATTCCCAGCTACCTTGCAATGGGTTCAGGTTGTGAAATAAGAAAAACGTTAGGTAAGCAGATCTGACGTTTAGAAGTTGCCACTAAAAAAACAATAAACCACAGAATAATGTCCTGGGGCGGGGAGAATATTGTGGGCAGGAGGCAGTTTAAACTCGTAGGCCATGAGGAGAGGGCACAGCGGAGTACATGAAACAGACAAGCCAGATGATGGCTTTTGCAGCGGTGGTGTCAGAGGTTGTATCTCTACACATAGCTCAGGCTGACTTTGAACTTGAGATCCTCCTGCTTCAGCCTCGGACTGGAATTACAGGTGTGTGCCACCTTGCACAGAACATGTGGAAGTATCTACCCAGCATCAATTCATTAATCTATCATCTATATATCATCTATCTACCGTCCATTCCATCTATCTGTACATCATCAATCTATCATCTACTTATCAACTATCGATAATCTACTATTTATCGATCGTCCATCGATCATCTGTCCTTTTATCTACCTATCAATAATTGATCTACAAGGATTTCAGCTTGCAGTGTCACTCCTATGCTGACCACCGGGCTCACCTCTCTTGGCCGGAATAGAACCTGCCCCGCCATGTTGGGGTTCTGGGATGCGATCCTGGGAAACAACCTAGCACGCTAGTTCATTCTCCGCAGGACGTTGCAGAGCACGGCGTCCGATGCATGGGACCTGTTTCTCCCTTCCCATCCCACTCTCCGAGACTGGAAACACCCTCGCGCTTGGAGGCTTGGTCCGCTGTATTCGGACCAGGCCACATACACCCCCCGCCCCCCGATTTTCCCTTGGTTCCGCTGGTGGGTCAGCCTCCCAGAGGACAGCCTAGCTGAGGCTGCAGCCGCTCCATCCTTTCTGCAGCTGCGCAGTCTCCGGGAGGTACGACAGGGCGGGTCCTCCTGCCGCCCCTGCCGCCGCCTGCAGGGGGCGCCCGGGCCCGGGGCGCCGCAATCCCGGCCGCCTCCTTTACCCCTGCGACAACTTGGGGCGGCGCTGTGCACCGCAGAGCTCTGAACATCACCTGCACCTCGGCATTTTGAATTACTTAGATCATGGGCCATCTATGTCTCCAGTATTAAAAGACTGCGACTGAATAGTTTTACAAGCTACGAATCTACACCAATATCGAGAATAATCCCAATACGCAGTTGGTGATTGGTGAGGAGAAAACGCCAAGGCTGGCTTGACTAAGGGGAGCGCCGAGATCCCGTGTAGGAGCGATTGGAGGGCCCAGGCTTGGAATGCGAGAATGCAGGGCAGGCTGTCAACAGAGGGTGCCTGGCAGGCGCCCTTGTAGTAGACCTGTAGCTTTCCTTTTGGGCCAGCAGAGGTGAGGTCACGCTGTAGGAACCCAACACCCTTAGATCTCAGGGGTTTGAATCAAGGAAGCCCCTTTCTATTTATGCTAAGGATCCCTGGGGCGGGGCGGGGCGGGGCGGAGTGTCTCATCCTGCTTCGGCTCTCAGGAACGACGGCCTCAGTGGGCTCGCAGCGTGGTCCAGCAACACCTAAGGATGCTGAGTGCTCTGGCTCTTAGAGCGTTTTCATGAAAATGACGTCACCTCTGCTCGCATCGCATTGGCCAAAGCAAGTCACATGTTCACAGCTAACCTCAAAGAATGGAAAATCTGACTCCATCCTGTGTACCCAAAGAGGGAGAAGGAGGGGATTCTGCGAGCAAGTCTTATCTTCTCCCTGCCACCAGGTGCAGTAGAGTTCTCTGAGCGCCTACGCCAATAATAAGGCAAGGAAAAGAGAGCCAATGGCTGCCGGGTGCCCGTGTCTAGCGGTACTTTATATCCTGACATAAACTAAGGGGGCATGTCCTGGCAGAAGTTAGCATCAGGGTCCTAGCTGAGGCACGAAAGACCGTTTGCCAACTGTTAGCCCATCCTTTGCTATCCAATGAAAATCTTTAGTTAGGAACGGAGGGAAAGGGGGACAGCCAGGTGGCACAAGCCTTTAATCTGTCACTCGGGAATCTGTGAGTTCAAGGCTAGCCCACATAGTGAGTGCCAGGTGAGCCAGGGCTAACAGTGAGACCCGATCTCACAAAACAGACAAAACAGTAATGAAGGGGAGAAACAGAAAACGGCATTGTGTAGAGGAACACTTGGAATTCCTATGTTAAAAGCTTTTGGTTTAATTGACTAGTCACTAGAGGTTCCTGTTCCCACCCCAGCTATGGTATAGTTATTTAGGAGTTGGACTTGGAATGCTTGATGCAGGTGGCTACAATTAGGTTAGGTGCAGTCGTTCTGGCACCTGTAGCTTGTCTTTGGGATTGCGTGCTGCATGGGTTTAAGGGAACTTTTGGTTTAGGGTATAAAAGGTCTGAAGCCTAGAGAGTCGGGGTGGGCGTTGCTTGGTGGGTTAGGGTTGGGTTGCTGGTGAGATAATTCCTAAGAGAACAAAGGTTGGAGAGATTCGAGCTTAGGACAGCCTAAAAAGAGGCTGTGAAGATTTCTACCTTTCTCTCTTTCTGTATTAAGGTCGCTTGTAAAAGCGGTTAGGATTACTGTCATTCCTTTCTCTGTCCCTAAATTGAGGGTAAAAGATTGTAGCATATAGTTACAGTGTTACAGTCTAGACATTCAGTAAGATTTTTTTTCCCCCAAAGATTTGGTTGCTTATTATACGAGAAAAGAAAAAATAAGTTTTTTTGTTTTTTGTTTTAAAAGAAGTTTTGGTTGCTTTTACCACCTGCTTCTGCTTTCCCCTTCACTCAGTACTCAAATACACCTAAACATGTTATAGAACTTCAGAAATAAAAATAAACATTTAGAGTCTCTTACTATGTAGCCCTGCTTGGTCTTGAACCTACAAAAATCTACCAGCTTCTGTGTGCTACCACCCCCCACCCCAGTGCTGGGATTAAAGGTGTGAGCCACTAAGCAAAAATAAAATCTCAAAAGCTGCCACTTAGAAGAGATACCTTGCCTAGAAAGGAATGAGAAGGATTCTGATTGGTTTAGGACATCGGCTTTACAAGCTACTGCGCCTGTGTTTTTTTGAGTGTGCTTGTTTGCCATTATGTTACATTGTATCTCTGACTTACAAAAGCGAATCAATGTTGCCAGAGGGTTCTTTAAATGTAACAATGAAATGGTAGCCTAAGGGTCCAGGAATAGGGCTCAGTAGATTAAAGGTGCTTGCCGGAGCCGGAGGACCATAGATCAGTCTCCCATGCTCAAATGATGGAAGAAGAAAACTGATTTCCACAAGGTCTCTGAACTCTGTATGCGTATGGGTACATGCAGACACATACAATGTATAATAAAATAAAAACAACTAATCAGAAAATGGCAGCATACAGCCCCCAAAGGGAATTGCAAGCATAATGAACGAACAGTTCTCCAAAGTAAGCATGGGATTGGAAATGCACATTGTAAGACAAGCAGATCTTTGGGTAGTGATTTTACACATGCAGCCATGGAGCAGCATTGCAAGCTCAGCGATGTGGATATGTGGCTGGTACAGCCTGAGGAACGACAGTCTGGAACCATGAAAAACATTTTCTGTTTAAGGACTGGGGAAGAGCTTGCCTTGTGAGCCCGAAGACCCAAGTTCAGATACCCAGAATCCACATAAAAATCCAGGGACGATAATTCCAGTGACAGCAAGACGGGAGTAGGAGCCCTAGAAGTGTGGGGGCAGCCAGCCTGCCCTGTGTGGTGAGTTCCTGGCCTGAGAGACTCTGTCTCAGGCAAAAGGTAGAAGGCACTGGAGGACCAACACCAGAGTTAGTCCTCTGCCTTCTACACACACAGAAACACACAGATACACACACATGTGCACACACAGACTTGAACATACATATTTTAAAATTCTATTAAAATACAACCAACGCATTCCCCCCAGAAGAAGCATGAAAATAATACTTTTTTGGTTTGTCTCTGTTTTATTTTCACTATTATTTATTTATTTTGAGTCAGGGTCTCTCCATGTAACTCTGGTTGTCCTGGAACTCACTATGTAGACCAGGCTGGCCTCGAACTCACAGAGATCCAACTACATTGGTTTCCTGGAACTCACAGAGATCCGCCTCCCTCTGCTGGGATTAAAGGAGTGCACCACCACCGCCCAGCTCCATGCTTTTTAATGTAAGACTGGTTAGTCTTTCTGGGGACACGACCCAGTTAGGAGAGTGCGTGCCTAGCATGCATGAAGCCCAGGCTTGATCTCTAGCACTGCATTAAACTGTTTAAGGGGTGCGGAAGAGGAGGGGCAGCAGCTGAGCAGCTCCATCATCCCCAGCTGGCAGCACCAACGCCCACCAGCTTATTGGACATCTGCCAAGGCTCTGAATCGCCAACTATGTCGAGGCCTGCACTGGATGTCAAGGGTAGTACCACCCCTGTGAAAGAGGATGCCAACCAGGAGATGAACTCTCTGACCCGTTAAAACCTGGGGGTGAACGATAGCAAAGCAATGGCAGTAGTCTAGGGTCACCCCAAATGGGGCCAAAGCCAGTGGGGTTCTCACTAGAGCCTCGGGATCACCATCGCCAATAGGTTCTCCCATTGCCACGCCTCCTACCAAGCCCCCACCCTTCAACCTGCACTTATCCCTCACCTACTGGCCAGCGTACAACCTCAGAGGCTTCATAGCCAGTGTCATGAAATGGCCAATGACAGTAAAGGTGTGGATACAGAGCCCCTGCAAATTTAGAACTTTGGGGCTCAGGCAGGAGGGGCAGGATCATGCTCTCCTTCTGCCCTTGAAGAGCCTTGAAGACTCTAGCCCGGTGGATGAGAAGATGCCTATGGTCCCTGTAGTAAAACTGGGGCCTGGGGCTGGGGCTGAATTCTGGTGTAAATAAAAGTTACTTGCAAAGAGAAAAACGAAACAAGTGGTGCACTCCTGTGAGGTGGAGACTGAAGGCTCAGAAAAGTTCAAAGTCATCCTTGAGTGCGTATCAGGTTCCAGTCCAGCCTGGGCTACAAGAGACCCTGTCTCAAAGACACAGACGAATTAATCTTGTTCCCAAAGGTGTAGGGTGACAGAAAACAGAGCCCTCCATCACTCGAAGCCCCCGTCCTCTAAGCAAGCACACAGTCCCGCCATTGCCAAGATGTTTGCCAATCAGCTGCCAAGATAACGAGGAAGACTGTGTTGGGGACCAGCAGGGGCACAGACAGGGCTCCTTGGTCAGATGGGGCTGTTGAGCTCCGCGCGGTGTTCCACTGGGAGGGCACAGAATAGGAAAGCAGCTGATGCACTCACAAGCAAGTTGCTCATGCGCAGTGCGCAGAGCGGCCCTTGGCACAAGTAGGCCTCTGGCGTGAAGGAAAAATGTTCCCTGGCTTGCCACCTTGTTTTTCCTGCCAAAGTTATGATAAGAGGCTTTTCACTTATAGACGATTTACTTTGTGAGTCACGGGGCCAGAAATGGTGATTTGGGATCTGAGCCAGCGTGGAAGCAACGTGAGCAGGAGGAGGGGCTCTGTTCTGGAACAAAGGCTTGCGTTCCTCCCTAGGCCTTATTCACAGAAAAGAGTTAATGGTCACAGTGATACATCTGGACCTTGATTCTGGTCAAAGGAAGTAATCGTTTAAAAAAAAAAAAAAAAAAAAGGACAGCGTGTAAAGTTTAATGCGCGCTTCGGCATGCCGTGTAGAAAAGCGGGTAAGAGCAGGTCAGTGTGCATTCAGTCAGGGGTGACGGGAACCTGACTCCGAGGGGATCAAATGATAAATGGAACTAACGAGGGCCTCTGTGATGTCAGGGTTCTGGCTCCTGCAAGCTGCAGGTGCCTTGGCTCCGGCTCTGCGCTCTTTGTGCTTGGCCTCTTTTCAGACCAGTTTCTTGCAATAGGAAACTGTTTGCAACAGCAGGGACATGCCCTCCCCACCACTCAGACCAAGAGGAGCTGCGTCCCAGAATTCCCAGGGTGGGAGGACGAGTTTGATATTGATTGGACCAGCATAGGTCATGTGCTACTTGTGACCCAATCATGGTGTAGCCCAGAGAGGAGTTCATTAGTGTCCACTGTTGCCCAAGGGAGGGAGGGAGGAAGGCCTTTCAGGTATGAAGCAATTGGATGTTTAAAGTGATATTTTAGGGGCTGGAAAGATGGCTCACTGCTTAAGAGTATTTACTGCATTTGCCGAGGACCTGAGTTCGGTTCCTGCATCTACAGCAAGCAGCTCACAACCACCTGTAACTCCAGTTCCAGGAGATCTGATGACCTTTTCTGGGCTCTGTGCAACTGTGCTCATGTGCAAATACCCCTCTACACATACGCAGTTGTTTTTTTGTGTTTTACTTTTTTTCCTCTTTCCTTCTCTTATTTTTCTTTTGACAGTCTCTTTGGGCAGCCCAGGCTGGACTTGAACTTATGATCCTCCTGCCTTAGCTTCCTGAGTGCTGGGTCACCATACCTAACCAGTTTCCTTTTTTTTTATCTCCTCTCTTGTCGCCCCCCCTCCCCCCGCCCCCTTTCTTTTTTCAAGACAGGGTTTCTCTGTTGTAACTCTGGCTGTCCTAGAACTCACCCTGTTGACCAGGCTGGCCTTGAACTCACAGAGATACACCTACCTCTGCTTCTCGGGTACTGGGATTAAAGGTGTGTGCCACCACCATCTGGCTTACCTAACCAGTGTCATCTTTTGTTTTGAGACATTCAGGGATTTATTGTGAAGCTCTTGTGGGCCTGTAACTTGCTATGTAGATCAGGCTGGATCCAAACTCACAAAGATCCACCTGCTTCTGCTTCCCACATGCTGGGATTAATGGTGTGCACCACCACAGCCTGCCCTTCGTCTTAACTTAGAATCATTATGGGATTTTTTTTTTTTTTTTTTTTTTTTGGTATTGTTGCATGTAGCTCAGGCCAGCCTTGAACTTACTACATAGGTGAGGATGTCCTTGAACTTTTCATCTTCCTGCTTCCATTTCCCAAGTGTTGGGATCAGAGGCACACACCACCATTCCTAGTCTAATTCCATTCTTTTATGAAGACTACAAGTGGAGCCAGCAAAAAGGCTCAGCAGGTAAGGGTGCTTGCCACCAAATCTGATGACCTGAGTTTGATCTCCGAGACACATGGTGGAAGAAGGGCATTGACTCTCCCGAGTCATCTCTGCCCTCTGAGATGCCCCATGTGCATACAAAATTTAAAAAGTATGATTTAAAAAACTACAAATGTCAAATCAAACAAAAGAAAACATCAAAAAGCTGGTGGTGGCGCACGCCTTGAATCCAGCACTGGGGAGGCAGAGGCAGGGGGATCTCTGTGAGTTCGAGGCCAGCCTGGTCTACAGAGTGAGTTCCAGGACAGCCAGAGCTACACAGAGAACCCTGACTCAAAACAAAACAAAACAAAACAAACAAACAAAAACTACAAATGGATGGTGTGTGTCTGTGGACGAAATGCCCGAGAAGTGGTCGGTGGTTTAAGAATGTGGGAGAGCTGGGCTGAGGGAATGCTCCCAGGATCTCATACCTAGCAAACACCTCCTGCAGATGCATTCCCAAGACGCAAGTATTTAAGCAATTCCTACAAAATAGTGTCTCCCGATCCCACTGTCCTTCCTGTTCCCCGCATTGCTCAGCGAGCATCCAGCTCTAAGTGTCCGGTGTTCAGGTGCCAGCTGAGCGGACATCCTGACCCCAGCATCACGGAGTGTCACAGAGGAGGTCGGCACCGAGGCAGCGCCTCTCTGCCTAGTCGTCTCTGCTTCTCTTTCTCTTCAATTCCTTCAATCTGTCTGCTGCTCAGTCAGCGTTCTCTGTTCGCAGAGGAACTCTATTCTTGACCCAGATTGCAGGTCTCTATGACCTTCTAGGTCCCTCTGGGGAGCTAAGAGAACCTGTGAAGAAGGAAGGTGATTGGTGCAGCTTGCGTGGGCAAGCAGCACTTCTGCTCCAATCAGCGTGGGAGCATGCGCGGCCCACCTGCATGGAGAGGAGTGTGATTAAAACCAAGGGATGTTGGCCCAGTAAATGCTTTAATTAGAACACATCCTTTGAAGGCATCTTCTGAGTGTACACTGGCTGCACCTCTGATCCCAATCGAAGGCTGGGTGACTGCCAGGCTGATTCATCCATGACCTGAAGCTGCCTGCCCTTGGCCCCGGAGCAGTACACCTGAGCCTCTTCTTGTTCTTGCCAGATCTGTCACATCTTTATTGGCTTCCCTAATGCCTTCTGTTGCTGGAAGTCATTCATTAGGCTTGCTGCCTGAAACCTGACCTTAAAGGAGGCTCTGAGACAAGGAAGAACCCTGGGCCCTGCTCGGGTTCGGTTGTGCCTACCCTCTGCCCCCTCCCTGACCCTGGCCTCTGAGCTGCTGGCTCCATACCCCTATTGAAAATAGATTCTGCCTGTGTGACCCTTTTTCTGACTTTTTGACTTCCAGATGCTGACCAAGACGTTTGCCAGGCCCCGGTCCACCTTCCTCTGTCACAGGTGGCAAGTGTCCAGTGAGGTGTAGGAAGGCAATGACGACTCCGGGACCTTAGACACGAGGAAGACCTGGTTCGAGCCTCAGACCCACCAAACAGAGCAATGGGGTCTCACTAGTTCATGTCCATGAACTCTTTCCTCTCTCCCTCCTTTTCTCCCTCCCTCCCTTTCTTCCTCCTTTCCTTCCTTCTTTCCAACAGGAGCCATGTATCCCAGGCTAGCTTCAAACTAGCTGTATAACCACAGGTGACCATGATCTTCCTGTCTCCACCCCCCAAGAACTGGGATACCAGGCATGCACCCCCATGCCTGGCTTGAGCTTGAGTCTTTCGTCTACAGAGGCCAGAAGAGGGTATTAGATTCCTTGGAACTAGAGGTACAGGCAGTTGTGAGCCACCATGCGGGTGCTGAGAACTGAACCTGGGTCCTCTGCAAGAACAGCAAGTGCTCTCAGCCCTTGGGCCATCTCTCCAGTCCTTGTTGAGCCTGATTTTTTTTTTTTTTTTTGAGCCAGGGTTTCTCTGTCGTAACTCTGGCTATCCTGAAACTCACTCTGTAGACTGGTCTCAAACTCAGAGATCTGCCTGTCTTTGCCTACCAAGTGCTGCGATTAAAGGCATGCACCACTTCTCCCAGGCAAGCCTGACTCTTGATTGAGAAATCTGTAATAAATCTTCCATAAGGATTAAATAAAAGTAAAAATACTACTACTCGCAAATGCCTGAGGCATAGTGGAACATGCACACCAGCCTTCCACCCTCTTCAGAGGCAGATATGAAAGCCGACCTTATTCTGAGGACTTAGTGGAGGGTCTTTGTCTTTCCCAATACTGTCCATTCAGCCAGCACTCACTGAACCCCTTGTGTATATACTGGCAGGACATAAGGAATCTCACATGGACCCTGGTTCCCATGCCCTGAGGCCCTGGATCTCCCCACCCTGCATGACTTCTATAAACCTGCCAAAAATGGAAAGTGTGTGGTGGAACTAAGAGCTTCCTAAGTCCTCAGAGGCAACTATAAAATTTTGTAAATGGAGGTCGAAAGAAAGGTCCCAGCCTCTCCCTGGAAAGACCTGGGCAGTGTTCTCAAGGGTGCAGCACCCCTCCTCTGCCCTTCATGTCATTGCTGGCTTGACTTCTAATTCTGGATGAGACTGGTGAGATGGGGTGGGAGTTCCCCTCACCCTAGCAGAAGAGGGGAACATGGGTCCAGTGACCCCCAGCTCCTCTCAGGACCACGAACAGCACCAGGCACCTCCCAACAGGTGACAGGTTCTATTAGCCTCTGCACAGGAGCCAGTCTTGGGGCAAAGGCCCTGCCTTCACAGGCTTGGCTCCTGAAGACCCAACTTGATGTTTATCAGAGCTTGTGTTGTGCACTGTTGAACCTTCCCCCACCCTCTGCTCTGGGCTAGAAGGTTGGCCTGAGAACCTGAAATACCCATTTGAACCCTAAGTACAGATGGGAATCCTAACTGTCAACCCCTGGGCTGAGTGGATTTAAGATAAAGGGATTGGAGAGGTTTACCTACAAGCAACTTTGTAGCCAAGTCATCTAGTTCCCTCCTACAGCAAGCTTCCCAAACCAGCCAATGACAATCAGATGCAAGAGTTCCCATGAGGAGTGTCACTCAAGGAAAAGCCAGGGCTGAGCAAGAGGACTGACCCTCTTCTGCTGACTCATGTATGGTGGCTACCAGTGTTGACACTGCCTCTTTAGGCCCCATTTTTAGATTGATGTATGGTCGGTCCAGCTTTGCAATAGAGAAATGTATCCATGGATGTATTTTTCCGTCCCTGTCACTTGGACCAGTGATTCTCAGCCTGGCCACCCTGTCTGCTGTGTCTCTAGTCTTCCTTGTCTTCTGTCTCAAACCTCAGGTCTCACTTCCTACATCTACCTGAAAATCCACTTTCCCTTCCCAGATCCCACCCATCCATGGTCTCTAGGACAAATCCCTCCAGGCATGAAGAACCAGACAGGATGGAGTCAGGAGGCCCTGGATGTGGGCAATGCTTGATTGAGAAACCAGCGTAAGGTGCTTTTCCTCCCATCACCAGAATACATAAGTCCATGAATTCAGGGATGGAGGTGTCAGTGCCCCTCACACTGAGCCATCAGCCTCCTCCAGAATGTTCACTACCCCACACTCTGAGCTCTGTGGGTTTGGAGGTCACGGCTTCAGAGGCAGAAGGTTTCTACAGAAGGACAGCAGATCCAGCTCACTGATTTGGTGTCCAGGACTACTGCCAACCCTCAGGGTTTTTATGCCTCTCATGTTAGTCACTTTTCATGGTGTTGGGATAAAATATGAAGAAAGGGTTTATTTGGGCTCACAGTTTTGAGGTACAGCCCACCACGCCTGGGAGGGCACAGCCACAGGAATGAGGGGCAGCTGCTCACATTGCACCCACACTCGGGAAGCAGAGAGAGATGAATACTGGTACTCAGCTCACCTCCCTTTTGTTTTGTCTTTGTCTGGTTCCCAGTTCATGAAATGCTGCTACTCACATTTAGGTAGAGTCTTCCAACCATGATTAACCCAATCTAGATTCTCTGTCACAGACAGACATGCCCAGAAGTTTATCTTATAGATAAACTTATAGATGGTTTCAGATCCTGTTATGTTGACAATATTAACCATCATGCATTTGAGCCAAGAAAAGAGTGACTGGTCTTGATCACATAGAGAATGGAGTCACTGCTAGGGGTGGAGTAGGTATGTCTGAAATAGCCCCTGGAAGGTTCCTTCCTTGTATTTCCATGTCCAATCATAAGGACCATGGGAAACTTTAACAACCAACAGAGATGGGTACATATCAGTACAGGTGCCCATGAGATCAGAGGTGTTGGACTTCCTTGAACCTGGGGTTATAGGTGGTGTGAGCTACCCAACCTGGCTATTGGAAACCAAATTCAGGTCCTCTGTAGGAGCAGTACATGTTCATAATCACTGAGCCATCTCTCCATCCCATGAAACTTATTTAAAAAAAAAAAAGATTTATTTCTGTTCAGGTGTGTGCCTGCACAAGTTTATGTGTACCACATGTGTGCAGGTGCCTCAGGAGGCCAGAAGAGGGCATCAGATCCCACAGGACTAGAGTCAAAGGCAGAGATGATCCACCAGATATGAATGTTGGGAGCTGAACCTGGGTTCTCTGCAAAAGTAGTAAGTGCTCTTGACTACTGAGCTGTCTCGTCAGACCTCATAAATTCAATTTCTATAATTTAAAATATTTGATTAGCTGGGCATAGCAGCACACACCTTTAATCCCAGCATTCAGGTGGCAGATGCAGGCAGATTGGAGGCCAGCCTGGTTTACATAGGGAGTTCTAAGACAGCCAGGGCTACAGAAAGACCCTGTTTTAATAAAATAAAATATTAGATTAAATATTTGAATTTTTATTGTTAAGAAAGCAAAAGAGAGGAACAGAATATTTGACTATTATGTAGGCAGAAAAACTTTGGAAAGACACAATTCTTAAAATTCCAAGACTTCAACAGTTTATGAATATATGACTTACATTAAGTAGAGCTGTCTCAGACCTTGCAGAGTGCTCCAGGGTTGAAGCCTTTGTGAGATGTCACCCCTGCTGGGTGGGCTTTCTGTGACAGAGTTGAATCTGAGTCTTCCATGCTTCTATCAGTAATCCCTCACCTGTAAGTAACTCCAATAAACTCATTGTTTCACCCAAACAAACTAATAGAAACAGTTACTTTGGGGGAGGGGTGACAGAAAGGCAACAGATCTAGCCTGAATCTAGACCTTTAAAATCAAAGGAGAAGCTGAGCTTAATGCTACACTAATGCACTCTCAGTGCTCTGGGCTCCAGAGGTGGAGGCCAGAGTTCTGAGTTCAAGGTCATCCTCTGCTATATAGAGAGTTTGACACCAGCCTGGGTTCTGTTCCACCTAGTCTCAAAACAACAACAACAGCAAAAAGTCAAAGAAGAAATTAAGTGGCAGCTGACAATTTGTGCCCAAAGGACAATCTGCAGGTCTGGAATAAATTAAAAAATTATGAAAGATTTGCACAGCTGGCCATCATAGGCACGTTTGTAGTTGTAACTTAGGAGGCTGAGGCAAGAGTCCAGGGGTTTGTGGCCAGTCTGGGCAACAAAGAGAGACTCCATCTCACCAAAAGGATAAAGGTTCACTAAGGCTGTCCCCTGCTAGACAGAAAGCAAGTTATCCCAGACTGCTGGGGTCAGGACAAGAGAGACAAAGTCAACCAAAGATCTTCCTTTCAGACTAAGAAGAATCAGCTAATAAGTAAAAAGATGACAGAACCAGTGTTTTGTAAATGCTATGAAGCAGTGGGTGTAACTAACGACTATCGCAGGGTGGCGAACCCATGTAGTGGAAGGTTAATAAGAGGAGACTGTTACAGAATCAAAGAGGATCAGAGGGAAGAGGTAGAGAGAAAAGAAGAAAAGGAGAGGGGGAGGGGGAGGAAGGATTGACAGAGAATGCAGTGTGTGGCCTTTGGCTGTCTGTCTCTGAGCTTAGTGACACATACCTATAATTTCAGTACTCAGAAAGCTGAGGCAGGAGGATGGAGTGTTTTAGCCCAACCTAGGTTACATAGTGAGAATCTGTCTTCTTAAAAGAATATTTTATTTATTTTTATTTTATGTGCATTGGTGTTTTGTTTGCATGTATGTCTGTGTGAGGGTGCTGGATCCCCTGGCACAGGAGTTACAGACAGTTGTAAGCTGCCATGTAGGTGCTGAGAATTGAACCCAGGTCCTCTGGAAGAGCAGACAGTGCTCTTAACCACAGAACCATCTCTCCATCTCCCGAGAATCAGTCTTAAAAAAAAAAAAAAAAGATAGTGCCTCAGAGATAGCTTAGTGGTTACTTGCTGCTCATGCAGAAGACCTGGGTTTGTTTCCCAGCACCCACATGGCAGCTCACAACTGTCTGTAACTCCATTTCCAGGGGATCCCATGCCCTCTTTTGGCCTCTGGAGGCACCAGGCATGTCTGGGTATGAAAACATAGATGTAGGAAAAATATCCTTCTGATGCCTTTCTGATGGAAGCCACGCTCTCCTTTAATGGTGGGCTTTCCCTGTTTATATCTCTTTCTCTAGAGGAGGCTGGGTCCGGGTACTCCGGGTGGAAGAGTCTCATTTGCATGGGGTAGGCACCTGGCCTCCTGGCCTTGTGGCCTCAGGGACAAAGGTAGGTTATCAGGAACAGGGCAGACAAATACTTGCCAGGCTATTTTCCTTTTTGCTCCTGTAAATACAGGCAATATATAATATTTAGCGAGGATCTCTCCAGGGCTAAAAGAGGAGGAGCTTGCTGAGCATCCTATTCCAGGGAGCGGGCGCTTCCCAGCCGCTTCGACTGCTCTTTAGCCCACATCCATACAAATAAAATAAATTAAACATCTAAACAACTTAAAGGTTTATTTGCTTATGTATTTCTGCATGTGCAACTGCACAAAGGGCATCAGATCCCATTATGGATAGTTGTGAGCCACCATCGGTTGCTGGGACTTGAACTCGTGACCTCTAGAAGGACAGAGAAGTCAATGCTCTTAACTACTGAGCCATCTCTCTAGCTCCTATCTAGACATTTTTTTAAAAAGGAAAAACAAACACATTGCCTAGTCAAAGCAATCTCTCAGGGAGCACCTTTTAGAGAAAAAGAGAAAAGAAAAAGAAAAACCAAGATGCAGTCCTAAGTCCATACATAGAGAAGACAATCATAGTAAATAAGAAATAAAACTTTCGAACTGATCCTTAAAATAAAAAGGACTTAGCAGAAAAAGCAATTCTTGAACGAAAATGTGTATTCATAAATGTCTGTAGTGGTTTGATCCAGAATATGTAGTGTCCCCCTCATCCTCCCCCCCACCCCCCATAAGCTAATTGGTGGCATTGTTTGGAGAGACATACGAGGTGTGGCCTTGTGGGAGAAAGTATGTCATTGGGGGTGGACTCAAGAGAAAACAGCCTATGCCAGTTTCAGTTTATTGTCTCTGCTTCATGTGTGCACCTGAAGATGTGAGTTCTTAGCTTCCTGCTCTTGCCACCGGGATTCCCCACCAGGAAAGACTCGTATCCCTCTAAAACCATAAACCCAAATAAACTCTTCCTTTATAAGCTGCTTTGTCAAGATATTTTATCACAGCAATAGAAAAGTAATTATGTGTGTTTATTAAAGATTTATTTTTATTTTCTATGTGTTTGCCTGCATGTATGTATGTGTACCACCTGTGTGTGCAGTGCTCATAGAGGCCAGAAGAGGAACTCAGATCTCCTGGAGTTACAGAAGATTGTGAGCTGTCATTTGGGTGCTGGGATCCTCTGTAAGAGCAGTCAGTGCTCCTAACCACTGAGCGATCTTTCCAGCCTTGTAAATGCCTACATGAATACATTTACATATAAAAAATCATTTAAAAAAAGACCATAGGCATGGTGGCATATGCCTTTAATCCCAGCACTCAGGAGGCAGAGGCTGGTGAATCTGAATGTGAGGCCAGCCTGGTCTACAGAGTGAGTCCCAGAACAGCCAGGGCAACACAGAGAAACCCTAGCGCAAAAAACCCACCCCCTCAAAAAGAAAGATCTCAAGTTAATAAGTTCTCAGAAGACTTAACTGACTCTATAGCCAGCAGGTGGAAGACAGTTATATAGAAAAGGTTCGACTGTGCTGCCATTGCAGGACAGAAACACAACAGGAGACAGCTACAAAGTTCAACGTGGGTGCTTTGAAAAAATCAATAAATCTGGCAAACCTTAACCTAGGCTGACAGGGAAAAAAAGCAAAAAGGCAAATAACTAAATCAATAATGGGTGCGGGGTGGGGTGGGGTCACTGCTGTTCTGACAGAGCAGAAGAGTCAGGGAATGATGGGAATCGGTGTATGCAACAAATCAAGCAATTGGGCCTTCTAGGTGAACTGGACCGATCCCTAGGAACACCGATTTCTAAAACTGGTTTAAGTAGAAACAGGAAGAGCTGGGAACAGTTCATTGGTAGCGTGCTTGTCTCTCAGGCATACGTCCTGGGTTCAATCCCTCGGTTCCACAAACAACGCAGAGACAAAGAAGAAAGAAAATTCTAACCCTGCTACAACAAACAGATTTTGCATCCGCGATGAACCAGCATGCCAAAGGAGGCCAGAACAAGAGAATTTTGTTAGTAAATGCCACCAAACATTTCACAGAGTCTTTAACACTATACCTCAACTTTCAAAATAGGAAGGAACGTCCTCTAATTCATTCTCTGAACCAAATACAGCACATAAAAGAAAACTCCTGATAAATATAATTTGTTAACATCAATGTAAAACCTCACTCAGCAAGGGTCTGGAGAGATGGCTCTAGTGGGTAACCCCGGCACTGCTCTTGCAGAGAACCTGAGTTTGTCCGCTCAGAACTACATGTCACTCCTGCTCCGGCCAATCTGATTTCCTTTTCTGGCCTCTGAAGGCACCTTCACTCTCAGGCACACACATAAGAGCATAATTAGAAAGTAAAATAAAGCCAGTTATGGTGGCACATGCCTTTAATCCTGGCACTCCAGAGACAGATGCAGGTGAATTTCTCTGAGTTCAAGGCAAGCCTGGTCTACATAGAGAGTTCAAGGCCAGTCAAGCAAAAAGCAAACGTACAAACAAAAAACTCAGAAACAAATGAATAGAAGGGAGCTCTATAAACCTGATGAAGGGCATTTGAGAAAAAGCCACGGCTACGGTTGTCCGCAGTGATAAGAGAAAGAGCCTTCGCTCGGCAAACGATTAAGAGCTAACGGGCCACCTTTGAGTTCTGTCGCTCAACGTTTCACAGACATTCTTGCTGAAGCAATCAGGTAACACAAAATACAAGATGCCCAAATGGAAAGAAAGAAGCGACGCTATCATACCTAACACTCCAAATTTCAGAATAAAATAAATAAATAAGGAAAAATCTACAGCCAACACACAGCTTCAGCAGAGCCGCAAGGTGTAAGACTAGCACGCAGGGGAGGGGGGCGGGGGGCGGGGGGGATGGCGCCCTGAGCAGGGAGCTTCCTGCGCAGGCGCGAAGGGATGGGTATCCACTTAAGATCCAGACTCAGAGGCAGACACCTGCAAACTCAGGTACTGGAAGGCGTAGAGACAAAAGGGCCCCCGGAGCCTGCCCACCAGCTGGTCTAGACGGATCAGCATTCTCCAGGGTCAGTGAGAGACTGACTGGAAATTAGTAGAGCAAGATGCCTGACATTGACACACGGCCTCCACGTGCACACAGAGACTCACGTCCACACACACACCGAAATAAATAATTGATAAATTATAAAAAAGAGCAATATGCAAGAAGTAGCTACGTTTTTACTCACAAGCAAGGAACTATTTGAAAACAAAATTAAGAAAAAATTCCGGGGGCTGAAGACGTGTGGCGCACACCTTTAATCCCAGCACCCAGGAAGCAGAGGCAGACGAATCTCTGAGTTTGAGGCTAACCTAGTCTACAGAGCTAGTTCCGGGATAGCCAAGGGCTACACAGAGCAACTCTGTCTCAAACAAACAAACAAACGAGTAAATAAATCTCCATCTACAGTAGCATATTTTTTAAAAAGTCAGAAATAAATTTGAGCGAGGAGATAAAATGTTTACACACTGAAAATTATGAGGCATTTCTGGAAGAAACACTAGAGAGACGGAAAGAGCCTGTGCTCACGGGTTGGAATATTTAATGTTGTTGACATGGCAACACTCCTTGGAGCGAGCTATGAATTCGGCGCAGTCTGTATCAGAACAAACTTCATGAGAATTAATGGGCCATAGAAAAGCCTATCTTCATATAATTATGGAATAGCAAGAAGCTCCAACTAGCTAAAGCACACAGACGGGCTGGGGATGCGGCTCAGGAGGTAGAGCAACCTGTCTAGCATCCCCCAGACCCCAGGTTCCATCCGGCATCTCACAAGCTGGTCACAAGTGTGCACACTTAGAATCCCGGCACTTAGAAGGCTGAGGCAGAAAATCCGGAGTTTAAGGTCATTCTTGGCTCCATATTGAGATCGAAGCACAACTGTGGTGGATGAAGTTTCCAAATTCACAATGCGTGACAAGGCTGCCGAGAACACACTTCCTGAGCCGTGTGGTCCAGCGTAAGGGCAGGCGGAACACAACTCACCATGTGATCAGAGAGGGGAATCCGTAGGCCATTGTAATCCACGTGGACAATGTTTGAACAATGCCCAGCCAGGTTCTGGGACACAGGCCTGCAGTCCCAGCTATTCAGGAACCAGAGGCAGGAGTTTAAGGCCCGCATGAGGTGAGAGGATACGACCCTGTCCCAGTAAATACATTACTAAGGACAAGCTCAGTTGGCAGGGTGTTTGCTAACAGGTTCTATCCCCAGCACCCAAACTCCATGTGTGGTGGCCCATGCTAGGATCCCAGTACTCAGGAGGATCAGAGATTAAAGGCCATCTTTGGCTACATAACAAGTTCCAGGTCAGCCCAGACTATACGAGAGCTTGATTTCCATCCCAAAGTGAAAAAGCTGATGTGGCCGCGCGCATCTGTAATCAGGGCATTCCTGCGATGAACTGGGACAGGAGTCTTGCCTGGAAATTCAAGAGCTACCAGGGAGCATGGAAGCACAAACGGGAGACCCTGCATCAGTGAGGTAGAAGAGGAGGGCTGACACTGAACGTCCCTGCAGTCACACACACACACACACAGTCACACACACACACGTGTGCATATGTGCACACACACTCATAGAAAATAAAATATTCAAGTAAGTTGGGGCCTGGAGAGATGACTCAGCAGTTAAGAGCACTGGCTGCTCATGCAGAGGACTCACAGCTTTCTGAGGCCCAGCTCTAGGGGTCTAATTCCCTCTTCTGGTCTCTGTGGACAACGGGAATACATGAGGCACACATACATATGTGCAGGCAAACACTCATGCACATAAAATAAAAATAAAGAAGCTTTTAGAAAGGTAAGTTGGAGCTGGGTCTGGCAGCACCCACCTTTGATGCCAGCACTTGGGAGGCAGAAGCAGGCCTTCAGGGAGGAACGGGAAGGTGGTGTTCTTAAGATACAATGTATGAAGCTCAAATTATTAACAAAAGTATTAAAAAGAAGCCACTGAGCATTCTCTCTAGCCCACCCTCAGCATATACATTAGTATATTTCATTAGTATATTAGTATATTTTATATTTATTAGTATATTTCATATATTTTTAAACAGTTAAAACTTTGTTTACTTTTAAATTTTTATTGTAGAGTCTGGTTACCTTACTTGTAATGTCGAATGTGTGCGTTTGACTTACCCATTCACATCCTTGGCCCAAGGCTGCTCACATCCTCTTATTGTTGGACTCTTGTACTTTCTTCCCCTGGTGACAAGTCACATTTCATTCCCCGTAGTGTGCTTTGTTCACGAACTGGTCCTGCAGGTCTGCCAGTTTTGATTTGTCTTTTTAAAACATCAGGGTTGGGCTCTGTTTCGTCATCGACTCTAATGCTCGTTCCCACTTTCTCCTGCTTTTGTCTTCATTTCCTCTTGCCTATGCCCTTAGCTTTCACCCAGCTGCTCTTTGTCCGACCTCTACTATAAATGCTTGGCTTCCTGGGCTGGGGAGATAGCGCAGTTGGCAAAGGGCTGGCTGTGCAAGCACGAGGGCCTCGTTCATCCTTAGAAGCCGGGGGAAGGGCTGGGTGCAGTGGCACTTGTTGGTAATCCTGGATCTGGGGAGTGGGAGACTGGAGGATTCTGGGAGTTGCTGACCAGTCAGCATAGCCTTGTGAGCCCAGCAGGAAACCTTGTTTTAAAAACAAAACAAACCAGAACAGAACAAAATACCAAGGTGCACAGCTGAGGATGTATCCTCTGACCACCCCCACACTCGACAGTTCATACATGCGCGCGCGTGCGCGTGTGCACACACACACACACACACACACACACACAAAATTGCCTTCCTGATTTTCACTCTTTGATATGTGGAATTTTCATTGGTTTACTTCTAAATACACTCTAAAGCCCAGAATGCTTTCCTTTTTTAATTCATGAAATATTTAAAGAGTGTATGTGTGTGTGTGTGCGTGTGTGTGTACATACATGTATACCCACATAAATATATGCATATAAATATATATACACACGCACACACACACGCACGCACACACACTTTTTGTTACTAATTTTTCCTGAAGTTGTCAGAAGTGCTGTGGAGTTTTTGTCTGTTTAATTTTGTTTTGTTGTTGCTCACTACAACCTTCTGACATGACAGGAAATCACTTTTTGGTGAGAAAAATGATTAGCTTTTGTTATGTTCTTGGTGTAATTGAAAAGACTGTGATGTCTACAGTTACCCGAAGGAACGACATTCCCAGGAAGGGAGGCTCACAATAATTCTTATTTTCTCAAGCCTCACAGCCTTGAGTTGCTTCCCTGTGTTTTGTTTCAGAGAAGAGTGTATTGGATGCAGGGAATACAAGGGGACTGGCTGAGTGGGTGGTGGTGGCGCACGCCTTTAATCCCAGCACTGGGAAGGCAGAGGCAGGTGGCTCTCTCTCTGTGAGTTCGAGGCCAGCCTGGTCTACAGAGTGGGTTCCAAGACAGCCAAAGTTACAACAGAGAAACCCTGTCTCTAGAAACAAAAACAAAGGGGCTGACTGAACTCGGCTCCATCAGACCCAGACTCACCAGGGCGCCACCACCAGGGCGCCGCTGTGTCACAGAATTGGGACACCCCACAGGCCAGTAGCTCTCTGTTCCTCTGATCCAATTATGAAAACAGGGACTCCTGTAAGCAGGTGGGATCACAAGGTTGACTTAGAAAGGCTAAAGTGAAGGACTCGAGGATGTTGATACGGGCCTTCTTGGCTGGGCGGCAGATCGTCCCAGGGTTCCTCTCCCGCTTTCTGATGGCCAGTGTGCTGATCTTTCCCACGAAAGCTAATGTTGTCCCTTTTCCATTCTTAGCGCAAGCTCTACTTCCTGTGATAACAGATGTTATCCCTACCGCCCAGTGGCATGTCTCACACATGGAAACACTTGAGAATCATGCTTTGACAGGACAGGCTATTGCCACTGCTCATGATTGTCTGCCATAACTAAATGGTAAAACCCTATTGCTGAAGACACAATACACGTTGGTTGTAGGAAATCAGGTTGGAACTGGTCTGAACCTTGCTGGCTAGCTTTTATAGTGTTAGAAGCTGTCATATGGCTACCAGGGAAGAAAAGTCATCAATGGTCTTCCCCCATGCTGTGGACCCTGGACCCTGCCTATATGCTAAAATACCAACCTTCCAGGCAAGATGTGCTCACTGGTGCAATAGTGGCATGGCTATCGTGGGGTAACCAATTACTTTCTAATTAGATTTGAGGACTGAGGCATAGGAGAACTCACGTCTACTTCCATAAACTTAGTTAAAAAGCCTCAGGGCTGGTGAGGTTAAAGACCCAAGAGAGGAATCCATTGCTGTTGCTTTGCCAAATGCACATTTTGTCAAATACTGTATTTATAACACACACACGCACACACACACACACACACACACACACACACTGTGTGTATATTTATACCCAGAGATTAGTGATGCTCTCAGCCTGGATCAGAGAAGGTTCCCTCTGCAGTAGGCAGCAGTCAATGCAAAGACTCATACCTGGTCAGAGTAATGAGGGCGAGTGGCTATTGAGTGCTCAGCCTTCAATGGGACCCCTCTAGCAACCTCTGCAAACTCGGGGAGCATTGCAGAAGACGGGCAGAAAGAGCGCAGGAGTCAGAAGGCGGGAGAGTGCTGTGAGATGCTGCCTTCTGGACATGGCCACCGTACTCGCGAACTCACGGCATCCAAGGTTACCTGGACACGACCTGCTCACCATCAAGCCACTGAGCATGCTAAGTTGTACGAGGCACCACCTCTGGCTGAGGAGATATTAGTACAAAATGGTTGCTAGGGAAGGGGATGTCATTTTTCCTTTGTGATGTGGCCACTGGCGGGTTATCCATGCTCAGGCGGACCGTCCTACAGCCATATGCAGGAAGTACACGCAGGAAGCACTAACTGGACTTGGTGAGTTAAAAGTGTGACGGAGAGGAGCTGAAGGTGTGGGGGGAAGTACTTGGGGGGATTCGGGGAAGTGGGGAGTGGTTTGGGTGGGCATGATGGAGATACACTGTGTACCTCTATGAAATTGTCCAAGAATAAATACAAATATTCCAAAAAATAGCAAGGCCAGGCATGGTGGTGCGCACTTCTAATTTCAGCACATAGGAGGCAGAGGCACGTGGATCTCTGTGAGTTTGAGGACAGCCTGGTCCACATAGTAAGTTCTAGACCAGCCCCGACTACATAATGAGACCCTGTCTCAAAAAACAAAATAAATAAATAAAAACAACAAAGCAAATATATATGTATATATAATTAGAATGACTTACAGGCTGTGGTCCAGCTAGTCCAACAGTGGCTTCCCAGGTATAGAAGGTCCAAGAATCCAGTTATTGTTCAGTCCATGAGGCCGGATGCCTCAGCTGGTCTTCAGAATATGCCAGAATCCAAAAGAAAGGGGCTCTAATGACAGTGAAGGAATGGACTTGCTAGCCAGGGTGGAACGACGCAGGCAAAAAGAAAGACTTCCCTCTTCCATGTTCTCTATATAGAATGCCAACAGAAAGTGCGGACCAGGTTAGAGGTGTGTCTCCTCATCTCAAAGATTTGTATTAGAAGTGGGTCCTTCCACTGCAAATGATCCAATTGAGAGAGAGAGAGAGAGAGAGAGAGAGAGAGAGAGTCTCTTTTTTGCAGTACTACAGATCCCAGGGTCTCATACCTACCAGGCAAATGCTCTTCTTCTGTCACCCCAAGCTCTCAGATGCAGACTCTGAAGCCAAATCATGCACAGCATCCACACAAGGCAGAGCATCTTCAGGTCTGGAGATTCCCCAGCTGAGGAGGGTGCAGACCCCACACTGGCCAGTTACCCTAGCGGCAGCTGGAGAGGCTGGAGACTACATTTCAGGTGTGGCTGTGCGGTGCTGTCAAGAGACCATGAGACGTGAGACAGGGCTGCAGACCCCAGGAATTGCAGGGGCGGGGCCAACAGCAGTATTCTGCCCTGAAATGTTTAGGGTGATAAACTCTGTCACTGAAGGGACTCTAAGACTCTAAGACCAGTATGTAAGTGCATGAGCTCTAAACCACTGAGCTGTATCTCCAATCATGTAGTTGAGTCACTGACCTGTACTCTCAGGTAGCCCAGGCTAGCCTCCAGTTCTCTGTGTAACTAGAGACTGAACCCCTGATATTTCTGCCTTTATCTCCCCAGCCCTGGGATTGCAGGTGCGCACTACCATGGTCTCGTTCATGCAGTGCTGGGCGGATCCCAGGCCTCATGCATACAAGTGCTCTAGCAACTGAACACCGTTCTGAGCCCCTGGGATTTAGTTCTTCTTACAAAGCATTGTAGCAGCTAATCAGACTTCAAGTTCCCAGTATTCATCAGCTAGATACATTAGCTTTATAAGAACCGCCTAGGTGAGGAGGCCCTGTTGGCCTGTTGTACTTAGGAAGCTGAACAAATACAGGGCGGACCATACCAGATGGAATGCTTAAAGGAGTTAACATTTGTAAACCAGACCAATTTAATCAACGCCTCCTAAAAGTTAATTACTTGAAAAAATAGTAGTTATTGAAATCCTTTAGACCCATAATTAAAATAATATGTTTTATACGCCAAATTAAAGACTAAGCTAAATGATAAAGTAGGTTTTTCCTGTGGTGTTTAACTTTAATAAATTGAATATTAATTTTTAAAACCTAAGCAAACCAAGGAATAATTCTTCTCTGCGCACAAAAACCACCTTGGAGGGCATCAGGAAACCCCACATTAGCGGTCGATGTGCTTATGGGGCTGAGGTTATTTGAGAAACTCATTTCTGTGGGGGGGGGCTAAAAGGGGACAGAATCCAGAGCCTCCCAAACTCACATGGGAAGTGGGCTCTGGTCACAGCTCTTCCTGCTCCACATATGGCTGACAGGCCACAGGTCAAGCAGGACCCAGGGGACGCTGTCCTCAGCCCATTCGGGTTAAGGCTGTGGCTCACAGTGTCTCTTGGGGGATGCCCTATCTCGGTGTGGGATGCTCTGGGGCTGTAGCCATGACACACAGGAGTCACCACAAGGCTCGGCTCATTAACACTGTGATGCTCTTCCCTTGGGCAAAGCCGAGCAGGCAGCTCATCCAGGCAGAGGCCTGCCCTGGACACTTGGGACTTCTGGAGTGGAGGAAAGGGCCTTCTGTGGAGTCTCCAATTGGATGATATGTAGGAAACCAGCAACCCACAGCCCCAGAGACACTCTGCAACCGCTCTTGGGGATTGGGATGGTGTTGGTGTGGTGACCAAAGCGAGCCAGTGTCCTACAGTAGGACCTCTGTCACAGCAGTTGCTTCTAAACTGATGTCATGACCAGCTGGGCAGAGTAGTCCCTTGTCCTGTGCCTCTGGCCTCCCCAGCTACTGAGTGTGACACATGCCTGCAGAGTCCCTCCTGGGAGCATCCAGACATGTCCCAAAGCCAGGCTCTGGGCTTTTCCACTCTTCTCTGAGGGCTGTGCTCAGGAGGCACACCTCACAGTATTTACTGTACTCCTTGGTATAAACTCTCAGAAGTTTCTCTTTTAAAACTGGCCCATGGCCAGTGAGAGAGCTCAGCAGATAAAGGTACTTGCCTCCAAGCCTGACAACCTGAGTTCAATTCCCACAACCCATAGAGTAGAAGGAGAGAACGGATTCCCTCAAGTTGTCCTTTGACTTTCATGCATCTGCACACAAATAAATAAGTGTAGTTTAAAACAAAACAAAATAAAACTTCCCCAGAGGGAGAGGTGGCTAGAGATAGTGGGTAGAGAGCTTGCAGACTATGCAAGAAGCCCTAGGTTCCATCCCAGCCCTGAAGGATGAGGTATGGTAGCATGTGCCTATAATCTACTACTCAGAAGGTGTAGGCAGGAGGATCAGAAGTTCAAGGCCATCCTCAGATGCACATAGAGCAAGGCCAGCTTGGGCTATAGATCACAAACGAACAGACAGACCAAACTATCCGCAAGAACTGAACTCCGCAACTGAGAAGCTTAGATGTTATCACCCAAAGGGACCCCTGGAGACCTGAGAGCCTGAGAAAGAAAAAACAAAGGTTACATAACCCACAGTAGTAGATTGCACTTCTCCAGCCAGGTGTCATGGTCCCACTGGGGAGCCAGATACTGGCCAGAGTTGGTAGTGCGCACCACGGTGGCCATAGCAGACTCTACAATCCCATGCTGGGCCCTGAATCAGGGCTGGGTATGGAATCCTCAGTAGATTTGTAGATGGAGCCTAAGGTGCACCCCTCCAGCCAGCAGCCCCCAAGCCCAGGGCACTGCTTGGCCTTAATCTAAAATGAAAAATAACCTGGAGGAATGGCATTCCCCTGAACACAGGAGAATAGCTGCAGAGGAGTTTCCCAGCGAAACAGGGAGAACACAGGCAGGACACGTTCACGCAGAGTTGGGAATAAAGGAACAAGCCAGAGCGTGGTGCTTCTTACCTGGCCTATATTCTCTTAAAAGAGGGATGGCTGGGGCAGGGCCCATTGGAACCAGAGCGGTCCTGGATTTTCTCCGTAGCGGCCCTGGTATTAGCTCTTCCAGTGGTGACTTTGAGCTTCTATCTGTCCCCTGTGGGAGCCTCTGGCTTCCTTGTGCCAGATTGCATGGAAGAGAGAAAGCCTTCTTTAAACCACGTTGGTAGTATAGGATGCAGAAGTTCCACCATTGTCCTAACCAGCAAGCAGAAAGAAATTTGCTTACACACACACACACACACACACATACACTCACATGAGAATGTACACTCACACATATGCACACTCACATATATATGCACATCCACACACATGCAATGCACACTCACACACTCATTCACACACATGCACACACACATGCATGTACACACGCATGTACACTCACACACATGCACACAAACATACACATGTACACATCACGAGTGAAGCTTGCAGTCCCAGCAGAAGCTGTTTGCTCTGCCACGTTTTCTTGTCTCCCAGAATGTACACCAAGGAGGCCACGCCACAGTACATGTGATAAGCAGCTGCTTCTGGCTACCTGGAACCTCACCAGCAGCTCAGGCTCTGCTCTGCATAGAGCTCGCTGGGCCAGACCCCTCTTGTCCTAGCTTCTCTCCCTGAGCCTCCACTGCACTCAGACAAGGAACAAACTCTCCTCCAGGCCCCGAAAGGCTGCCACAGGTCTTACCTTGCTCCCCAACTTCCATCTCTGCCCACCCAGCCCCGGCCCCACTGACACCCTTGGGTCTGTCTCAGGCCTTTGCGCTCTTTCTCCCTTGCCTGGAAAGTTTTTGCTGTGGTGTCAGCAGCTGTGTCCTTATAGTCTCAGCTCAGATGTGACTCCTCTGAAGTCCCCTTCGCAACCCTGGAAAATGTCACATGCACATACCCTGTCCCCTTCAGCATACAACCCCATCCAGACCCTGTACCACACACGATCTGCTCTATGGCCCTGGCCTGGCATCCCCAGTCTCTTTCTGCCACCCCGTTAGAGTCCAAGCTACTTCAGGGCTGAGATCATCTGCGTCTACCATGTCCTTAGCACCCAGAATCACAGAAGACACACGTTGCAATCCAGAAAACATTAGCTGCCCGGAGACAAGCACTGTCCGGGCAACTGGGGCTCTGGAGTTCCTGTTCTCGTGATTTATAGGAAGTGACCAGTGACAAAACAGACTTCTTAGTACTCTGTAAGTAACAAAGGGGGCGGAGAAAGACTGGCCAGCTCCATCTGGGAGGGCCAGATACAGCTGTTTGCAGAGGGTGACCCCAGAAAGGAGTGCTGGGAGATGCTCCACACTGGTAGTCGGGGTAGGGGGGCCTTGAGGATCTTATCCAAAGGATGGCAGCATCTCCAAAGGCCTGGCAATATAGGCTGTGGGCGTTAGAGCATCAAACATACAGACCATGTGGCAGGGACCACTCACTGATGCCCTGGGGATGGGTATGCAGGTTAGGGAAAACACTGCTTATTCTAGAGACAGTCATGAGGCACCAGGAAGGCTTCCCACAGTTGATATTTTGGCTTTTTCAATGTGAAGACATTTTAAAAAAAGATTTATTTATCTATGTATGAGCGCTTGGTCTGCTTGCTTGTCTGCATGCCAGAAGAGGGTATGAGATCCCATTACAGATGGTTGTGAGCCACCATGTGGTGGCTGGGAATTGAACTCAGGACCTCTGGAAGAGCAGCCAGGGCTTGTAACCCCTGAGCCATCTCTCCAGCCCCCAATGTGAAGACTTTTAAGCCAAGGAAGAACTCAGAACTATATTTCCAAAAGACCCCTCTGTCTAAAGTGGTGTTTCCCACGTCCCTTGCCCAATTATGATTATATTCAGGTCTATTGCCAAAACACTCCAGGACCAGCTTTCTAAAAATACCCAGCCTTTCTTTAGTAGCACACAGTATTGTGGAACAATCTTTCGGAATGCAGGGCATGTTTCTCAGACTCTGTGACTCACATTGGTCACCTGTACTCCTGTCTGTAGTTTCATTGGTGGAGTTACATCCGAGGGCAGGGCATGCATGTCAGGTGGGGAGAGGATAAGGGAACAAGGGAGAGGACAGATGGACGTAGAATGTGAGCACTGTCTACCCCCACATTAGAGCAGAAGCCAGTGCCCTCAATAGTGACAGGGAGTAGCACGGCTCCTTCCTGGGATTGTCTGGGATTGAATTAGTAAGGATTGTATGCAAAATCAGGAATGCTTAGGGAATTTCTGAAGCATCATGTGGGTTATACAAAGGATTAGCTATTGTTATGTTTCATATGTCTCTAGAGTGAACCAAATGAACTGACTTTCAGTGCAAGAAAAACAAGTAGGGCTGGAGAGATGGCTCTGAGGTTAAGAGCCCTGGCTGCTCTTTCAGAGACCCTGAGTTCAGTTTCCAGCAACCACATGGTGGCTCACAACCATTTATAATGGGATCCAATGCCCTCTTCTGGCATTCACATGTACATGCAGATAGAGTACTCATATAAATAAATAAATCTTTAAAAAGAAAGAAAGAAAGAAAGAAAGAAAGGGAGGAAGGAAAGAAGGAAGGAAGGAAAACATGCAAATGTATGCATGTGTGTTAGTTGCTTTTTCAAAGCTATGGCCACAATCCTTGACAGAAAGAAACAGCTTATTTTGGCTCACAGTTTCAGAGGGCTTAACTCCATCATGATGAGGAAGGCAAAACCATATAGCTTGGATCATGGTGGTGGGCATATGTGGGGACTAGGAAGCAAAGAGCTAAGCCAGAACTAGAGGTTAGTCTGTCACCTTTATCTATCTATCTATCTATCTATCTATCTATCTATCTATCTATCTATCTATCTATCTATGTGTATAGGTACTTTGCCTGTATGTGTATTTGTGTACATGTGTATGTCTGGTGCCCATAGAGACCAGGAGAGGACACTGAATCCCTTGGAACTTGAGTTACAAACAGTTGTAAGTTTCCATGGGGATGCTGAGAGATGAACTTGGGTCCCCTGGAAAAGCAGCCAGTGCTCTTAACCACTGAGACATCTCTCCAGCTCCTAGGCTATAACTTTCAAAGAACTGCCCCTAGTGATTACTTCCAAAAGTGAAGTTCTATGTTGCAGAAGTTTGTTTTGTTCTTTAGTTATGTTTAAAATGGTTGTTTTGTGCATTTTTGGCCTGCCTAGGTCTTGGCATTTTGTATTGTCTGCAGGTGTTGGCTTTATATAAAAGACGTTTGATTGCTCATGATCTGCACATGCCATCAGTAGAACACCTGAGGAGATTAGGGATCAATAAAAACCCGTGAAATGAGACACTCAGGTTTCCACTGTCAAGTATGGCACTTGCCATGATAGTTCCCTCTGCTGAGGTCTGGCAGGCTTCGCACCTGTGAGATTGCCTCTGTGTCTTCCTTGGTGAGCCGCCACAGTAGGTGTACTACTACAGTTCTACAGCCTCCTCAGATGGCACCACCAGCTAGGGGACAAAACGTGAGCATGTGGGGAGCATAGCAGATGAGACTGTGTCAATACAGTGTGTGTGTGTGTGTGTGTGTGTGTGTGTGTGTGTGTGTGTGTGTTGAGATATAAATGTGGCAAGTAGTGTGAAGGATCAGGAAGGGGACAGAGAATGCCAGGGAGCAGATGTGAGCTTACAGACGGTAGTCAGAGGAAAGGTTCCAAAGAAGGGATGTTTGGCCTCAGCACTCAGGCAGCTAAGACGGGAATATTGCTGGGCCCAGGAGCTTGAGACCAGTCTGAGCGACAAAGACAGAAAGAGGGCTTGCTTCGAGACAGCTCAGCAGGTAAATCACTTGCCATGCAAGCTGAGTTCACTCCTCGGAACCCACATGGAAAGTTGGTTTGGGGCATGAACTGTAACCCCAGTACTTACATAGTGGGAT
This sequence comes from Cricetomys ansorgei, assembly GCA_026225945.1. NCBI lineage: Eukaryota > Metazoa > Chordata > Mammalia > Rodentia > Nesomyidae > Cricetomys > Cricetomys ansorgei. The sequence continues at coordinate 74,487,039 of JAMJFZ010000199.1, read as the reverse complement.
GGGAGGCAGAGGTAGGAGAATCTTCTGGAAGCTGGAGAGCCAGCTACCTTGGAGCACACAGGGAAACAGAAACAAAAGAGGTCCTGCTTCGACGAGGTGGAAAGAGAACAGCGGCTCTCTAAAGTTGCCCTCTGACCACCACAAGGACACCATGGCATGTGTCCGTAACACACACACAATAATAGTAATAATGGTAACGTTTTAAATGAAGAAAAAAAGTAACATTTGAACAAAGACTAAAAGAATGAAGTCTATGAGATTGTGTCTCTTAGAAATGGCAGGTGCTACACCCATGAAATCTCACCAACATGACCGCTAAACATGGACTACACCAACAGACATGATCATGTGGTGGGGAGAGCTCACAAGGCCTCAACCCTAGACAAAGACAGCAGACGAAGAACTTCAGGGGACAAAGGAATGCTAAGAGTGGGAGAAAGAGTTATCCAACTGGTTACCCAGTACCAAACGGCCACCCCTGGAAACATGCGTACAAGCGACACATGCAGACTGAGCACACACACACACACACACACACACACACACACACACACAATTAAAGAAAAAGAGGCCAAGAATGTGAAAGAAAACAGGGAGTTGCACACGGAAAGAGTTGGAGGGTGGGGTATGAATGAAGACGCAAACCATCCATCCATCTGAAGGAAACATGCATGATGACTCACTCGGCCAGCAGAGGGAAGATCACATGCCAAGGGCCTGGGGTGAGTGTCAGTCGGAGTCCACAGAGCCCAAAAGGGTGCATGAGCTGAAATACTGGAGAGATGGCGAGAAGTTAAGAGCACTGGCTGATCTTCCAGGGGACCCAGGTTCAATTCCTAGCACCCGAATAGCATCTTATGACTGTTTGTAACTCCAATCCAAAGGATCCAAAACCTTCTTTTGGCCTTGCATACACCAGGTATACATATGGTATGCAGATATACATACAGGCAAAATACCCAAACCCATAAAATAATGTTCATTTATTTTTATTTTTATTTTTATTATTATTATTAGTTTGTTTTTTGAGACAGGGTTTCTCTGTGTAGCCCCGGCTGCCCTGGAACCCATCCATGAATCTGCCACAGCTTAGTGGCTGAACACAATACTAGCTTACTACACCTACACCTACAGGTCAAAAAGCAGTGTCATCAAGGTGTCAGCGGGGCTATGTTCTCATCTTAAAGCTCACGGTCCTACACCAAGCTCCAGAGCTATTGACACACCTCAGTGCCTGGGATCATAGGATGGGGGTTTCAGATTCTATAAGCCACGCCCCATTCCTGCCACTGACTCTCTCTGAAGTGTAGCATGTGTGTCTTCCAGGCCAGCAGGATGAGGCCAGCAGAATGGCAGCTCTGTTGACCGAATCTCTCCCATTAGGCAAGCCCTACCAGGCTAACTTCCTGTTGAGCAATTCAGAATTAACTAATTAGGGACCTTAATCACATCTGCAAAATCACTCTACTTGTCCCAGAGAACCCAGCTGAGGGAGTACAATCCTAGTCCGTTGGACAGACTCTCCCCACACCTGAGGGGAAGGGATTGGTCGGCATGTTTGTAGGAACCCTGAGCCTGCGTCTTGCTTTGACTGTGGGACGCATTGACAGGAGTGTTGTGTGGCTCCCACAGTTGGTTCTTCGGGGTTCCAGCATCTTTGTGAGGAACCCTGAGCTAGCCCAGGAAATACTGAGAGCTCACCAGGAGACAGGAGGACCATCAGTCAGCTTTGGCCTCTCTCCTTGTAGCCCAAATGATGACTCTGAGAAAGATCAGGAAAGAAAATCATCAGCTGAGCCCAGCCAACACACAGAACAAGGAGAGGGAGTACATTCTGACATCTTACAGCTACACTTATGGGTTTCGTGCTCCAGGTAAGAGGACCATTTCTCTCTAGCAGAGGTTCTCAACCCGGGGATCGGGTGACCCTTCCACAGGGGTTACCTAACCACAGGGGTTATCTACGGCCATCTGCATATCAGATATTCATGTTATGATTCATAACAGTAGCAAAGTTATAGTTATGAGATGGCAGCAAAAGTAATTCTATGGTTGGGGTCACCACAACATGAGCAACTGTACTAAAGGCTCACAGCATTAGGAAGGTTGAGAGCCACGGCTCTACAGTGGCTCACACAAGCCAGGAGAGGAGTGTTTTATTATTTATTTATTTATTCATTTGTTCATTTATTCATTCATTTACTTATTGTGGTAATGAATCACACCGCAGAACAGCTTGTGAGAGGTGGAGGAAACTTTGCCCGCAGAATGAGATGATCTTCTCTAGGGGTCCGTGACCATGGGACAGGCTTCTAGAGGGCCTATAAATCTCTCTCACTTTCTCTCTCTTTTGAATGAATTAAGACATAACAATCCTCAGAACAGTCAATGACCAAAGGGTGCTATAAACCACTGAAGATTAAGGTAAGGGGCTGGGGAGGCGGCTCAGTCTGTAAAGTGCTGGTCACTGAAACATGAGGACTTGGGTTTGGATTTGCAGTAACCACGTCAAAAGCCAGGCACCCAGTACAGGTTGTAATCTCAGCACTGGGTTGTGGGTAGGGCAGAGACACAGAGGAATTATGGGGTTTGCTGGCCTGTCCAACTAATCAGCCATCTCCAGGTTCAGTGAGAGATTCTGCCTCAAAAAATAAGGCGGAGAGTGACTAAGAAAGTCTCCTGATGTCAGCCTCTGGATTCCACATGCAGGTGTACTCATGTGCTTACACACAGAGAGAGAGAGAGAGAGAGAAGAAAACAATGAGACAGAGAAAGTAAGGCCCAGACAGGGGAACGCGGACTGTGTGAGAAGGGAAGGTGTTGATGTGGTTAGATCAAGGTTGCTCTTTAAGAAGCAGGTGGGTGGTCAGTGGAGGTGAAATGATAGCAGGATTAGAGTCAGCAACAAAGCCCTGCACCAAAGGAGTAGCAGCAGCTTCTAGAAACCAGCCGAGGCCAGGAACCGACTGTCTCTTCAAGCTCCCTCAGCCTTGACCAGCTCAGGGACACTGGCTTGGGACTTCTCTGTCCTCCAGAGTGTGTCATGTTTAGCTGCCAAATTCGGGGCCGTTTGTTAGAGCAGCAGCATGAGGCTAATCTGCCGCTGCTGTGGAAGGAACTGTTTGCATTGAACAGTAGGTGCCTTTGTTTCCTGAAGCTTCACAAGGGCTCACAAGGCTGCTGTATGATCCAATATGTGGGTGGATGGTCACCTTCTTCATCCTGTGGCCTCCTCAGCTTGCACAATTGCTCTGACACCCACACATTCAACCTACCCACTTATCCATACCACCCCAGGAGAACAGCTCTCTACTCAGGTGAAGCTCACCTTGGATTTGCCGTCCTGCCAGCTAAGATTACTTTCTCAGTAGCATGAAGGTCCTGAGGGGGCAGAGGGACTTCAGTCAATGTAATCTATATCTATATCTGTATCTGTATATCTATATATCTATATCTATCTATTTTCTATATGTATAATCTGTAGGGGTGCAGGAGTGGAAAGCTGAAATTCTCATGTGGTGGATTTGCACCTTCAAGAAATGGCACTTCCGCAGAGATTTGTACAAACCCTCCTTCCTAATAAGCCGATCCTGGAATCAAGGGACAGTCATGTGATCCTTACAAATCCCCATCCCCCACCCCAGTCCAGCCCTAGACAACAAGTGAACAGGGCAAAATCTGTATTAATGTCAAATCAATATCATTAAGGGAGGAAGGCAACTCCAGAACAGGATAAACAATACAATCCTTTGTTGCTTAAACATTTAGATATATAGAACGTGTATACCTGTATTCTACAGGTGAATGAGGTGTGTGTGCATATTCATGCAGGCCTGCGTTTAGGGAAACAACAGGGCTAGAAGATCCTAATAGTTTTACGCAGGTTAAGACTGGTGATTTTTCGTTTCCTTATCTGTAATGTGATTAATGTTTTTGTTTTGCAAAGAACAAGACCATTGGCTTAATGGAAAATAAAATTAAATAATTTCAAAACAAATGGAATGGAAGGTTCGCGAGGCGGGCGGCGTCCATGGGGGACAGCTCCAGATTTCGCTTGCGCCTCCCAAAGTGCAATGGCGGAGTCATCTCCGCAGCTGTGGGCTGCAGGACAGTGGTGTGGCCTGCGGCCTGAAAATCCGAAAACAGATTTGGCCAGGAGGGCGGATTCTGCTGAGTGACCCAAAGAAGGGCCCACTTTGGACTCAATATGGGGTTCCGGGCGGTTCTCTTCCGAGACCTTTGCCCCTTCACTTTGCAAACACTGGGCGATGACACTGGGCCATCGCGGAGGTCTACCTGCAGAGCTCTCAAGACCGCGGCGGCAGACCTGGGTCATGTCCGCCTCCACCCCCCTTTCCTGCGGTGGCGTTTTGTTTTAACTCATCTGAACCGGTTACAAAACCACACTCCCACGAATACATAAATAATGGATGGGGTGATGTATTAAAGAAATCCCCACAAGGCCTGGCAAAGCTGCAGCGAATGTAGTTCTGCTGTATCATATTTAACTGTTTGCAAACGTCTGCAGGAGGATGCACAGCTCCTGCAGACTCCGGGACTCATCGTACCTCTCGGTCGAGGGCCTGGCAATTCTGGCATGGGGAGTTACAGGAGGCTAGGAGGTGGCAGAGAGCCTGGGCCTTCAGGATGAAGGGGGACAGTAAAATTACAGTGCACCTCATCCGGCTCGGCGCTAGCCAAGCATCCATCGGTCTCCCGCCAGGACTGCGGCGGAGAGGACAGGCCCCTTTAAGAACCAGCGCGCGCCCCCGCCCAGCGAGCGCACATTTTCCCTAGCAACCGCCCCGGGGGAGGGGGAGGTCCTGGCAACGGCGCTCAGGCCCCAAGTGTCACGTGACGGCCCGCAGCTGGAACGCTAGCGCGCGCCCCGCCGAGCGCCCGCCCGCCGGGGGCCTGAGCACTGGGGCGCTTGCGCGAGCGGTGCAGCACCGGCCGCGGGAGCAGGGAGTATTATGGGCTGTGGGTGCCGCTGAGCAAGATGGAGCTGTCTGCAGTGGGCGAGCGGGTCTTCGCGGCCGAATCCATCATTAAACGCCGGATCCGCAAGGTGAGCCCTCCGTCTGGACCGCCTGCGCTCCCCCAGGCCGAGTCGGAGCCCGCGGGCCCTCGGGGCGCAGCTTCCCGCTAGCCCGGCTCCCTGGGCCACCCCCGCGCCGCCGCCTCCTCGCGTCCCTGCATCCTCCCCACCCCCACCCCGTATTTTTGTTTCCCCTTTTATTTTTCAGGGACGCATCGAGTACCTGGTGAAATGGAAGGGGTGGGCGATCAAGTGAGTGTCGAGGGGTCGGCGTCGTGGGGTCCAGGGAGGCGGCAAGAAGGCACCCGGGCCTTGGGCGGGGGGTGCGTGCTTGCGCCCTCGCGGTGTGCTTCTGCCCCTTGGGTTTTCATTTTGCTTTTTGCACGCGTGACTCGGCAGGTACAGCACTTGGGAGCCGGAGGAGAACATTCTGGACTCGAGGCTCATCGCAGCCTTCGAGCAAAAGTGAGTTGGGGAAGCTGGCCGGCGAGGTGGGGCGCCGCGCTGGGAAGCGGGAAAGGCGGGCCGGGCCGGGGAGTGGGGCCCGGGAAGGGACTCTTTTTAATCTTTGGCGTTTCTTGGCCGCAGGGAGAGGGAACGTGAGCTGTATGGGCCCAAGAAGAGGGGACCCAAACCCAAAACTTTCCTTCTAAAGGTAACCTGGCCCAGCCCCAGCAGCCCCCTCTCGGGCCCCCAGCCAGGGCGCAGCACTGGGCCTGCAAGGGAGGGACAGATCCACCACTGCCTAGGCGGGCGGGCTTTTCCAGAGGGGCCCCAGCTGGGCAGGGGGTGGTTGTGAGCCCCTGACAAGTCCCTGGCAGCAGGCCGCAGCTAGCCCAGCCAGAGAGGCCTGGGAGTGGGGTAACCAGAGATGAAACCAGGGACTGGAGGTGGGGGATTCACTGAGCTTCAGGAAGCGGGTGGGTGAGGCAGGTGGGGCATACTCATGAGAGGGGGTGACCAGGAAGCTCTTTCTGCTAGTGAGACCCTTCATCTTCCCCAGCCTTGAGCACACTGACCTGTACTGGACTTAGAGCCTTGAGACTAGTGAGTAGGCTCACCTCCTGGCAAGCCACACACCTCCCTGCCGTGTGTCTGCCCTCTTAGGGTATGTTCTGTGCCTTCCCCTTAGCACTTGGGGGCCCAATTTGAATATGACCTTAAATTACCTAAGAGTTTGATCATCCACGCTGGACCACCAGCTTTTAGGTCCTGAGCCTGTCTACCCCCAATCCTGATATTTCTGGAGGTTCCAGTGAAGATGGGTGGGCATGGTAAAACATAGCCTCTATTCATTGGCGAGGGAATGAAGAACTTCAGAAGAAGCCATCTTGGAGAGTTAGGGTGTTTGTTGTTGTTTGGGGGGGGGATTGGATGAGGAAGAACACAGCCTGAGAAGAGGAAAACGAGATGTCCACTTAAGTCACGGGGGGGGGGGGGGGGGGCATCATAGTTTCCCTAAAGGACTAAGGGATGCCTCAGGTCTTAACAAATTCGGCACCAGGAGAACAGGAAGGGCTCCTTGCAAAAGAGACTGCAGATGCAGAACCTTGTAATCTCCAGTTTGTCCAAAGAGCTCCAAGCCCGTGGGGTGGACCAGCCCCGCTCACTCGGCCGCCTCCCCCAGCCAAAGGATTTGGCATCAGGGTTAATCTTGAACCAAAAGCCAAAGTGGAAAAAAATGTTGGTTTCCAGAATTCTATGGTTGTGTACCCCACTCCTTTCCCCCCAACCGCGGTGCATCTTCGCAGATTCACACAGCAATCTTAACCCCGAAGCTTTTGAGTAGGAAGGGGTGGGCGGAGCAGCTGGAAGACTGGTGGGCTGTTTGACAGCCTCTCAGCGCAGCTGGTGCGCCCTCTGGTGGCCAAGACGCTAATGATTTTTGAGTATCGATTCTCCAAACGCCTTTCTTAAAAGTTGTGGCTGCCTCTGGGCCTAGCGGTGCTGAGCCCTCTGCCCGAATATTCTTATTTAATATTCTCAACACCCCAGTGGAGTTGGGAGTACTATCTCCATTTCACGTATGGAAATAGTTTTTAAGAGTGAAGTTGAACACACAGGAAACACGGGTGAGAGTCGCTTGTGGTAGAATCTTAATCCAGAATTTAGGAACAGCAGGACATCCAGGGACGTTTGTGAAAGGATGTAGATAGAGGTGGCTAGGGTTGGACCCATTGCTTTGTGACTCATCGGGCAGCTCAGCAAAATGCACTGGGCATTTCCTGCCAGGAGCTATGCCGAGCAGCACGGGAGCTTTTTGAGATGGCCACCATAATCCCGTTTCACACCCTGGAAAAGAAAACAGGTCAATAACTTGTCCACCATCACAGAGCTAGCAGCAGTGGCTAGATGCTGTCTGTAGTACACCCCAAACCCTGGAGCCACCTGTCATGTCAGAGTACAGTGGATTCCTTACCTGCAGTGGTTTTTAAAATTCATTAGGCAGACCCAGATCCTTCCTGTCAAAAAATTTTCAGCCTCAGAAGAATTACCTATTTTTTTAAAATATGTGAGTGTTTGCATTTATGTATGTATACCGTGTCCATGTCTGGTGCCCATGGAGGCCAGAAGAGCAGCCCCAGAATTGGAGTAATAGGCAGTAATGGGCTGCCATGTTGGTGCTGGGAACTGAGCCTGGGTCCTCTGGAAGGGCAGCCATTGCTCTTAACCTCTGAGCCATCTCTCTATCCTGAGAATCGTATCTTGTGCAATACTGTTTAGATATTGTAAAATAAAAGATGTTTATTATAGACAGTTTGAAAGCATGTTTTAGGAAAACTGGTTTCTCAGAAGCCTGACGCCTAAGGTAATTGTAGCTTGCACTAAGTACCAGGTGCCAGATGTGTGGCCAGCAGGTGCTCTAACGTTGATCACAGGAGAGCACTCTGGTAGGACCCATTAGGATAGCACAGCAGAGAATGAGGTTTGGAGACTGGTCCACTGCACACATTCTGCCACTCCAGAGACCAGCGGTCACCACCAGACCTCTGTAGGACCTAGCAAATCAGTGTGGGGGCTGGAAAGATGGCTCAGAAGCTAAGCATGCATACTGCTCTATGAGGACCAGATACCCCCAAACACCTGCAACTCCAGCTCCAAGAGGTCTGACAACTCTTTCTGGTCTATGTGGGCATCTGTATACCTAACACATTAAAAAAGAAAAAAACAGAGGCCGGGGGCTGAGGCAAGACTCGTAGAGTGAATGCATACCCTTGTTTCTGAAGAGGAGGGTCTTTAAGCTCTCCTGGGGGTGTGCCTGGGAGGAGTGTAAGGGGATCCTTGTGGAACTCAACTGACTGGAGAGAGGAGCCCTGGGAGCTAGCCATACCCACCTGTGTGCTGCCACCTAGTGTCAGTAAATGTTGACCGGAAGGCCTCCGCCTTGGTGCCAAGCCAGGCAGCCTTCAGGTGTGCTTCTCTGCGGAGATTGGGGAGTGGGGGTTGGGGGTGGGGGCTGCTGCTACCTGGTAAGACATCATTCACCATAAGCAAAGAGAACCCTGACAGGGCTGACAGTCTTGTCAGGGGGTATAGAGGCTGTCTCTTTGTACTGATTAAGTATCCAGTGCGTGGGGACTAGAGGTGGAGAGCCCCCCCAAAACACAGATTCTTCCTGGGGGCCCTGACGTTAACTGTGGGAATAAGTCCCTTCTCTCTGCCCCTAAAGTTTCCCAGCTAGACTGAGGCTGTCACAACCAGAATATCTGTTAAACTCCGGACCCTGTCCTTCCCTGCTCAGTCTCCGCTACAGCTGTCAGCCCCTTTCCCCCGGGCATGTCATTCAGAGCAGCTGGCCTTGATCCTTCTTAGTGAAGGAAGGGCTGGCCACAGAGGGGTTTGTGCCTCCTCTCCATTCTAAGTCATCTAGCAAGGGGTGGGTTGGGGTGGAGCCTGAACTTGGAGGGCCTTTCTGGGGTGGAGTTCCTACGAGGTAGCAGCTGAGCTGCTGTTGAACCCCAGGGCCTTTCAGAGATCACACTTGCCTCTACCCATTGTCTTGTTCCCACCAAAGGCCTAGGTGGACTCTTGCCCTGGCTTCTGGGTATAAGCTGGTATAGGCAAGGTATGAGCACACTCTGGTCTAGAATGAGGTCAGAGCAGAAGGCCTGGGGGTGGGCAGGGGACTTTCTAGAGGTGATATCTCTGGGGGCGGGGGCGGGGAGCTACTCTTCTCTATCACCAAGAATTAGCCTTGGAAGCATTCCAGGCTTGGCTGGGATCCTTCACAGATGTTTCCCTCAGGGTCCCTGTCATTGTTGCTGAGTCAGCAAGAGTGGCCTGCGGAACAGGCTCCCCCTCCCTACTGCACACATACATACTTAGTGGTATTAAAAAGAGCAATCTTAAGAATTGCCTGGGTCTTGCAGACAAGTCACAATACTTCTCTAGACCTGCTTGCTTTTTTTTTTTTTTAAGAAGAGTATCATGTAATCCAGGCTAACCTCAAACATACTGTGTAGCTGAAGATAACCCTTGAACTTCTGATCCACCTGCCTCCACCTACAGAGTGATTACAGGTGAGCCCCACCATGCTAGGTTTATGTGGTGCTGAGAACCCAGGGCCCCCTGCATGTTAGGCAAGCACCCTACCATTTAAGCTGTGCGCCCCCCCCCCCCAGTCCTTTCCTTTTCTGTGTGAAGGGTCGAAGTCTCTGATTGTTCTGGGTACTCTCCTGAACGTAAGCTGACGGAGCTTAGGGCTATCTGGCTCTGGCGCAGGTGTCCGAGGGCTGCGGATAGTCTTGAGGTCCCACCCACACCCCTCTGCCCGCAGGCCCGGGCCCAGGCGGAGGCCCTCCGCATCAGTGATGTGCATTTCTCTGTCAAGCCGAGCGCCAGCGCCTCCTCGCCTAAGCTGCACTCCAGCGCCGCGGTGCACCGGCTCAAGAAAGACATCCGCCGCTGCCACCGCATGTCCCGCCGCCCCCTGCCACGACCAGACCCGCAGGGGGGCAGCCCCGGCCTGCGCCCACCCATCTCGCCCTTTTCTGAGACAGTACGCATCATCAACCGCAAGGTGAAACCCCGGGAGCCCAAGCGGAACCGCATCATCCTGAACCTGAAGGTGATTGACAAGGGCCCGGGAGGCGGCAGCACGACACCGGGCGCCGGAGCACTTGCCCGCCCCAAAGTACCCTCGCGGAACCGGGTCATTGGGAAGAGCAAGAAGTTCAGCGAGAGCATGCTGCGCACCCAGATCCGCCACATGAAGTTTGGCACCTTTGCGCTCTACAAGCCCCCGCCCGCCCCTCTGGCGCCCTCTACCGCGAGCAAAGCCGAAGTGCCCTCTGGGCCTGGGCTGCTCCTGGCCACCCCAACAGCTGCCCCCTATGACGCGCACAGCTCCAGCTCCTCCGGCTGCCCTTCACCCACACTGCAGTCCTCTGACCCAGACGATGCACCACCCAAGCTGCTCCCCGAGACCATGAGCCGATCTGCTCCCAACTGGCGAGAGCCAGAGGTGCTCGATCTGTCCATCCCTCCCGAGGCGGCTGCCACCAGCCAGCGGGTGCCTCCTGATGCCACTGCTGCTGCGGGCCAGGCGCTCCATACCGCCCTAGAGGCCACAGGTGCCTGCTCCTCTGAGGCTGAGGCTGGGGACTGGCGCCCTGAGATGTCACCGTGCTCCAATGTAGTTGTCACAGATGTCACCAGCAACCTCCTGACCGTGACCATCAAGGAATTCTGCAGCCCCGAGGATTTCGAAAAGGTGGCTGCTGGGGTGGCAGGTGCTGCAGGGGGAGGAGGTGGCACCGGGCCAAGCAAATGAGGGGCTTCCCCAAGGAGGGGGGCTTTGGGGGGGCCTCCTTCCTGGAGTCATACTTGTGTTCCCACCCCGTCCCTGCCCTCAGACCCGTCTGCCTGTGCTTTGCTTGTCTCAAACGGCTCGGTGTTGACCCAGGGATAGGGCTGGGCAGTCCTGGACTCGGTTAGGGCCCTGATAGGGCACAGGAAGGAAGAAATGCGCCCTGGTGTCCCTGGCCCTGTTGCTGACTGTGCAGGTGGGACCCACTAGATAGCTCTGGGGAAGCCCCAGAACTTGAGGTTCACCGTCCTGTTCCCATCTCACCCTGCCTCTCCTAGCTTGCTTCTTGCTCTGTGTGCAGCATCTGATCTCGGTGCTATCTCAGCAGCTGCAGGGCCCCTGAGAGAGCCCACCTCCTGTGGGCTCAGTCTTTTAGTACCACCTGGGACTGAGTGAAGGAAGAGTCCAGAATGGGCCCCTCCCTCAACACCATCAAGGGTGGCAGCAGCTGGGTCAGAGGTCCCCTTTCCTGCTTGCCTACTTCTGGACCAGGCCCAAGCAGATCTTGTGCCCCATACACCCTGTCTCTATCCAAACCCGCATTGAAGGTGGAGGGGCTGGCAGACATGCACCCTGCTGCAGCCTCTGGGCATCTAAAAGCCCCTTCCGTTTCTACCAAAGGTGCTGTAAGAGCCTGCTGTGGAAAGTTCTGGCTGTGCATGTGTGTTACCCCCTTGGCTTGTTCTTGTGTGAATCCATGTGTGTGTTGGGTGCAGGGCCTCAGGCTTTCCTGCAACACCCTTTCCAGTTCCTCAGAACAGGGTTGTTGAAGGCGTGGCCTCCCTTGCCTTAGCCAGGCCTGGTACAGTCCAGTCTGTGGTTTGTCGCTGAAGCCACAGGCCTTTCCTCCAATCCCAGGTTGCTGGGCGACATGGAGCCCTCAGGCCCTTCTTGGGATGGTCAGTCTGGAAGTCAGACCTTCACTGCAGATGTGGCATGGTGGGGACTGGTAGCAGGAGAGCCAGCTGCAGCCTCTCTGCAGGTGTCTGGAGGAAAGACCTAGAGACTTCCCGGGCCTCCGCTTTCCCTGCCTCTCTGGTTTGCTTTTAACTGCTGAGGCTTCCGAGCAGTCTAGCCTGTTAGAAGACTTTGGGTGCCTTGGACAGCTTCTGTTGCCCTCCACTGCTAGGGAACAGAGGCCTTCATGCCAATGGCAGAGACCAAAGCCCCGGTTTCAAGCCAGGCACCAGGAGAGTAGGCAGGCCACAGTGGTGTCTGTTCAGCAGAGGGGGGTGCCTGTCCCCAGGTGACACTAGGGGCTCCACTGGCAGGCCCTTGGCCACTGTCTGGGATGTACTTGGGTTTCAAGCGGCATGTAGCCTGAGCTGACTTCTGGTGTACATGGCCCTTGGTACCGTGCTCAGAAGCACCACCTGAGAACAAGCGTGGTCTTAGGGGAAGACTCTTCCTCCGCATCTCCCTGCCAGGGTTTGCAGCACAGCACAGCCCTCATTGCCCCAGGGTATAAAATGGCCCTCACAGGGATTGAGGGGGCCACAGTCCACAGTCTGGGTCCCACCTTGTCCTGTGTTAGCTTAATACCGTCCAAGTGCCAATTGGCTTTTCCTCCAAATAAGGGCTGGTATTTCGCTTCTGTCCCCAGAGGCGATTTCCCCCTCCCCCTTCCCCAGGTGACCACCTGGGTGCCAGTTACAGGTGTTTGCAGAGACCATAGAAATGTGTTTTCCTGAGAGTCTGTGTCATTTGTGACCTTTTTTTTGTAAAGAAGTTGTGTTTTCAGAGGTGATTTTATGACAGGAAAGTGAAAGAGTTAGTTTTGCAAAAAAGAAAAAAAAAACAAAAAATTTTTTAAAAAGTAAAAAAAAAAAAAAAAAAAAAAAGAAAAGAAAAAAATAGAAAAAAAATATTGTGGGATTCCTAAGAGTGTGGGGGAGAAAGATATTTAAAGAGAACGTAGTAACGCAGTGATTGCACAGGTGAGGTGGCAATGTTAGGGTCAGGTGGAGACCCAAGCTCGCTGGTGAGTCCCCGGGGCCCAGGGCACCACGGAGATGGCCAGGGCTGCCCTCCTCCCTCGGCAGCAGGCAGGGTACCTCGTCTTTGGTGACCTAGGAATAGACTTCCACTCCAGTCCTTGCTTGAAAGGAAGGATGACAGCCAGTCCCCAGGGAACTAGCAGGAAGCTCAGGGGACAGGGGAGCGGTCCTAGTGGGGCTCCTGGGGACCGGACTCACAGTTGGTGCTTTTCCCCCAGGAAGGCTGGTGGGAGGGGAGCTTGGCTTCTCATCCATGTACCAGCTTGCTGGTTCACGCGGCTCCCAGTAGCTCCGCAGTCACCCTAAAGACCTAGACACCTCTGAGTTTCCCTGGTTGGGAAAGGGATGCAGGCTTCAGGAAGCGACTGATGGGGTTGCCCTCCACGTGTGCCTCTGTGCTCACGCACAAGTCCTCCATGTGCGCGGATACAGGGAAGGCATGGGATTGCGACTGAGCAGAACCCTTCCTCCCTCTCCTGGATGGCCTGGAGCGAGGCCCAGAGGCTGCAGACCCCTGCATAGCCCTGCACCAACAGCTACTGCAGGCCCCTCCACCCTTGCTGCTTTTCATTTGCCTAATTACCAAGCAGAAGTTGCAGTCGGTTTGCTTTATTTTTGTATGTGAAATGACCCCCTCTGATGGTCATGCCCTGTAAATGCACCCTTCCCACCCCCTTGTCAGGAGATCGGAGCCAGTGAGTTGCGTTTCTTGGGTTTTGAGATGGAAGGTTGGGACCCGTCCCTGTTCTGGTTCTTGCTCTGATCTCAGTCAGTCCCTCTGTGAAAGGGCTGGACAGAGCGCTCTGGGGCCTCCGGCTGCCACAGCCCCTGGGGAAGCAAAGTGAGCCAAGCCACCCTGGCCTCAGTGGGAGGCCCGGGTGGGAGGCATTGTCTCATTTCAGAGGAAGATAAGCTACTTCTCTGGAGTGATGGGGGGCCCAGAGCCCCAGCTGCCCTGGCCTTTGAAGCGCAAGGTGGGGACTGGGGTCCAGTATTGTCTAGGCTGTAGAGTTGGCCCTGGCAGAAACTGAGTGGAGGACCTGGTCTTGGGACAGCCTTTCTGCCTGGGGGAACCTGAGAGGACACACCCCTTTCCCTTACTTTCCCGGTTTGTTTTGTTTTGGTTTGTTTTGCACTTCAGTGGATGGTGGAACCCAGCCTGGTCAGTCCTGCCCTGGGTTCCTGTGCACTAGACCAAGGTGGCCTCCCTGGGGCTTCTGTGGTTCAAGGAATCACTTTTTAAAAGAGAAAGTTTAAAGGTTTTAGTTTTGTTCTGTCTGCTTCTCTTGGTTCAGAAAGCCCAGAGTGTGGAGTTCCCAGACCCCTGACAGCCACCAACGCAAGAATAGGCACCTGGCTAGGTGGGGGCCGAGGATCCCACTTCCCAGCTGATAGGCCCCTTCGTCCTTAAAGGAGTCAGGACTCCACCCCAGCTGTATGCAGAGCATCAGCTAGGTGATGGAGCCGGAGGGTCTGAAGGGCGCAAGTGGAAGGAGTCAGATGCTGGCCACCTGTGCTGAGGGGCGAAGCAGGCGTCTTTTTGTTGATTTTAACTTAAAAAACACAAAGGCCTAAAGAAATATGTATCTTATGATTTTTTTTTAATTTTTAAGAAGCTCGTTTGATGAACTGCACGATGGATTCTATATATATATAAATATATATATAATATACGTACAAAGCTCTATATTTGGGGACGGGCACTTGTCTTTTTTCTCTCGCATTTTAAAAATGAAGTGTCTTTGCCTTTTGTCTGTGGTCCAACCATCCAGCTCCCAGCTGGCTAAACTTTGCCTCCAGTGGTTAATGGCGGGAACGTAGTAGGGCTGGCAGATGGACTGAGGAGTGGGGACCCCAGTCTGACCTGCCCCTTGGGAAGGACTTCCTGTGGGGAAGATAGCTCATTTGGGATGTGGGTTCGGTAGATTCTGGGCCAGGGGAGGGCGGGCTCGTGCTGATCACTCTGTCTCGTACGTTTTGTTCTGCTGCTCTTCAATATTGTATCGATGCCAGGAAAGGGGGTGAAACCTCTTTCACCCCCAAATAAATTGTCACATTCCGAAGCTACTTCCCAGCCCCTGGACGGGGTGTGTCTGCCTCATTTCTTCTGGTTCCATTGGCAGTTTTTCTTTTTGAAGTGGTCTCTAGCCCACACTGCCCTCATACTCGTGGCAATCCTCCTGCCTTAGTTTCCTAAGCTGGGATTATAGATGTAAGCCACTCTGCCGGAAAAACACTGGGCCCCAGGTCAGTGAGGTGGTACTCCATGTGCAGACTTAGCAGTCCAAATCTAATCCCCAGAACCCGCAGAAAAAGGGAGGAGAAACCAGCTGCACAAGCTGTCCTCTGATCTCCACACTCATGACACGCTTACGCTTACACACTCATGCACAGGTGTGTGCACACACAATTAAGGGGTTAGAGGGATGGCCTAGAGGTTAAGAGCCCGTAATGCTCTGGCAAGGGACCTTAAGTTTGATTCCCAGCACCCATTTAGGGTGGCTCACACTTGTTCAGCTTCAGGGGTATCAGATGCCTCTGGCACATACCCATTCACAGACACACATATGTGTAAGTAAGTCCTTAAAAAAGGTTAATCTGTGAGGATAGAGGATTATCCAGGAGGGTGGTATCAGCACTTGGCCAGTCCCCACCCAGAATGAACTGCAGGCACGCAGGGCACTTTGGCCAGGAACACTGAGGCCTGCTGCTCTTGCAGGAGTGGAGGGCTAGGGGCCACACCCGCAGAGAGGAAGGGGCCCATGAGGCTGTCCTGAGGGAGTAGTACATGGCAGCCTTTGCTGCTGGTCCCCACATTTTGGCATCATATGACCAGAGAGTGGGGTCTTTCACTCTTCTTAATGACACGAGCCATTCCTGAGGACCTGATCAGGGAGCAGCTTCAGACACACTCCACTGTCTTTGGTGAGCCGCAAACCACCTATGGGTGCCATCCAGTGCGTTCCATGAACATCTGTTAGTCAGGTGTGGGCACTGTCATCCCCTCTCCCTCTCCCTTCCGTCCTAGACTCATATGTCCACCGAGCCACACACGCCTCCCCACCTGCAGCCCCGATGTCCCCTAGCCTGTCTCCTTCAACATCATCTCATCCATGGACTACGGGTCTCCATTCTCACCTGCATCCTCAAAGGGTTCTGGTACCCTCTCCAAACAGCCACAGAGCCCGGTACCCTCAAGGATGTGCTCTATGTCCTTCAAGACTTCCTCCATTGCTCAAGGGCCTGGCCATTCTGTTTGACTCTAGGCCCTGTCTCTTGTCTGGCTCACTGCAGGCTCACCTTTCATCAACTC
Source organism: Cricetomys ansorgei (assembly GCA_026225945.1). NCBI lineage: Eukaryota > Metazoa > Chordata > Mammalia > Rodentia > Nesomyidae > Cricetomys > Cricetomys ansorgei. The sequence continues at coordinate 74,470,882 of JAMJFZ010000199.1, read as the reverse complement.
TGTCTGTGGCTGGCTGACAGGATGGTGATTTTCTGGAACAGCTGAGAAGCAGACCTGAGCTGGCTCTGTCTATGTTTTGGCACTGCCAACAGCCGTGGCTCAGGGCCAACGGCAGGACCAACAGGAGTGGGGTCTCTGCTCAAGACTGGCCATGGAGATGGGGGCTGCAGAAACCAGGGTGAACAGGAGAAAAAGACCTTACGTGAGCGCTGCCAGGAGATGGGGCAGAGGGGTCCGGCCATGGAAGCACTGCTGGTCCTCCATGACACTTGCTCTGGGTCACCAACACCTGACCACCATCTCGTCCTCCTGAGAACCGGGAAGCTCTCAGCAGTGGAGTTTTATTTTGTTTCTTGAAGCAGTCTCATGCTAGTAGCCGGCTAGTAGCAGCCTCACTAGGTAGCTGAGGCTAGCCTTGAACTCTTGATCCTATTGCTTCTACTTCCCAAGTGCTGGGATTACAGGCATGTACTGCCATGCCTGGTCATGGTTATTTTGTAACTCTTATGAGTTGCCTTAGCCTGAATCCCTTACCAGAACCCAGGCCTGTGAGTTGTGTGCAGGGCAGGTGAAGGAGCCAGTTTGTTTATTTGCCTGAAGTAGCCTACCTATCTGGGTTCATCCTTTTGCCATAAGTCCCAAGCTGTTGTGGATTGAGGCCATAAAGTTGCCTTTTGGAGGCAGGTGAAGCCCAGTTAATCACATAACTTTCCTCTGCTAAGGAGCTATGACTGTGTATTAGTGGGGGTGTTAATGAGTGATTCCCGCATCTCTTGAAGAGGTGAAGGTCTGGTGGGGCCCAGCACCATGAGCTGAGAGCAAACCTAGGGCCTGGTTTCCTATCTTTCATTCAGCAAGTGGGCAGTGCCTCGCTTGTTCCCATCTCCTCCCCAAGTTCAGGGCCGTATCCCAGGGGTAAGGCCAGTGTCTGGGTAAAACTCAGGCTTGGGGCAAGGTGTGGGATGAGAATGACCATTTTTGCAAGCCTAATTTGTTGATTTTGGAAACTTGGAACACAAATGGTTTTCAGTCTTTGTTAAACTATGTGGAGGGGGTGACCAGAGAAGCTACGTTAAAATGCCACGCCCCTCCTCCCAGGCCAGATGAGGCCCCTCTGGACAATTCTGTGTCCCTTTGCATGCAGGTGGCTTCTGAGAGGACATGAGAAGGTCCCATAGCCTGCAGAGGCAGGACACACAGACACTTGCTCCTTTTGCTCCTCAGTGGTGTCCCAGAGGAGGTGGCAGGGAATGGACGTGGAGTCCTCTCCTCCAGAATCCCGGGCACACTGTCTATTAGAGAAGCCACGAACCCAGACAAGTCCTGGTGTGTGTGAGACCGAGGCCACTCGAGGGCGAGATTTGAAATGACCTCTGAGGCCGTGATGAGGCCTGGATACCTTCTGAAGCAACGGAGCAAGAAGTAGCTAGAGTCCAGAATGTTTTGAGTGTGTGGGATTTGGTGATCAAGTACGTTTAGAGTTTTCTAGACGGATCCTATAATAACCACCAGGTTTGTTAGGTGGAGGCAAAGCGGTAGGTGGTGGCACTGCTCACGGGCCGAGAACGGTGACGCGGTGGCTGTGGCGATGCCTCAGTGGTAAGGTACTTGTCACTCAAGCACAAGGACTGAGTTTGAACCCCAGTCCCCATGTAGAAAACCAAATGTGGTGCTGTGCGTCTATAATCCCAGGACAAGGGAGGTGGAGAGAGGAAGCTGCATAGGGTTTGCTGGGCAGTCTGTCTAGGCTAAACCGTGAGCTCTAGGTTCCATAAGAGACCTTGTCTCAAAAACTAAGGAAGACAGTGATAGAGAAACACACCTGATGTCCACTTCTGGCCTCGACAGTATCTGGGGAGATGGCTAGTGTATCCCATTTGGAACACCTTGAGAGTGAATCAGGCAGAGGCCCGGGGGACATTTATGAATGGATTTGAGGTTGAGCCAGTTCCTGCCAATCCAAACACCACTAGAGAGAGCCTTGAAGTCTGTCCTGATGAACCTCAGCTCTGAGATGATTGGTCATTGGCCATCTCGTGAAGACTGCCAGGGACTTAGGTGTTTAATTCTAGAGGCTCCTGGGAAACTCCTGGGCAGTGTCAGCCCCTTGCTCTCCTTGTCCCCTTCCTAAGCTCATGCCTTTTATCTCTGTGAGCAGCTGAATGAAGTAAGGCACATCAGACAAGTGAGAAGGTAAGGTATATGAGGGTAGGGAGTTTCCCCCAAAATCTATACAGAGAGTAGAGCCCTGGTGTGGGGCATGATGACTAGAACCTTCCGTAATAATACAAACTACTAGAGACATTAAGTAAAATGCCACAGGCATCTTTTTAAATACCCAAGTTTCCAAGATAGTTTTTTTTAAAAAAAATCTTCCGAGACCAAAAGTGAAGAGAAAATAGAACATCTGAGTGGCAGGCAGATGCTGTCCTGTGGGTACCCCGTGGGATGGCGGGGTGGCAGTTGGGATGAACTGAGGCAAGATGTTGACCTCTGCAGATCTTGGTAGTTAAAGAGCTTGCACTGTGCCTCTGTGTTGGGATGGGGCCCTGGCCTATGGAGAATCAACCAGGATGCCTGAGTAGAACTGGACCCAAGCCTGGGATTACCCCTGTGCAAAGGCAATGCCAGGGAACTCAGCTCATTTTAGATCTGCCAGAAATGCCCAAAAAGGATCCTCTCTTGGGAAATAATAACTCTAAACCTTTCCTGCCACAAAGTTAAAAGTGTGAACTTGTATTTCTCACAGGATACCAGAACTCTCAAATTGAGAAATTAATATAAAAAAACAAACCTGGGTGGGTGACACCATAGAGCATGTGAGAATAGCAACGACAGTCTCTGTGGAGCCCCCTCCCCCTCACAGCCGCCACAGGCCCATGGGATTCTCTCTGCGGAAACTCCCAGTAACCATGAGATCACAAGCCCAAATGACAATACACAGCAAAGGCACAGAGACTTCAGGCAACAGTGGATAGAGAATTTGGGACCCAACATTTTTCTATTTACAATACAGGGCATGGGGCTCAGAAGCTCCTGAGTGTCAGGGGAGTGATCTACCACTGAGCTACATCTTCAGCCCAGTTTTGAACCAGGCTCTCACTAAATTGTCCAGCCAGTGTAGAGGAACATTTAATCTTTTAATCCAGCAGCATGGCTGCTCTAGCAAAGGGTCACATTGAAAGGCCTTTGGGATAGCTAGGAAGGGATCACATTCAGAGGCCTGAGTGATCCAGATGGAATTCTCTGAAGGCAATGGTAATGATGCCTTTAATCCCAAACTCTGAAATTGAATCAGTGAAGTCTGAGATTGAGTCAGAGTGAAGACACACCCAACTCTCAGGATATAGAAGGAAACTCTTAGCTCACAGTTCAGAGGAGCGTTCAGAAAGAGAGCTGGAGACTGGGAGAATTGGAGAGTTAATTTGAGTGCAGTCAGCATACAGACAGAAGGAGAAGCTGAGAAGAACAGAGCCAGTCCAGATTAAGCAGAAAGGAAGAGAATCAGAGCAGATGGTTTAAGATTTACAGTTCAGAGTTCACAATACAGATCAGAGTAAAAAGAGGTAATTCTGAAGATAGCTAGTCAGAGTGAATCCAGTCAGTAGTAGGTCTCAGAGGCTGAAACATTCTAGGTTTAGGTTTGCAGATTAAATTGTACGGAGGTTGAAACCGTCTAGGACCAGGGATTGAATTACCAAAGAATAAACTGCCTTTTGCCATGAACTCAAGAGAATAATAAAATCAAGGCTTACATCTATTGTTACAGACCAGCCTTGAACTCACTCTGTAATGCTAGTGAGCTTTGAATATGATTCTCCTACTTCCCTACCTGAATCTGAGACTATAGAGTCTACACTGCCAGGCCTGGCTCTCAATACATTTTTAAGTATTCATTGAGGATTTCAAGAATTACAATGTCTATCCTAATCAGGACATAACTCAAATTTCAGTAAAATTTTAAGAATCAGCATCACAGACCATGTCATTGGATTAAAAGTCAATAGCAGTATCCAGGGCACGGTGGTTTAAATAGAGTCCAGACATACATTTAATTTATAGGGTGAAAGGATTTGTTTATATTTATTTATTTACTGTGTGCCAGGGGTACATGTAGAGGTCAGAGGACAACTTTGGGGAGTCAGTTCTCTCCTTTTACCACACGGGCCCTAGGGGATAGACGTAGGTCCTTAGGCTTGCATGGCAAGCACCTTTGCTTTCTGAGCTACCTCGCCAATCTAGTCAAATGACTCTTTTAAAAGGTGCCTCAACTAGTCAAAGACACAAGAGCAATCTTTCCTCCTTAGAAACAGACTAGCCTCAAACTTGCTGTGTAGCTAAAGATGACTTTGAACTCCTGGACTACCACATCTGGTTTATGTGGTGCTGGGGATGGAGCCCAAGGCTTTATGTGTGCTAGGCAAATGCTCTACCAGCTGACCCTCATCCCCAGCCCTGCCATCTTTTCAATGAATGAAACCATCTGTTTGCAAAATTATGACATTGAATTATTATTTTCAATGCAGGGTTTCTCTGTCCTGAAATTCCCTCAAATGCAGAGATCCACATGCCTCTGCCTCCCCAGTGCTGGGATCAAAGGTGTGCACCACCATCGCCTAGCTTATGAAATTGGATTTTTAAGGGGTAGACACATGATGTGGTAGGAAAGATTTTAAGGAGCTCTAGTGGAACAGTCAGCTAGGCACAGTATTTAGATGAAATATTTAAAATCTTGGGAGACAGAGAGATGGCTCAGCTGTTAAAAGTACTGGCTGCTCTTGCAGAGGACACAGGTTTGATTTCTAGCACCCACAAGGTGGCTCACAACCATCTGGAACTCCAGTTCCAGGAGATCTAGCGCCCTCTTCTGGCCTCCCAGGACACTGCACACACACACACACACACACACATACACACGGTGCACAGACATACATGAAAGTAAAACTCTTGCACACATAAATCTAAAAAAATTTAAATATTATTGACAGTAAAATAGCAACCACAAATGGGCAAACAGAAGTGCAGGTCAGGGCTAGAGAGATGGCTCAGCAGTTGAGAGCACTGACTGCTTTTCCAGAGGACCTGGGTTCAATTCCCAGCACCCACATGGCAGCTCACAACTGTCTGAAACTCCAGTTCCAGGGGATCTGGCACCCTCACACAGACATACATGCAAGCATAATACCAAAGCACATGATAAGTAAATGAATATTTTTAAGAATACAAATCAAATATGATAAAAAGTTAATACCCTGAATATATAGAATTCCCAATGCAAGGGCTACAGCTCTGATGGGGAAGGTATCTGGCAGTTAGGGTCAAGGAATACACAAAGTCACACCACACAACAAACCTCAATTAATAGATTTATTGGAAGGAACTGAGGTCAGGGATTATTAGGGTTTCTTGGGAGTGGGGGGACTTTCCGGGGTGACCTGGAATTGGTGGAATTTTGTGGCCTGATCTTGAGCTTTTTTCTGCAGGGTGGGGCCTGACCACTCTTCTACCTTGGTTGTGCCTCAAGGAGCTTACAAAGACCAGCTGGTAAATATGTATGTGTTTGTAGTAGCCATACAAAGGCTAATTTAGTTTTGAATCGGAATCAGTGAGGATTCAACTTCCTCTAGGTTTTAGTAGCCATAAACTTAACATAAAAAACTCAAGGGGATTACACTGACAAAAAGATAATAATAATAATCTTATTCAAGCTGGGCGAAAGTCCAGGCCTGGTAGAGCACACCTGTAATTCAGCATTCCAGAGACTGAGACTAAGGCCAGCCTGGGCTACTTAGATAAATTGTCTCAATAAGACGAAAATAAATGAACAACAACAATATGGACAAAGGACTTAGACAGTTCTCCAAAGAGGAAAGAATGTACAGGGCACCAGTAAGCCCAGGGTGGTCTGCATCAGTAACCATTCGGAAGATGCCAGTCAAAACTGCGGTGAAGGCTGGGCCTGAGGCTCAGTTGGTAGAGTGCTCTCCCAGTACGACCAGGTCCAGGGTTTGATCCCACATCACCCTGGCGTGGTGCACGCTTGTGATCCCAGCACTCAGGAAGTGGAGGCAGGAGCACTAGAAGTTTCAGATCATCCTCAGTTACATATCAAGTTCCAAGCCAGGCCTGTGCTACATGACACTCTGTCAAAAGGAAGAAAAAAGAGAGAAAGGCAAGAAGGGAAAGCTCAATGAGATGAGTCCTAATATCTGCCTCCTAGATTCCCCCACATTTATGCACCATGGTGATAGGAATATTAAATAGCATAACCACTTCGGAAAACAATGTGGAAGATGCTTAAACACTTAAAACTAGAATTACTATAGGATCCAGCAATTCCATTTCTGATTAACCTTAAAGTGGGATCTTCAAGAGATAAGTGTTTCCTCATACCAAGAGTGGCACAATTAGCAACAATGAAAATGTAGAAGCAGCTGCGGGGGCGGGGGTGGCAGTGGGGGAATGAAGACAAAATGTGATATCTGCTACAGTAGAATGTAGTTCAGCCTTGATAAGGAAGACAGTTCTGGTACACACTACAACAGGGATGAACCTTGAGGACCTGATGCTCGGCACAGAAAGCCAGCTACAGAACAAAGTCTGTGTAGCTCTGCTTACACCTAGATCCTTTGGTAGAATGAGGCCTGAAGGGCTTTGGGCAGGGGAATGGAGACTCAGCATAAAAATTTTGAAGGTGGTGGTGGTGGTGGTGGTGGTGGTATGGCATTATAAAATCAGCTGGGTATGGTGGCTCATATCTATAATCCTAGCACTTGAGAGGTAGAGGCAGGAGAATCAGGAGTTCAAGGTCAGCCTTGGCTACATAGCGTACAGCCTGAGCTACTAAGACCTTGTCTCAAAAAACGAAACACAAGTGTAGTTGTAGGCTGCTGTGGGGGCTCACCAAGAGAGATAAGGAGGAGTTCTCGTATGTGCAAACTCTGCCAGACCTCAGCAAAGGAACCACCATCCTGACCAGCGCCATACTCAATCGACAGTGGAACCCCAAGCATCTCAGCTCAGGTGTTTTTATTCTTTCAGAACACCTCAGGTATTCTACTGATAGCACATGCAGATCATTAGCAATTAAACATCCCCACAGAAATCCAACACCTGCAAACAATATAGACCGCCCTAGACCTAGGATAGCCCCTCACCCAACAGTACATAAAACAATTTCAAACATAACTAAAAATAAGTTTCCCCAACACACAAGGAGCCTCAGGAGATGGCTCAGGCAGTAAGATGCTAAGCATCTTATGCCTAGCAAGCTTGAGGGTCTGTTCCCATCCTCAGCACCAGATCAGAGCAGATGCAGGGAAGGGCACTTGTGACCCCGACTCTGGGGAGTTGGAGACAGGTGGATCCTGGAGCTCACCGGCATCCAGTTTAGGTAAATCAGTGAGCTTCAGGCTCAGTGGGAGACCTCCTCAAAAGATAAGATAGAGAACCTGGCTAGAGAGATCCTCAGTGGTTAAAAGCACTTCCTGCTCTTCCAGAGGACCTGACTTTGGTTCCCAGCGCCCACATCAGGTGCCTCCCGACCACCTGTGACTCCAGCTCCAGGGGATCCAACTTCTGGTCTCCACCGGCAGCTGCACACCTATGACAACACACACACAATTTAAAGCATAAGATCTACACACAGCTTTAATCCCAGCACTTGGGGGGCAGAGTCAGGTGAATCTCTGTGAGTTCAAAGCTAGCCTAGTCTACAGAGTGAGTTCCAGAATAGCCAGAGGTACAAGAGAGGAGCCCTGTCTCAAAAAGACCAAAAGAAAAAAAAAAGAAAACATTAAAAATAAAAAAAACATAAAATCTTTTTTAAAAATTAAATGAGGTAAAGGTCCAGTGAGGCTCGGAAGGTAAAGGCTCTTGCCAGGCAAACCTGACCTCTACTGAACATATATATATATAGCAAACATATATAATATTTTAGAAATAAGGAAGCAAATCATTGAAGATGTCTGCTGTCAACCTCTGGCCTCCACGCATGTACCCTCCACACACACACGCGTGTGTGCACATGGATAAGCACACAAAAAACGGAAAGACGTCACAAAAGCGCTAGTCCTGCTGAATCACATTAACATAAAGACAGTCAATATTATGTTGTGCATTTCCTACACTAAAACACTGGTAACAAATCAATTCCCCGAAGAAAACAGACGAGCACAAGTTCATCTATTCAGCAAGTATGTCACTGCTGTCAATCACCTGCCCCGCCTGCCACCCCAGACTTCTGCAGTCTCTGTGGGACAGTGAGATCTGAAGACAGCGTGATGAAGCCTAATGGAAGCCAGCCACCCAGGAGGCCCACAGCGATACGGGTTAAAGCTGGATGGGACCGGGTCCCCTCCTGTCCCTCAGCTGGATGTGGCCTTCATTAGGGAAACTTGGAACCAAAGTCTTTCCTGCCTTTTCCAAAGGCTTCATGAGCTCAGAGAATGACAAAGGCCTGTGCCTTCGTCTGCAGCGATGGTTGGCGGTCACGGTCAATTGCCACAGCAGCGGCCTTTATGAGTAAGAGGGTCTGGGGAGCCATCCGCAGAGTGGCGGGCCAGCGGAAGCAGGACAGGGTGGTGGCAGGTGTCCTGTGTTCTGGGAGATAATGACGTGTCCTGCTATGTCCTCTGGTCATTCTTGCTTCGTGGTCTAAAATGGAGCCATGAGCAACAGCCTGTGGGGTGGATTGGCGGCCCAGACATTCTCTGTCGCAGCAGGCGCTCCTGGCTGTGTGCAAGGGATCAGGATGCGCCTTGGAAAAGGCAATCATGCCTCTCTCCTGGAGCCTCTCTGGCTCCCGTGTTGACCTTTGCCACACTCAGGCTTGCTTCCAGGGCAGTGGCACCCTCGAAGGTAGCTTGTTGCTCTGAGTACCTCCTGGAACTCATCCCCTCCTGCCATAAAAGAGCCTTGTCCGGAACTCATATGGCCTGGCGGGGACCTGCCGGTCACCTCTCACCAGGCGTCAGTGTTCCTGTACCTTGGAGAAAAACAGGTCATCCTGGCAAGCTGGGTCACCTGGGAGGGCCGAAGGAGCTGGTGGTTAAGAAGACACCTTCCAGATCTGTGTTCAGATGCAGCTGCTCCTGGTGACTGGCTCCATGTCCCAGCTGCCTGGGCCCCAGTACTTAATGTTGCCCAGTGCCACCACCAACAGCTTGAAGACAGTAGAAAACAAGCTGGAGTCTCTGCCCTGCGTGACCTCGGTCAGGCCGGTTACCCAGTCTGTGCTTCGTTCTTCACCTAAAGGATGAGGACAGGTCCTCCTCCCATTACAGATAGCAAAAATGAGGGGGAGGGATCTGTAAGGATTGCCTCAGTAAACTGAACTACCCAGCACACAGCTCCTTTAATACTCAGAGAAGTCCCAGGTCCTGCCAGGCAAATCCCGCCTGGGTCCCACACAGTCCCGAGAAACCATCACACCATCCTGGTACATCAGGATCATCGGAGCCAGACTGCCATCTCTTGCCTGTTTGGTGCCTTGGTTTCCCCATCTATACAATGGGAATGGGTCTCGGGAGATGGTTCAGTTTGTAAAGTGCCTGCCTGAAAAGCATGTTGGTCCCCGGCACACACACACAAGGCCAGGTGTGGTTGCCCATGACTGTAACCCCAGGGCTAGGCTGCAGCAATGGGAGAGAGAGGCAGATCCCTGCGGGTTATTGGCCAGCCAGCCTAGCTGATTTCACAAGCTCCAGGGTCAGTGAGAGATCTTGTGTCAGTGCTCAGTGGGTGAAGACAGTTGCTGTTAGGCCTGATACCTGAATTTGATCCCCAAGTTCCCCATGGTGGAAGGAAAGAACCAACTCCTGTAACTTGTCCTTTGACCTCCATACACATGCACACACAAAAATAAGTAAATGTAATTGGGGGAAGGGGGGGTTGGGTCAAGACAGGGTTGCCCTGTTGTAACTCTGGCTGTCCTGAAACTCCCTCTATAGACCAGGCTGGCCTCGAACTGACAGAAATCCGACTGCCTCTGCCTCCCAAATGCTGGGATTAAAGGTGTGCACCACCTCCGCCCAGCTAAATAAATATAATTTATTAACAAATCAATAAGAGTGGAGAACAATCAAGGAAAGACTCCGGGGATGACATCTGGCTTCCACACACATGCACGCACCTGCACATGTGTATACACCCACACTAGCAAGTATGCCCTCCCCACAAACAGGGAAAGGTACTGAGGTCGCTTTCTTCACGGGGCTGCTGGGAGCCAGGCTCCAACAGTCTTCCTGTTATCCCTATGGTGCAGCAGCCATTGAAGCAGGAGGAGACTGAGCCACCTGCTCCGGCGACGGCTTAGTAAGTTGTACAGCTGGGATTGAAAGCAAAATGCTTGACTTCAGAGTCCCCGGTTTCAAATACCCCGTTCTACCTCAGTGTGAACCCTTTAGGCCCCACATTCAAAATCTAGTTCCTGACCACATGTGGTCCCCCGAGGCTATCTGACTCACCCCCTTTCCCTAGGAAGCCCAAACCCTATTCCTGCCTGTGACTCAGCCAGCCACCAGCACCAGTGTCTGTGACTAAGTGGCCCCTGTATGGAAATGTCACTCTAATCTATCGCTTCCTCTGCACCCTCCCCCACCTCCCGCAGTCCCCTTTCAGTCCAGACTGCCAGTGGATACCCAGTGCCCATCCAACCTGAGGACTTGCATAGGGGCAGGGCAAAGTGTGCCTGCCTCTTGTGGCTTGACCCTACAGTGCCACAGAGCAAGGAGGCTGTAGGATGGGCTCTTCTTAGGGACCGCTATTGCCACTGTTTTCCAAACCCTCTCACCCCAGGAAGAGCCAAGTGTGTGGCAGGTGCTAATGGGAACTGGGAAGAGAGCTCAGGGTCTGTCCCGTGTCTGAAACATACTGTCCCGTGAAGCAAGGAGGGGCTCCTCGGGACTCAATTTAGACTCCCAGTGTTTGGGGGGGGGTCAGTAAGGAACATGCTTTTCATGCCCCAGGGTGAACCTTGGAGAATGTGGCTGGTTTGAGGGCTATTCAAAAAATTAGAGGTTGGAAAGATGGCTCAGTTGTTAAGAGCACTGACTGCTTTTCCAAAAGTCATGAGTTCAATTCCCAGCAACCACACGATGGCTCATGACCGACCATCTATAATGGGATCAGATCCTTCTTCTGGTGTGCAGGTGCAAATAGAGCACTGGTATAAATAAAATAAAAAAATCTTTAAAAAAATTTCAGAGGCTGGAGAGATGACTCAGTGGTTAAGAGGTTTACTGATCTTGTAGAGGACCTGGGTTCAGTTCTCGGCACCCACATTGTGGCTCACAATGGTCTGTACCTCCCGTTCCAGAGGATCCGATGCCCTCTTCTGGTCTCCAAGGACACTGCATGCATGTAGTGCACATAAATTCACATAGACACACACATATACATGACTAAAAAAACTTTTATCACTACTGTGTGTATGTGTCATGTGTTTATATGTCACGTGTGGGTCATTGAAGGCATGTGTCATGCCATGCCATGCACGTGGAGGTCAGAGGACAACTTTGTGGAGTCAGTTCTTTCCTGCCGTTATGAGTTCTGGGGATCCAACCCAGGTCATCAGGTTTGCATGGCAAGCACTGTTACCTGCTGAGCCACCTCCCCAGTGATGAGAGCTATTTTGAAGACTGATCTGACTCGACTGCTCCAGAGGATTGTGTGCATGTGGGGGGGGGGCATTGGGGCGGGAAAGGGACACATGTTCCTATGAAAGGAGCTTGAGGGATGAATTCTCTCTCTCTCTTTCTCCCTCCCTCCCTCCTTCCCTCCCTCTCCTCCCTCTCCCTCTCCCTCTCTAGTCCAAGCTGGCCTCAAATTCACTATGTCGCCAAGGATGACCTAACCTGATTCATCTGCCTCAGCCTCCCAAGTAGATTGCAGCCGTGAACCTCCATGCCCAGCTTAATCCATGCTGGAGCTCAAACCCAGGACCCCATGCATGCTAGGCAAGCGCACTACCAAATGAGCTACTCGGCCTCTGTTCTACTATCTGAAGATTCTGGTAAAGAGGAACGGAGAGATGGCTCAGCTCGTAAAGTGCCTGCCACACAAACCTGAAGGCCTGGGTGTGGGTCCCCAGCATCCATGAAAAAGACCAGGTGTGGTAGCACTGGTCAGGAACCCCAGCGTTCAGGAAGGGGGAGGGCTGCATAGACAGGCAGATCCCCGAAGCTCGTTGACCAACAAGCTTAGCCAAATCTATGAGTTCCACGGTCATCGAGAACCCCGTCTCAAAAGATAAGGTGGAGATCAATAGAGGAAGACGCCTGTCACTGAGCTCTGGCCTCCCTGTTAATACGTGGATGTCCACACGCAACACACACACACACACACACACACACACACACACACACACACACACACGAGAGAATCTGGTAAAACCCAGAGGAACTGAACACTGAGACTGCTTCAGAGGACAGATGGGCGTACTGCCTGACCTGAAGGGGCGGCCGCTGGGAAGAGTGACATCACCGCTGCCTGCAGCGGGCCCAGCACAGCTTGTCCTGGGTGTCTATGGACACTCTTTTGTTTTGTTTTTTCGGGGTAAGATCTTACTAAGGTAGACTTGGCTGACCTGGAACTCACTATGTAGACCAGGTTGGCTTCGAACACACAGAGATCTGCCTGCCTCTGCCCCTGAGTGCTGGGATTAATGGCATGCTCCATTATGCCCAGCTTCTATGGATATTCTTTTTAAAAATAATTATTTAATTTTTATTTTATATGCATTGGTGTGAGGGTGTCAGATCCCCTGGAACTGGAGTTACAGACCGTTGCAAACTGCCATGTGGGTGCTGGGAATTGAACCCAGGTCCTCTGGAAGAGCAGCTAGAGTGCTCTTAACCCCTGAGCCATCTCTCCAGTCCTTTATGGGTATTCTTAACAGACCCTTCAGCCATATCCTCAGATCCTGCTCCAGGTGCTGGACAGGGGCGGGCCAGATGAAATAAATGTCTGGGCTGGGCTTCTGACGGAGACACAGTATGTCCCAGCAGCATGAGTTTCAATGTGTGAATTGGAATGTCAGTTCCTCAGATTAGTTGTTGAGCAACCTGAGGCCACTTGCTTGATCCCTCTGTGCTTCATGTCACGGCAAGATAGGAATGGTGGCAGTGGACAGGGTTTCCTCCGGATTCTGTGAGGTTTTAGTAAAGAGCTTCGGAGCAGAACTTAGTATGACAGCACCATCTTGGGAGAGCTTCCCTCCTTGTCATATGGCTCCTCTTGTTAATCCTGCAAAAGTCACTTCCCTCCATGCTTCCTGTTTTCAAGTTTGAAAAATAGTGTGTGGGTATGGTTTGCTATTGGCTGCAGTTACGGTGAGTGACAGGCGGGCTTTAGACAGAGACCCAAGGCTGGAGTCACCCGAGGCTGACAAACGAGGGACAGAAGGAAGGGCCTGGCTCACGGGGCTTCCCACTGCCCCTCACCTCCTCTGTTGTCCATTTTCCAGCCAGAGAGCTTCCCTATCCCGGCCCCCATTTTGAGATTTGCCTTGGGCACAGGAGGAACCAGATGGCATTGGGAGTTGCTGCCAGGCACATATGAAGGGCCACCCAGGCAAGGTCAGGGGCCCTGCCTTGCTGTAGCCAAATCAGAGCTGTTCAGACCCATTTCACAGACAAGAAGGGAAGTCCCCTCAAGCCCTAGGCTCTAAGGCAACACCTGAAGAACCCACACCCCCAAAACAAACAAATAAACAAACCACTCCCTTTCCTAGATCACAAACTTCCTTTGTGCAGAAAGCAGATGTCCCTGATCTTGCCCAGGGACCAGAGACTCACATGTGGGAAACAAGCTCCCGGACCTCAAAAGTGCATGCAGGGCTCAGTGGGTAAAGGCGCCTGCCGCAGAGGGCAAAGGCCTAAATTCAGTCCCTGAGACCCCACACGGTGGAGGGGGGGGAACCGACTCCTGCAAGTTGTTCTCTGACCCCCACATGTGCACACACGTCTGTCTCCCTCACCTCAAAATAAATGTAAAAATTCTCAATGTCCACACAAGCCATAGATTAGTGCAAGAGACACTAGTATGGGGGGCGCTAGGCAGGAAGGGAAGGGGTGCGTGGCCAACAGGGCTCAGGGGACTGTGCAGGTAGAGGCCATTTCTCAGGACGTCCACACAGGACAGGGATGACAGGAGGTAATGGGAGCTTCCTCCGATTAACCGCTGGTCTGAAATGCCAGCTTGGGAACCCACTGGCCATGGGACCCAGGAAACGGCCTGAGTCCAGCTTCCCCAGGTGTGGACTCATAACTGGGTAGCTGCCACCTGACCATGGGAAAGACCCCACAGGACAAGACTCAGGAGGGGAAGAGCCCAGTGTCCCTCATAAGAGGGAACCCAGCCTGTCCCTCATAGCAGCAGACGGCAGCCTTGCTGGCCCTGCAACAACTGGGTCCGGCCTGGACTCTGTAGTTGAACGCCCCAGCCAGCAGATTTTGCTCTCCCCGCCTCCAGAGCCGGCAGGAACAGATGTCCACTTTCTGCCCAAGACTGCAGCTGGGTTGACTCTCCAGCTGCTTCCAAGAAGCAGAGACCTCACTGGTTTTCATTCATCGGTGTTCCTCATCCCAGTACCCACTACAAATGTGCCCTTCGGAGAGGCTGGGGTGTGTTGAGCCAGATTTATAAATGAGTCCCGGACTCCAGTCACAAAAGAGGCAGGAGAGAGCCAAGAAAGGAAATTGACATTGATTGAGCACCTAACCCATGCTTAGGAAGCACACGCAAGGAAGCAGGTAGCATTTTTAGTCACTTTCTGAATATCAGGTACTGTATTGTGCCCTGGAAATACAAAGCAGTGTGGTAAGAAATAAAGCCTGGGGCCAAGAAGATGGCTCCGTGTTTAGAGACACTTGCCACCAAGCCTGAGTTTGCTACCCAGGATCTACATGGTGGGAGGAAAAAGAAAACCAACTCCTGAAAATTGCCCTCTGATCTCCATACATGCATGTGGGCATGCACATACACACTAAGATAGATGATTGATAGATAGATAGATAGATGATAGATAGATGATAGATAGATAGATAGATAGATAGATAGATAGATAGATAGATAGGAAGGACAGTAAAAAGAAAAGAAATGGTACCTGCACCTGACCCCTGACCCCTGACCCCTGACCCCTGGGGAGGGAGATGTCTATGCACCATCTAGCCTTACTTCTCGTTATAAGCAGGTATCACTGACTCCATCACTTGGATGAGGAGATGAGACCACTCCTGCCAGAGATCAGCCCTTGCAGAGACTAGACCTGGTCTTAGAATAGGGAGGCAGCCTCCTTCCTCACCTCCTGAGAGAAAGAGGTTGCTTTGCTCACAGGCATACCCCCAATGGGGACATTGGCCCCAGTCACTGGGAGTGTGAACATCCCTTGTAGCAGTTCTGGAGACAGGAAATGAGGCTGTGAAAGCTGTTCCCAGCCAGAAGGCAGGAGGCAGAAGGTGCTGCAGAGGAGAACACCCAGGGCTAAAGGGAGGATAAGGTGCACGGTGAGAACCCACTCTCTGGCAACACAGAGGGAGTGCAGCAGAGTGACTGGGCTTTGGGGATACGGTGTGTGGTGTGCGTGTGTGGGGGCAGATTCATGGTTTATGCAGAACTGAAAGAGTCCCTGGGTTGCAGGACACTCACCCCTAAAACTGGGGAAAATCCCAGACCATCTGGTGTGAGTTGGCAGCCCTAAGCTCCACATTCAAATCCTGGCTCTGCTCCGTGCCTGCCGTGGAGACTACCAGTAACCTATCTGGCAACCACCATGTTTAAAATTTTTATTGCATTCACTTATTTATCGTGGAGCACACGCATGCCGGCCGTAGCACTTGTGTGGAGGTCAGAGGACAACTTTCAAGAGTCAGTTCTCTCCTTCTACCATGTGGTTCTAGGCATTGAACTCAGACCATCAGGCTTGGCAGCAAGCCTTCACCTGTTAAGCCAGCCCGCTGACCCATATCCTCTGTTTTTAGAAGTGATATGATTATATTTCTTGTACCTGTTCTACTCTTTCCACGCCTGTTCCTTTTAAATTAGCCATAGTGTGATAAACACGAATTGAACAGAACTTTTGCCTGTCTGTTTATTTACTTTATTGTATTTGTGGCATGTAGGTGTATATGTATTCATGCATGTGCAGGAACACATTGTATGTGCATGCAGAGGCCAGATCAGCATGGTGTCTTCCTCATTTGCTCTCCATCTTATTTTTTGAGACAGTATCTCTCACTGAACTTGCCATTTTGCCTAGGTTGGTGTGTGTGTGTATGTTATTTATAATAAAATTCCCTCTCCTAAGAATGTAATGAAAATGAAGAATAAAACCTAGGCGTTCTGGGAGTATAGCCCACCTTAGAGCTCTTGCCTAACATACTCAGGCCCTGGGCTCTGTACCCAGCACTAGAAGAGAAAAGGAAAGAAGAGATATAAGACTTGTGATGGAAAATGAGGGTGCTGTTACAGTCAGAGGGAAGGTTCCCTGAGGACACCCCTCTGGCCATCCCTGACCCCTCTGGCCATCCCTGAGCCCTCTGGCCATCGCTGACCCCTCTGGCCATCGCTGACCCCTCTGACCATCGCTGACCCCTCTGGCCATCGCTGACCCCTCTGGCCATCCCTGACCCCTCTGACCATCGCTGACCCCTCTGACCATCGCTGGCCCCTCTGGCCATCCCTGACCCTCTGACCATCGCTGACCCCTCTGGCCATCGCTGGCCCCTCTGGCCATCCCTGACCCCTCTGGCCATCGCTGACCCCTCTGGCCATCCCTGACCCCTCTGGCCATCCCTGACCCTTCTGACCATCCCTGACCCCCTGGCCATCCCTGACCCCTCTGGCCATCGCTGACCCCTCTGGCCATCCCTGACCCCTCTGGCCATCCCTGTAGGAATTCTTTGTTAGGATGAAGGAGGTGCATTCCCAGAGAGATGGGCCTGGCCCCAGCACTCTGCCCAGAGCCGTGGCACTACCTGTGGGGGAAACTGTTAGCAACTAATCTCTAAGAAGCAACTGGGTTTGGGGAAGGGATTTCCTGCTGAGTGCCAGGGCTAGAGAGGAATGGAGGAGGTGATGCTGCAGGCTGGGCTTCCACGAACTAATGCAGAGACGGGAGGTATTGCTGTGCCCAGGGCTCTAGCAGCCCCAGTGCTGCAGCTGGCACAAGGATGGAAAGCTAAGTTATGCTCAGATTTCTCTCTCTCTCTCTCTCTCTCACACACACACACATACACACACACACACACATACACATACACTCACACACACATTCATCTGCGTTTCATGAAGCCCAGGATGACCTGGAACTCTTTATCTTCCTGTCTCTCTCTCCCAAATCCTGCCATTACAGGCATGTACCACACCTTGGCTTTATGTGGCACTGGAGCTTCGTGCCTACTAGCCAAGAGCTCTTCCAGGAGAACCACATCCCAGCATAGACAGAAGCTCTTTCTGTACTCTCATTATATAGAGAGCAGACACAGCAGGGGTCAAGAACGGCCAAAGGACCTGCAAACTGGTGAATTAGGGCCAGGTGTGATGGTGCACACTTTTAATCCCAGAAGCAGGGGGATCTCTATGAGTTCCAGGCCAATCTGATCTACACAGAGAGTTCCAAACCAGGGAGGACTACATAGAAAGACCTTGTCTCAGAAACAAACAAACAAACAAAACAAACCAGCAAGTTATCAGGTTTCATAGATGCTGGGGAGGAGTAAAGACACGCCCTGTGGGGATGGAAAAGACTGCATCACTCACATCGCAGAAGGCATGTAGGCAGTAGTCCCCTGTGCCTCCATGGAGCAACACAGGCACCCTAGAGGGACACACACACAGTAGGTCTGCAGACAGCCAATAAACTGTGAGCTAAGACAGCCTCATTCTTTTTTTGGATGGGCTACAACAAGCTGACCAACCCCAGAGGTGTGAACTGCATTCTGATCAGCTAGCTCTCTGGTCAGAGGGCAATACTCACTTTGTTTTCCAAGACCACTTACCATACAGATAACCCTGGATAGACAGCCCCAGACAAGAGATGGGGTACCACGGGCACCATTGGCTTAATAGTCATGCTAAGCAATTAATAGGCCAGTTTAGACAAGATTCAACTCTGGTTCCTGTATTCATCTATTCAATTGTCTCCAAATCCAGGCAGTTGATGGGACTCAAACCACAGTTGGCTGTGCTGCCCCTGGCAGTGGCTTCCTCTTGACCCCTTCGGGACTCCCTAGGATCTTGAAGGACATTTTCCCTGGGGATATCGTCTGCACGTCTGTCTTCATGGACACATTAGAATCAGCTGGGATGCTGATGTCTTTTACACCCCTAAGGCTTCAGGGACCCCTGCCTGTCATTGCCTCCAAAAATCTGAGGCTGGTTGTGATGCTTCCCTTGAGCCCTGCTGCCTGGGCTGGCGTTTCAGTTACTAACTCCCATCCATGCATACCCAGTTCTGCGTGTTCATCACCAGCAGAGCCTGCATTTGCTGGGCTCCTGTGCTACGCAGTACTCAGATCTGGACAACCCATGACTGTAGGGGGGTGGTGAGCAGAGGGTACAATCCCTATGAGTGTGGAGGGGAGGGAGTTGGAACACATCCATGGACCACTGAATGGGGTGTCAGTGACCAGGTAGTGTCCCCCAGTTTCTGGGGGACTGCTGACTTCCCAGGATGTTTTGGTCCCTCTTCCCTAAACACACATACTATGTGGAGACTGGTCATGTCCACTGTGGCAGCTGTGGTAGTCAGAGGCTCTGAGATGGCCTTCCCTTCAGATCAAGGCTTGACTCGAACTTAGCAAGCAAGTCCCATGAGCCCCAGACTGCAGTGGGAACCTTCATAGCCTCCCAGAGTTTTTCCAGCCCAGGAATCCACCCCAGGCAGAGACAGCCTGCAGACAGTGGGGCTGGATTGGAAAGGATGGCAAGATTCTTAAAGTTTTTAATTGGAAGTTAATTTTCAACAGAATATATATAGACATTTTAGACACGATAAAGTAAAACCCACACACACACAGCCCACTCCTGCCTGGTCTTGGCGCCCACCAGCTTGCTTCCCACCCGCCACATGCAGCTAGCAGCGGGTTCGCAGCCAGGAACCTTGATGCTTGGAGGCCCAAGGACTCAGATGGGGGTGCTTCTGATAATCCCTGCCATCCCAGGGATGAAGAGTAGACCCTGCTCCTCTAGGAAATTTGTAGGTGGCAGGTGACACTCATGGACCATAACAGAAACAGGTTAGGTCAAGTCGCCTTCTGTCTTTCTCTCCGGCTCTCACCCTAGGAGTCCTACCCAGGCAGAAGTTGCTGACCAGAAATACTGCTCCAAACGCATACTAGAAGGGTAACCTTGGGCTGCCACTTGACCTCCATGGGCCTCAGTTTCCTCTTTGTATCATAAGCGTGTTCACGCTGAGGTTTAGCTACAACCGGGTCTGCAGCATGCTGATCCCAGAGCCCTCAGTTTCTTCATTTGTATCTTGAGCATGTTCACGCTACGTGTTAACTGCGAGTCTGCAGCACGCTGAGCCCAGAGCCCCGCAGGGGAGCAGCTGTCCGCATTCCGGGGACCCGGAGAGGATCAGAGCCCAGAGCGCAGGGTGGTCCTGGAGTCCAGCCTCCACCCTCCGCGTGAGGCGAAGTCCTGGGCGTGGCGCACGCACTCGGGAGCCCGGCACGGAACGGGTGCGGGGCTGGGCCTCGGCCGGCCCGGGGGAGCGAGTGGGGCGGGGCCGCCGCGCCCGCCTTCTCCTCCTCCCGCCGCGCGGGCTCAGAGCGGCGGCAGCAGCGGCCGCGGCGACAGCTCGGGCTCCCGCTCCGGCTCTCGCGCTCCCGGGCCCCGCGCCCCGACCCCGCCGCCGCGCCTGCCGGGGGCCTCGCGCGCCCCCTCCGCGCCTCACGCTGAAGTTCCTGGCCGTGCTGCTGGCCGCGGGCATGCTGGCGTTCCTCGGTGCCGTCATCTGCATCATCGCCAGCGTGCCCCTGGCGGCCAGCCCCGCGCGCGCGCTGCCCGGCGGCACCGACAACGCCTCGGCCGCCTCGGCCGCCGGCGCCCCGGGCCCGCAGCGCAGCCTGAGCGCCCTGCACGGCGCGGGCGGCTCGGCCGGGCCCTCGGCGTTGCCCGGGGAGCCGGCGGCCAGCGTCTTCCCGCCGCCGCCCGGGCCGCTGCTCAGCCGCTTCCTCTGCACGCCGCTGGCCGCCGCCTGCCCGTCGGGGACCGAGCAGGGGGACGCGGCGGGCGAGCGCGCGGAGCTGCTGCTGCTGCAGAGCACGGCGGAGCAGCTGCGCCAGACGGCGCTGCAGCAGGAGGCGCGCATCCGCGCAGACCGGGACACCATCCGCGAGCTCACCGGCAAGCTGGGCCGCTGCGAGAGCGGCCTGCCGCGCGGCCTCCAGGACGCCGGGCCGCGCCGCGACACCATGGCCGACGGCGCCTGGGACTCGCCCGCGTTGCTCCTGGAGCTGGAGGACGCGGTGCGCGCGCTGCGGGACCGCATCGAGCGCATCGAGGTGAGCCGTCGGGGACCCGGGGTGAGGGGCGCTGCCTTGCCTGGGGCGCTCGGGTCCCCGGTCACCTGGAGCACGCTCCTGGCAGGCACCACCGGAGCGTTCTGGTCCGGATTGCGGGCGGGGAGCCTGGCACGGTGACCCGGGCACGCGAGTGGGAGAACGGCATCCACTTGTAGTGGAAACTGATTGAGAGGCAGGTGTGGGGATGTTTGGCACGTACGAGGCTCTCCTTAGATGTCCTTCTTCCGGAACCCAGCAGCACCCGCTCCACACTCACTACTGTTAGGAACCGAGCCATACTCCTCTCATGCCCAAGAGTGCCCAGTAACACCAAGCTGCGTGCCCCGCACCACCTCCCACCCTCCGACCACGCCCAGCTTTATGTGCCCCAAGCTTTGGACTCTTGGGGAGTCTGCGGGTGACTTCCCAATGGGGACCACTTGGCTTCCTCCTCCTCCTTTTCCAGGTCAGACACAAGGAGCCCAGACATAGGCAACCGGCTCTGGATTGTGTGTGATGCTAAGCCATTGACTGATTATGCCTATAGCCCCCTTCCTCCATGTTACAAATCCCCAGTCTGGGAAAGTATAGGTGAGACAAACAGAATGGGCATGACAAACAGCCAGGAAGCCTTGGCCATTCCCAGGCACGGACTGATTTCCAGACACAGGAAAAGCAGGTAGATCCGTCCTGGAGGGAAGAGATAGGCAAATATCCTGGTCCCTGCTCTCTCCCCTAGGCTGCAGCTGCGCAGAGGAGAGGAGAGAGCCTGAGAGCTCTAAATGGGGAGACTTATGCATATGGCTTCAAGTCCAATCTGGGGCCGCAGGAGGAGATACCTGTGGGAAGGTTATAGACCCCAGCCCAGAGACCACCAGGGAGTCACCTTCAGGGTGTCAGACAACAGCCTCCCCATACCACCCCCAAAGCTTCCACCCCCGCCCCCCTTATGGAGATGAGAAACACCCCTCTCCCCTGACCCTGATGAAGTTCCTAAAGCCACGAGCAGAGAAAAGACCAGGTAAAAGCTCAGAGTCTGCAGGGAAGGACAGCCTCAGTCTCCTCACCTGTACAATGGGTGTTGTAACACTGTGTGTCTCACCAGACACTTCAATTGCAAAGATACAAATATATAAACAGGAGCAAACTACCCCTTTAAGAAGATTGCACTAACGTGAAAATGGTTTGATTTTTTTCTTGCTGCCCCAGCCCGGGGACCGCAGATGGCACAGGTGGTTCCTCCCACGTCTGTGACTGGTGAGGCCGGGCTGACCCTGGCCCTGCTCCTTGGCGCGTGGCTCTTGGCACGGTGGGCTTCCCCGCAGTGGGCCTGCTGAGGCTGAGGGAACCTGGCAGCTGGGATCTGGCATGGGGTCAGCCTCCCCGGCGTGGGGAGCCCGGGCTTCCCCACGTTCACCTTCTTGTGTTTGCTGAGTACGGCGAACATGGAGCCACCAGGTCTGGTTTCTGAGCCTGGCAGCAACCAGAGTCAGTTTTCTGGAGTCACACTGCCTCTCTCAGTGGGAGCTCATGCACCCCTAGACCACTGGTTGGTTTTTCCCCTCTCTTCTCATCCAGTGTGTGCAAAATCCTGACGTACACGGTCTGCTGCCACCCGTACGGCTCCCCTGAATTCACTCTCGCTCATGTCCCCAGCCTTCCCCTTGCTGGCCCAGTTAGATTCTGACCCCTTTCCCCTGCCACATCCTGCTTTCCTTCTTGGCTTCTGGAAGCATCTCCCCTGCCCCCTCCCGCTCGAGGTCCTTCTTGGCTCTCCTCCCGGGTCCCCTGGGTGGGCTGAGCCGTACCCAGGGGCTTCTGATGCTCACACCACGTGACACACAGATCCTGCCTGGATCTCTGTGCTTGCTCCCAGCTGGGGTTCCTTTGTGGGGGCACACTCCTCACCCCGAACCCAGCCACCGTCTTCCTAGAGCCTACGCTGGGGTTCCTTTGTGGGGGCACACTCCTCACCCCGAACCCAGCCACCGGCTTGACTCTAATCTGGCTCCCAGCCCCAGTCCAACTGGTCCCTCCACACCCATACGCACCTGCACTGAGACTCCTTCCTCCCGGAGACACCCCCCCTACCATGCCACGACCCCCCTCCCATCACCATCCACCTGTGCACCTTTAAATCACCCCTATCCCTTACAGATAGACCTGACTCCAGTAGGCCAGACTGGCCTCCACTTCAGGTGGGGCCACATTTCAGGACTTTAGATAAAACATTGACCTTTTTAAAAAAAAAACTTATTATTTTTATTGTTCACTGAAAACTCAACAGGTTTGGGGAGAAATTTCTCAATGAATCCCACTACTCTCTCCCCTTTTGCAGCACCCCCCCCCACACACACCAGTCCACAGCAGGCTTTGTAGCGGGGCATCAGAATGACTGTTTTTCTGGTGTCCATCGGTCTCTAGCCTCTGTGGCTGGGGATGGGGCGCTGGTTGCCTCTGGACCTTCTGTACTGCATGGTTTGTGGTTTATTTCCTCCTTAGTCTGTTGAATGGAGTCAAAGTCCCAGGAGTGCCATTCCCAGGCCAGAGGATGTCGACTTTTCCAGGCTACAGCCAGGAACCACTTTCCAAGGGAGCTGGTCCACTTACGTGGCATTGGCCATGCTGGTGTGCCACTGAGTTCCACTTCAGTGCTGATGTATGTGTAGGGTAGATTACAGATTGATTTAGACAGAACTTTCTTGACACACACACCCTGCCTTCCGTCACCCTGCCCCCCATTCTGGAGCAGAGCCACGGTGAAGAGCATCCTGATGGGAATCCCGGTGGATGCTGGGTTCGGGGAAGCCACACTTTCTGATGTTCTAGCAATGATTGCCTGTATTACTAAGCACTTGCCGTGCATTGGGAACTTCACATGATCTCATTTAATCCTCCCTTCACTCTATGGAGGAGAAACTACTCTATTCCTTGCAAACAAACCAGACTCCTAGAGGTTAAAACACTGGTCCCAGGTCCCCCGGTCAGAGCCTGGCTTTGACCTATCAGTATCTAGCTCCAGGCCTTCCAGGGGTCTTCATGTTGACTCTGCACTCTTCTGCAGAGGTCACACATTCCCCACCTACAAGATGGTGAGGGACAACAAAGTAGTACCCCCCCTCCATCTTTGGGCACCACAAGTGAGCGAGGTGCTGGCCAGGCCTTAGAGGCTGGCCCTGCTGGTGTGGAGGCTCCCTGGGGCTGCTGGGAGCAGCTGGCCCCTTTTAGATATGTATTATACATTAGCTCCTTCAATCTCTGTCATGTGAAATAGGCTGTGCACATCTCTGTCTTGGGGAGAGGGGACCCAGAGACTCAGAGTCTGAGGGTTGCAGCACAAGCAGACTGCTGTCCCTTGCCCCTCTCAGGGTTCCCCTTCATAAAGAGAGGGGCTGGGTGGATTTCCGTTGGTAGAGTCCTTGCCAAGCATATACAAAGCCCTGGTTTTGAACCCTAGCACCCCGTAAATGGGCATTGTGGTACACATCGTCATCCTAACTCTTAGGAGGTAGAGGCAAAAGGGTGACACTTTCAAAGTCATCCTCAGGTACATAGCAAGTTCAAGGCCAGCCTGGGCCGCATGGGATTCCATCTCAAAAACCTAACAAACCTGCAGCCCACCAGATGCTCCCTAGATACCTTAACAGTTCTAAAAGCCTCTGACACAGGCAGGCCAGCTGCATGGGACTCAACATATTGCTTGGAACACTCTTTCCAGACCTCAGTTTTCATATCTGTAAAATGTGTGAGCTGGGCTGTGACAGGCCCCTAATCTGAGCCCGTAAGTGGCAGGCCTTCAACCTAGCAAGAAGCCTGGCTTTGTAAACCTGGATCTGCCACCTTCATGCTCTGCCATCAGAGACCCTCTGGTGTCTGATCCTCAGTTATCCCATCTGCTGAATGGGAAGGGACATCCCATGTCCCTTTACAAAGTCTCTTGTCCTCCAGGGAAGAGAGGCCCTTCCAGCTGTGTCAGGAACAGTCACCTTTTGTCTCTGTGGACTGCCTGACATCTACCGCCTGTGTTCACAAGTCCCCAGTGGACAGGTCTAGGTGGGTGTGTGGGAAGCACTCCCAGGGTAACAGCCAGAACCTTCCCAGGTCCTGAAGGCTCCCCAAGGCCCCCGAAGTCACTGAGGTCCCACCCCCATTCTGGCCATGGTGACCATGAATGAGTTTTGCCTCTGTTTGAGCTTTGAGTGGCTTTTTGCCTGAGCCATTGAGTCTGGTGTCTGGCGGTGACGATGGCAGAGGCGCCGTCACCCGCTTGCTCTGCCGTCAGAAGCAGATGTTCTTCTGAGGACGGACCTCCAGGGTCTGTCTGATGCCGTGAACAGCCATGTGGTCTCTCCGGCGGCCGCCAGTCCTCCGTTCTCCTGGCTCTGTCCCCAGCAGCGGGATGCCCAGGTGCCAGCAGGGGCGTATATTTAGCACCGGTAGGTACTGTGACACACTTTCCCAAAGCGGCTGTAAGAGTCTGCACACCCCCTCCGGAGTGAGCCTCGCCCACCAGGCCTGGTCAATGCAAGCTTCCCTGAGCTGGTGGGTGTCAGGGACTCAGGACTCTCGTGGCTGAAACATGTATGGTTCTGCTAACTCATGATGTCAGGCACTGTTCCACTCCGGAAGTCTTTGTCCATGGTGGGATGAGGTCAAAGGTTAGGCTGCTCACAGAGGAACAAACTGAACGGGGTGCCTCCAGGATGGTTTGAGTGTCTTATCCCCATTGAACTCTGAGGACAACAGTTGGATTTTTGTGTCCTTCACAGCCATTGCCTACCCAGGGGCAATAGGATCAGAGAGGCCAAGGACTTGTCCAAGGCCACACAGCATGGTGGGACTGAGCCAAGACTGTTGCCAGGATTTCTGAGTGAAATGAGCTGGGATGGGGTTGGGGGGAGGTCCTATCTTTGCTGAGGATACCGGGGAGGCTCAGGATCGCCTTGTCAGGAGTGTGCACCGCTGGCTCAGCTGGCTTTTTTTTTTTCTTCTGTTTTTTCAAGACAAGGTTTCTCTGTTGTAGCCCTGGTTGTCCTGGAACTCACTCTGTAGACCAGGCTGGCCTCGAACTCACAAAGATCCACTTGCCTCTGCCTCCTGAGTGCTGGCCAATCAAAGGCTTGCACCACCACCTCCCGGCTTCAGCTGGCTTTTTGACCAAGCCACCCAGCTTCAACCCTCCTCTTTCCCCTCTGTAAAGTTAATAGTAATAGTAACAGCTGCTCTTAGGCACTTGAGACATGCAGGTCTCCGGCTTGCCTTGCATCTCATCTCTTACAACCCAAATGTAGGAAGCGTTAAAATATGACCTGAATTTCACAGGTGACGACCCTGAGGGTCAGAGTTGCTCGAGGCCACAGGTCCAGGAAGTGAGACCAGTCGACTGCGAGAGCTGGTGACTGTCCAGGAGGCCGCGTTGCCAGGGCACGCACCACTGGATGAACAAGCGAATGAGTGCTCGGGAGCCCAGGCAGAGCTTGGAACCCCGTTCTCTTTTTGGAGCACGTTAGCTCCAGCGTCTGGGAAGCTGCCATCTGGGAGAGCATGAGCTCTCTCGGGTGAGCATGGGGTAGGGCAGGAAGAGTATTCCTGGCAGGAGGAATAGCATGTGCAGAAGCCTTGGGGTGAGATGAATTGGGGGTGTTGGGGCATGGGCACCTTACTCCAAATCGGCCCTCTCACCCCTGCCTTC
The DNA here is from genome assembly GCA_026225945.1 of Cricetomys ansorgei. Taxonomy (NCBI): domain Eukaryota; kingdom Metazoa; phylum Chordata; class Mammalia; order Rodentia; family Nesomyidae; genus Cricetomys; species Cricetomys ansorgei. Next base: position 74,444,680 of record JAMJFZ010000199.1, on the reverse strand, counting down.
TGCCTGTGCCAATGCCTCCCTCTGTCCCCTGACATCTGGTGGCTCCGTCCGCTTTCTCTCCTTACAGAAGCGATAGCTGACTGCCCTCTGGCTTGCTTTTCTCTCAATACAGTGATCTGATGGACAGTTTCAGGGCTGGCTATGGAGAAATGTGAGTCCTCTCAAGACATCCATTTATTTATTTATTTATTTATTTATGAGATGGGATCTCATGTAACCCAGGCTGGCCTTGAACTCGATATGTAGCCAAGGATAGCCTTCTGACCCTCCTGACTTCACTTCCTGAGGGCTGGGGTCACAGCCAACTGAACTGTGTCTCCAACCCCCCTAAAATGTAGTGAGGATTGCCAACACTGCACAGAGCTCCCCAGGCCTGCTCCCCTGTGGCTCTGAGATCATATTGCTCAGTGCCAACAGGGAAACTGAGGCACAGAATCTTTCTGTACCAAGCTACTCAGCTGGTGGGGCTAGGGCATGAGCTGGCAAGACTCACAGGATATGGGTGCAGTTGGATGGGGGGACCCTGCACTACTGTCCCCAGAACCCAGGCTGAGCTGCAGGGGCAGACTGTGCAGGGACCCTGGGCCAGGCCCTTTCTCCACTCCTTTCACAAAAGAAGCAGCCTCTTGTATGAGGCTGATGCAGTTGGCTTTCCCCTTCCTTCCACACCTCAGTTGCGCCACACTGGAGGACTCTCCTACAGGAGAGTCCTGTGAGGGACTGTCCCACACAACCTGCCTTTCCTGGCTTTCTCATGTCCACTGACACTGTCCCTTTAGGCTTTCCTAGCAGCCAGGGCAAAACTACATACCCACTTGGCAGATGAACAAACTGAGATTCAGACTGTAAGGGTGGCACAAGGAATGGGCACAGAACTGCTGTGGGCAGGCAGCCCACCCTTTCTGAGCCTGGTCTCTAACTTAGTCCTCAGGGAAGAAGAGCAGCTGAGGCATTTGCCCTATCCTGTTGCGTGCTAAGGCGCCTCCCACGCCCTCCTTATCCCCATTAGCTCATGGGTGACTGAGCTGGATCTAGAACCCTGGGCCTTGGCTCTAGGCCCAGATAAAGTAAACTTCAGCATGAACTCTCAACAGCCCACCTGGAGTCCGGCCCTCCCTTCCTGCCCTATCATGCACTGAGTGGGGGTAGTGTGACATCATCTCCGCTGTCCCCCTTACCATCTCAGGCTGGGGCCCACTTGGCACGAGGCCTGGAGCCCACGCCACACAGCCTGCGCCTGTGGCAGATGGAAGCAGGGTGGGGGTGTCGTGTTTCTGATTCACATGCTGGGGTGGGGGATGCTGCAGCCTAGCCATGGACCCCCTCCTCCCTGGCCTCCTTGCGCCACTGAACAGGAGCTTTGACGAAGCTTCGACAAAGGACAGCTTGTCGTACCCCCACCCCCACCCCAGGACACCTGCGTGTCCCCTCAAAGGAAGCCGCCAAACCCTGCAGCGTAAACAGCTCTGTCCTGGTCACTCTGGGATGGGAAGGGGGGACAGAGGACACCTAGCTAGAGACAGGACAGTGTCTCCCAGCATCCCTTGAGCACCTTGAGCACCTTGAGCCTCAAGGCACTGGCCCTGCCCCTGGGGAAGAGTTAGGGACCCTTTCAGCCTCAGTGACCCAGCCCTGGCCTTACTGATCATTTGCTTGGTGACACTGGGCGTGCCTCTTAACCTTCCTGAGTCTGTTTGCTAGCAAAGCCTGTGATAAGCTGACAGGTATGTCCCTCGTGTCAGTGCTCTGGGGCACAGGGGCAGCCGTGGTGCCCAGTGATGTGGCCTCAGACTAAGGAGGTGTGGCTCACACTGGGCTTTGCTGCTGTCCTTCATGAGTAGGGTAGTGGGGTGACTGCCTGGTACCACCATTCTGTCTATAAGCCAGGGCCTTGCAACACCCCACATGAGGGCTGTGGCCAGGGCTGTGGTGCCCAGGAGGGAGGGAGGCCCATAGCCTGGCTGGGGTATGTGTCTGTCACAGGGTTTCTGGTGCACGGGTTGTCTGGAAGGGCGCCAGTGGGACACAGGCCACACCTACCTTCTGGATCTGCCACAGCTGTGAAGCTCACTGGGAGTCAGGCATCCACAGGGAGCACCGGAGGGTACAAACAACTCCCCGTCCTGCTCACTACCACCAGCCACGTGCTCCTCTCAGCATCTGTCATGGAGCCCCTGGGGAGCCCTGCTCCCTCTATGTCCCATCTGTCCCCAGCTCTGCTGGGTGGCTCTCACGTGAGGTGCGAAGTTCCCTCAAATAAATGGAGGTCTTAGACAAGTTCAAACTTGGCTCTCACCTCTGCTCAGAGAACCCTCCCGATTTGTTCATTTACCAAACACGAATGAGCACCTGCTGCATGCCACAAGTACCCACTACGTTCCATTAGCACCTACTGTGTGTTGGATGCTGCCCCTGATACTGAAGATATTACTGAGCATCAGTCTTGGGGCCCAAGCTAGGGTCCCATGCATTGTTCACTTCCTGAGCCCTGAGGAGTGTGGAAACATTGGGCCTTGCAGAGGCTGGGGGAGGGCAGGGATTGTGGAGGATGAAGGAAGCCAGAGTGATTGTGACATCCAGTTTGGCTCTTCAAAGCTCTGCTGATGCTTCCCTGTGTTGTATTCACCAGGGAATGTCCTTTCCAGTCTGAACCTGTGACCTCATCTGCCTGCCTCAATTCTTCCCAGTAGGGTTTAAGATAGGACAAAGGGACTCTGAACCCTGTCCTCATTCCGGGCTGGAGAGAGGGTGTCAGAGTCTGACAGTCATTGGCGGCCAGCTGGCTCTGCCACATAATCCTCCCAGAACGATAGTACCTTATCTCATGAGGAAATAAGTTCAGAGCAGTCTACAGGTTTCCCCAGCATCACACAGCAGGTTGGTTCCCAAGCTGAGTTTGAGTCCTTGGCTGTCACTTGTTACCACAATGCCAAGATAATGATACCAGAGTCCCATCCTGAAGACCAGGCAGCAGCTGTGTCCTGGAGGCCACAGATGCATCAAAGCAGGCCATGCCCCCAACTGCGTCCCAGCCCTTGGAGGGGGATTTGCATCATGGGGCCCAGCCACAGAGGGCTCTGCAACCTCTCAGCGGCTGTCTGTATAGCCTGCCTGCCATTGCTTCACTGTCCCAGCTTTGCCTACCAGAAGCCAGGCTCACCTGCACTGGTCGGCAGGGTGGTGGCATCTCCATGTGACATCAGCATCCTTCCTTTTCCTCTGGAGCAGCAGGAGCTCCCGGCCCGGGCGAACCTCTCCTCGGCGTCAGCCTCGCCCGTGCCCACTGCCCTGCACTCCAAGATGGACGAGCTAGAAGACCAGCTGTTGGCGAAGGTGCTGGCCCTGGAGAAGGAGCGTGCTGCCCTCAGTCACGGCAGCCATCAGCAGCGGCAGGAGGTGGAGAAAGAGCTGGATGCCCTGCAGGGTCGCGTGGCGGAGCTGGAGCACGGTAGGTCCCCGGCTGTAGAGGGCTGAGCTGCCAGGCCCTGGTCTCTGGCTGCAGCTTCCAGAGGCCGGGGGATTGCTGTCACTCCCGGGTACTGCTGACAACTGTCATTTTCTGACTCTGCTGGGCCTGGGATCTGGCTGTGTAATGACAAGCTGGCTGATTTAATCTTCACTGACTGCAGGGTTTTCTCAGATAAAGACAGTGAGTTTGAGAGAGGTCAGACTTGTAAAAGGTCACACAGCCAGTAGATGGATGGTCTAGACCTATGACCAGGTCCTTCACTTTGTGGCTGTGCATTTAGCTGTCTACAATTAGCATCTGTTACTAATCTGCTGACCTTCTGTCATTTAACCCTTAGGCCTGGCACTGCTAGGGGTCAGAGAATCATAATGGATAGTGTTTAGGTGTCAGGAACCCTGGGTTCCAAGTCCATCACAGGTTTGCTCTGCAACCTTGAAAAGTCATTCCCTTTCCCCGGGTCTCACCTGTCCTCACCTGAGAGATGGAGGGGCAGGATTAGGGCCTTCTGAGCTCTCATGGGCCCTTGTGACAGCAAGTTGGGGAGAGAGGGGAAGCTGGGAGTGGCTTAGGTTTGGAGCAGAAGTTCCGGAGAAAGCAACCCAGGTGTCTTCCTGGACAAAGGATCTCAAGCCATCTCTGGAGAACAGAAGCAGAAAGCACCCATGGGAGCCAAGAGGCCATGTTGGGTTTAGCTGTAGGGAAGCGATGGGCCTGGGCGCTCCAGGGAGGCGTCCAGTTGAGTACTTGATCTGAGTGGCCTCTGTTCCCACTCGGTCCAGCGAATGGGACTGTCCCTCCACACCAGCGCCCTGAGGGCCACGAGAAGTGCCTGCAGGCCAGAGGAGGGAAAGCCATAGTAGGATGTGTGTGGATCCTGCATGGGTTACCTTCCATCCAGGACTCCATCTCTGTCTCCAAACTGAGTTGAGTCTTTGACTCTGTTCAAATCCCAGCTCTACCATTCACTTTCTGTGTGTCCTTGAGAAAATAGCCTCTCTGTGCCAAGGCATACCTGAAAAATGAGGGTTGTAACGGCGCCTGCCTCGGGAGCTTGTGAGGAAGTGACATACCGAAGGCTCTTAGAAGCAGCCTGCCACACACAGTGCCACAGAATGCTTCCTGAGTACGTGAACAACGGTAAATAGCCATGATTATAGCTAGTCTCTGATGAGCACCTACTACAGGCTACCAACCCTCACCGTGCGGAATGGAGAACGTTTCATCAGCCCATTTATTGAAGAAATGGAGGCCCAAGGGGGTTGGTTGCATTTATTGCATTGAGGCTCACATGGTCAGAAAGCAGTGACAGTAAGATTTGAACTTAAGACATCTGAAATCAGAACCCCGGGGCCTAACTTAGTCACACATCTCGGCCTAAAGGCAAAAGTAGAGGAGGTGGAAGCACTTGGCAACCCCCCTCCATCCACCCCCCCCACCCCACCCCCAGCCCAGGTAGCCTGGAGCCATCAGCCCTCATTGCTCTGTGTCTACTGACCCGCCCTGTCCCCTCCAGGGTCCTCAGCCTACAGTCCCCCAGATGCCTTCAAGGTCAGCATCCCCATCCGCAACAACTACATGTATGCCCGCGTGCGCAAGGCGCTGCCGGAACTCTACGCCTTCACGGTCTGCATGTGGCTGCGCTCCAGGTCGGGTGGCTCCGGCCAGGGCACGCCCTTCTCCTACTCCGTGCCCGGGCAGGCCAATGAGATCGTGCTGCTGGAGTCCGGCACTGAGCCAATGGAGCTGCTGATCAACGACAAGGTAGGCGGGGTCTAGGGCACTGGGCGAGGCTTAGGGCGCAGGGACAGGGAACGGGTGGGCTCCATTTCCCAAAGCACACTGCTGAATGTGGGTTGACACTTTCACTCCTGTTCACCATTCTCAGCACACGTTGAACACCTGTTGTGTGCCAAGCTCGGTTCTGGGGATATAGACAGTCCAGATGTAGGGCTGGCTAAAGAAGGCGGAACAGAGGTTGACTCCTAGGTACAGGCATCTGCACCCCCACACCCCACTGGTGATCTCATTTACCAACCTGTGCCTCAGTTTCCTCATCAGTCATGGACTCCAGAACTTCCTTTTTGTACTACCACTGTCCTGCCCCTAGGTCACCCTCTGTCTGTCCAGACCACCTGTCCCTATGACTAGGAAACGGTCTCTCCCAGAATTGCCTCCTGCATGCCACATTGTTTCAGCCTAGAGGGTGTGCTGGTCTTTTGAGACCACAGATGCAGACACCACAAGCCACCCTCACCTGGAACACTAGCTATGCAGCTGGGAGCCCCACTGGGCGTCCCAGAGACAGGAGGCGGTGGCCCAGGGGGGTCGAAAGATCACAGGGGTGACCGGCTCCACGTGGAGAGGGCTGTCCTGCTCCTCTCATCGCCGCCTGAGAGGGCAGCACTAGGCGCTCCAGACGGAGAATTCAGCACCCTGGACAGGGCACGGCGCAGCCAGCCTCGTTCCTGCCTGTTGTCCTTCTCGGGCCTCTGTGCCTTTGCTCGGTTGGAACCGCCTTGTTTGCCGGGCCACAGCCCATCCCCCTGTCCTTCTAAGGGGCTTCTGTCAGCAGGTTCCCTTACCCCTGGGCCTCCCTTGTGATCCCCAGGCTATTTTTCTCTGGCAGTGTATGACTTTTCTCACGGCTGTGACCAAACTGACAAACGGGGTTAAGGGTTTGTCCTCTGTGCAGTTAGAGGGATCCGGAGGGCTGGCAGGCACGAGCAGCTGCGGCTGTCAGGGCAGGGGTGTGAGGAGGCTGGTGACTTCGAATCTTCAGTCAGGAAGCTGAGTGAGATGAAAGTGGGCTCTTGGCTGGCTTTAGTCCGGGATCCCAGCCCACCAGCCACATTTAGGGTAGGCCTTCCCCCAGTTAGAACTCACTAGAAACTCCCTCGTGAGCAGTAGTGTGCCCAGAGGCGTGGATTTCAAATCCAGTCAAGCTAGCAGTGGAGATGAACCATCACAGGCAGCGTTGTCCCTGAAGCCCGCTCTGCTGTGCAAGCACAACTTGTCCAAGGCTGGGCTACCCTCAGGGTCTGGAATGGGGTCTGGCGCCCAGCAGGCATCAGAGAGTGCCCTATGAAATCGCGATCTCAGAGCATCTGGGAAATAAAGGGGCCCTTTAAAGCCACAGATGGCAAGCGGCTTTCACCTCACAGACCAGCGCCGAGCCATCAACAGAGGCTTCCATAGCACCGTGAGCAGAGTCCCCGGTTGAGTCTAGGCTCATGACTGATTAGCCATGTCTGCTTTGGGTACAGGAAGAGGCAGTGACTGTGTATTCTTTCTTCCACTTTGCAGTTGAGGAAACAAGGCCCCGGAAGGAAAGAATGGCCTCCCCAAAGACACATAGGGGGCTGGTGCAGAGCCAGGGCCAGACACCGGGACCCAGCCTATTCTGTCCTTGCTAGTGAGTGAGCACCACCGTGTGCTCAGCACAGTTTTAGGTGTGCGAGGAGAATGGGTTTGTGGGCACTGCCCCCACCGCCTGTGACCCTGAAACCCTGAAAACCAAAAAAACAGTGGGAAGACGGGGAGTCAGGTCAGGAAAGACAGCAGTGGGAATGCAGCTCAGGCCTTGGAGGGGTGCTGCAAGACTGGATGCCTAGCCACCCCACTTCTCCAGCTGTGAGCCTCTGACATGAGGTTTGGGTCCTGTGTCCAGGTGGCCCAGCTGCCCCTGAGCCTGAAGGACAACAATTGGCACCATATCTGCATCGCCTGGACCACAAGGGATGGGCTGTGGTCTGCATACCAGGACGGAGAACTGCGGGGCTCTGGTGAGAACCTGGCAGCCTGGCACCCCGTCAAGCCGCACGGCATCCTTATCTTGGGCCAAGAACAGGTAAGGCTCAGGCAGACTGCGTACCTAAGTCATTATCCACCCGCTCCGGGCCCCTGATGAGAGCATCCTGTCTGACCCCCCAGTTTGCAGAGGGGCAGCTGAGAGCTAAAGAAGCAGGTGGAGCCGGAACCTGGGAAGCAACGAGAACCTTGGGGGGTGCTAGAGTGGGGCAGTGAGCCCCGAGAGTGGGGCTGGAGCCACGGGTGGGGCTAGAATCATGGGAGCCAGGCTTTGGCAAGTACAGGACCTGGCTCCATTGCCTCTGCGTGGTTCCCTCATCCCATGTCTCTCTTCTTTCTTTGTTGCTTTCTTGGCCCAGGATACCCTAGGGGGCCGATTTGATGCCACCCAGGCCTTCGTCGGCGACATTGCGCAGTTCAACCTGTGGGACCACATCCTGACGCCTGCCCAGGTGCTGGGCATGGCCAACTGCACTGGGCCACTGGTGGGCAATGTCCTCCCGTGGGAGGATAAGCTGGTGGAGGCCTTCGGAGGTGCAAAGAAGGCCACCTTTGATGTCTGCAAGGGGAGGTCCAAGGCATGAGGGGCCACCTCGTCCGGGGCCCCTCCCTTGCCTCCCTTAGGACCTTGAGGGGGCACCGCCCTCCTCGGCCTGTCTACGTGCTGGCCTTCCCTCCTACCCCACTCCTGGCCGTACCTCTTCCTCCCCTCCCCTGCACCCATACCTCCAGAATGCCCTGCCCTGGGTGGGGTCCCCTCAGCCACCTAGATAGGGACCAGTATCTCAAGTCAATTGGTCCATCCTAGGGGAGTTGAGGCAGTCTCACCACCTGGCAATGTATTGGCATGGTCTCTCCTCACACGCTCTGTCTCACAAGTCACACCCGATCCTACCAATTCCAACAATGTCCCCCTAGGAGCCGTGGTGGAGGTGACCTTTGACCCTCTCATCACCCAGGCTTCGGGCCTACGTCAGGCTGTAGGAGGGTTGGCAGAGATATATGAGATCAGACATGCCTCCTCTATCTTCCTCAGTTGCCCACAGGGACCGTAGGATCATGGCGCCCACTGCCCCCCTTCTCCCTCCTCTCACCGGTTGTGTGTTATGGTTCGAGTGTTGGTTTCATGTCGGGTCAAGCCCCACCTCAGTTTCCGTGATGTTTCCTTCCCAACTCCCACCCTAACAGATAGGGACCAAGACCCTGGAGGCCAAAGGGCTGTAATAACCCCTGTGCCCACTGGCAACTTTGCCTACCAGCATGGTTGCCCCCCTCCATGCCCGAGACAGGACCTGGGTCACTCTAGCCTAGCCTAAGAGCAGCCAGAGCAGAGACACTGTGCCAGGAGACACTTCCCTGGCAGACCTGGTGGCTTAGCCACAGTATCAACTCCTTCTGTATGGAAGATGCAGAGAGGGACGGCAGAGCACTGGGTGAGAGGAGGACCCCTTGGTTCCTAGCCAGGCCTGCTGCTAACTTGCTGTATGGCCTTCCATAAGAACCTGCCCTCCCTGGGTTTGGTTTTCCTCCTTTGTGAGCTGAGGCTGCAGTGTTGGACACTTCTGAGAGTTTGGAGCTTAGGCAACCGGAGGGCCCAGGGGCTTAGCATGGAAGGTCTTGGAACTGTATAGAGATGGGATCAGGCTAGGCAGGGGTTATGGCCACATCTGGCTCAGAGCAGACCAGACACATAAGCATCAGCTCCCATTGGATCCCTCGCTCTGGCACCCTTGCCTTTCTGAGAGTGTCTCAGCTAGTGGCTTCCTTGTCCCTGCCTTTGAGGCTTTACAGGTCCCCCGAGAGCCCAGAAGAATGTCAGAGCTGAGAAAGGCCATCCATTCTAAGCTCTTCCTTGTGGAAGAGGGGGAAGAGCATAGAGAGGCAATTAACGTGTGCAGGATCATACAGCACGTTATGGCAGGCCCGGGCTTTTGAATCCCTCCTTAGTGCTCCTCCCTGTGTACCTCCCTGCCTGTCCTTGAGGGTCTTTGGGCCCAGCTTGTACTTGTGCCGGGAGGCATTTGAGAGGACACAGTGCTTTCCAACAGGACATTGGAACATCTTCCTTTATGGGACACCCAAACACACTGCAGCCTCGGGAGGCGAGGGAAAGAGCCCAGACAGACAGACAGCTGAAGGGCAGTGCCCCTGCTGGTCGTCTCACAAGTATTGGAGTAGTAGCAGGCTGGCTGAATCAGTGGCACTGGTGCCTCGCCACCCCCCCAAATTGTCCCTGTCTGTGCTCCCCATGGCCACTCAGCCTAAGACATGACGCAGGAGTGGGAGCTGCAGCCCAAGCCGGGGAAGCGTGTCCAAGACTTGCCTCTGGCCTGCAGATCTGTGTTTCCATTTTGAAAGCAACACACGGCTCAGCACCTCCATCCCCATCCCCTGAAGAGAGTTACAGAGGCTTCACCCAGACCTAACCGAGATCTCAGTTGCCCAGTAACAGCCAATGACATCAGCCCCGGTGCTGGGTCAAGTGTCTGTCGTGAGGACATGTTGTTGCTGGGTGACAGCTGGATTCAGAACTCAGACCTCGGGGACTCAGCCTCATCGGGCTCCCGCTATTGTTCCAGAAGAGGTGGCCTTAGAGAAGACTTCGGGAAGACAGTCTTAGGAAGGATGTGGCAGAAACTGCCTGATCGTTTGCACTCAGCAGACACACCACATAAATCCTTTCTGCTTTGTCACAGTGATGATCAGAAATGACATCAAAGCCACATTCCCATGCCGACTCACCCTGGTTAAACTCCACCACCACCCCCGGGAGAGAAAAACATGGAGACATTGTGGCATGGCTCCGAGTGTGGATCACTGGGGAAAAGGCTGGCTTTCTATTTTCAAAACCCCACCTGTTCTCATCTATTGTGCTGTGACTATCCCCTGAGCGGACCCCCAGTCTGATGCCGCCTTCTGCACCCAAACACATCTGATGAGACAGCTGCAACCCAGAGCTGCTCTGGGTCTGGTGAGGACGGAGCTGGGCCTGTTAGGTGGTCCCAGATACTGCACCTGCAGAGTGCCTATCCACACCGTCCGGTGTGCCCTTCAGCACAGTGCTGGGGTAGGACTGTTAGCCCTGTGATGCAGGAGAGAAGGCTCAGGAGGTAAAGTAACTTGCCCTGTGTCTGTCAGCCAGCTGGTGACAGTGCAATTTCTATTTGGAGGCAGGTTACGTGCCCAAAGGACTGTTCCACCTCCTTCAGAGTACAGACAGCAGAGGTGGGGAAAGGTGCTCAGAGCCAGCGAAGGGTCTCTCATCAGCCCAAGCCTCGGCCTCTAGCTGGGCTGCAGCTTTCGGGGCAGGAAGAGAGTGTCTCTGGAGGCCAGGCAGGAAGGCAGGGCAGCCATGGCCCTTCCTCAGCCTCCTGTTCTGGGCAAGGCCTATGCCAGGTGCTCTCAGCTGTTTCTGCCAGAGTCCCTCACCTTTGAGGCGTGCAGTGGCCTCTCCCACGTCCCAAAGGGTCATCTCGCCACAGTTACACACGAATGGGGACCACAGACTGAGGCACGAGGATCCATGGGAGGGAACTCAACCCTTGGCTTTGCAAATTGGGAAGCTGAGGCCCAGCCAGAGAATTCCAATGACCCCTGAGCATCCTGACTGTGCTTCATCTTCTCCAGGACACACTGGCCACTCCCTTCCCCCCAAAACTGGGTCTCACCTACAAGTCCCAGCACCTTTGGCTTGAGAAAACTGGAGAAGGGTCTCCTCCCAGATAAGGGACTACTCTCCTCACCCCAAAACTCCAGCTACCTGCCACCCCAGATCCGCCACCCTGTCCTCTACTCCTGCTGGGTAGGGAATGGGGGAGGAGGTCCTTCCAGGCTGAGCAGCCAGCAGCGAGCATGTGAAGTCGATGGACACTGTGAAATGAGTGCCCTCCACTGCCCTCCCTCCCTCCCTCCCTCCCCACTTTGCTCTATTTTGTACATAAGTGACATAAGATGCTCTGTGTGAGTGTGTGTGTATGACCTGTGTTATGGTTATGTTTTTGTAAATTTGAATGTTCAAAATAAATAACATGTGGTTTACTTGGAGGAGGTTTTTCTTTAAGGTGGGAGGTGGGGAGAGCCACCTTACCCTTCACACAGCAACACCCCCTAGTCTGCCCCAAAGCCTCACCCATCCACATGTGCCCCCAGCCTGGCCTGAACGGTTCCGCCGAGCTGGACTCAGACATGCAGTTTCCCAGGATTTCCGAGGAAGGCTGCATAGAAGTAAGTCCCACGTGGAAAGTGCCCCAGTTCTGACTCGGCTTTGGCCTCATTCCCAACACCCCTTCCCCACCTGTGCCCCAGTTCCAGGATCCGGGTCTCTTGTGTTGCTTAGGACCCAGTCTTCCCGAGTCACATGCCCAGAACCCCCCCCCCCCAGAGAGCTGCATCCCTTCCAGCCTTGGGAGGTGATACAGGAAGAGAGACTATGGTGTCACAGCCTCTCCACTCTCCGCTTCCCCTTGCCGTCCCTCCCCAAGATTTGTCTAGGCTCCTCTGGTGCCTCTGGCTGCTCGACTGACCTCAGACCAGCACTAGGGCCCACACCAACCTAGGAGGCACTTACCAGCACTGTCTCTAGTCCCTGCTGGACTTGACCTCAAGTGGTCACCTTTGACAGGACAGAGGGGCAGGGCTGGGGGTTGTGCATACCAGTATGACAGTGCTTCAGCCCTGGAGGAGACACAGCACACAGGAAAGCCACATTTGAATCTGTCGAGGCCTCTGAGCATCCGTGCGCTCTCTGGTTTATTTTAAAATACAATCTCAGGGAGCTGCAGGCAGATACACCTGGAGAACTGAGCTGCTGGCCAACATGCCTGTTCATCCCATCTTGCACCACTTCCCCTGCAAGCATCCTCTCTCTCTTCGTCCCACTGAGCTGGCATGGTCCCACCTCCCGGGGAAATCCCCTTCCACCTGTTCCACACCTGCACAGGCAAACGCAGCAGGCAAGCCTGGGGTGCCATACGCATTAACGTGTACAAATCCACAGCCAGAAATGGCCAAGGAACAGCCAACCCCTCTTGTCTCAGCTCAAGACATCAAGGTCTTGCTCTCCCAGACATCATAGCTTCTCTGTCCTCAGTCTACAACCCATCTGCAGAGAGAGGGTGACCCTTCCTCCCAGCTCATCGAAGGATCAGAACAACGGGCCAGTCTTCCCTCAGCTCCAACCACCAGCCTGACTATGCCAGCCTGTTCTCCGCTCCCTCCTGCCACTCCGAATTAACTATATCTGCTTCTCTCAGAGGCAATAAAATCTGAATCCTTCCACTTGACCTTCTCAAGAACCTGTCTCCTGAATGCCCAGTTCCTCCTTGCTGTTCTGTCATTTCTGTGGCTGCACAGGTGACCGAATGTTTCCTCCCTTAAATATTTGGGCTTATGGTTGCTAAGGTTTCAAATCCACAGTCAGGTGACTCCATCATTTCTGGGTGGTGGTTGAAGCAGAGCATCATGGTAGAAGGGTGTGAAGGAACAAAGCTGCTCCCCCTTGGTGGCCAGAAAGTGGGGTTGGGGGGTTGGAGGTGGGGCAGGCCCAGTACACCATTCAAAAAAGCATGTCCCAATGAGGAATTCCTCCAAACAGGCCCCACCTCCTAATAGTCCATACTGCTTAAGTGGTGGAATCCATGCCCTCTGACCCAATCACCCCTCAACAGCATCACTAGCTAGAGACCACCCATGAATCTCTCAGGGGATACTTCAGACACAGACCACATCACCTTGAGCAGATAGCCTCTCTTGATCACCCTTCATGTCTTTGTTCCTCTTGTTGCAAAACTTCCAGGAAGAGCAGGCGTGTCTGGCTGGTGGCTCACTTTGTAGAGTGCCTACTTAGCACTTACAAAGCCCTGAATTCCATTCCTGGAATAAACCAAGGATGGAGACAGATCTGCAGGCTCTGGAGGAGTTTGGAAGTGGCCTCAGTTCTACTCACTTCATCTGTGGGACCCAGATTCCCAGCAGGTGTGGGGTGGATATTGGCCCCAGCTGTCTTCTTCCAGTCAACAGGGCTCCTCCAGCCAGCTCAGCTCATCCCAGGGCAGGACCCACTGTGAGTCCCAGGGCTGCAGTGCTGCAGGGCTGGGGCAGGCCTGTTCTGAGACCAGGAGCTTGACCTCTGACCCTCCATTCCCCTACCTGTGGGATAGAACACTTGCCATGAGTAGGAAAGAGGCCCGAGGCAGAGTCGCAGATGTGGCGGGTTTAGCGGTGTCTGTCTCAGCTCAGTCTCCAGAGATGCCACTCACAGGCTGTGCCACTGAAGGTGGTATCATAGCCTGTATGTGTGTGTTGGGGGGCAGGGTTGTTGTTATTTTGTTTCAGTCAGTGTAGACCAGGCTGGCCTTGAACTCACAGAGATCCACTTGCTTCTGCCTCCTGAGTGCTGAGATAAAAGGTGTGTGCCACCATGCACCCAGTTTCTTTCTCTTTTTTAAACAATATTTTTATTAATCACTTGAGAATTGCATATACTATATCTGATCACACCCACTTCCTATTCCTCACACCCCCATGCCCTCCAAAAACAAACAAACAAAAAGAAACTACAAAGAAAAACAAGTCCAATTTATGTGTCGGGAGCACAGATCATGGACATCAACATGGTCTCCAGGTGCAGCACGGGTCATGGACATCCCACGTGTTTCTTTTTAAAACTCGGTTTCACTATGTAATTCTGGCTGGAACTTGCTGTGATTACAGGCATGCGCCCTAGTGTCCAGTCCTCTCACCCCCAGTATATTTGGTGTGCAGTCCAGACCTTCTCTGTCGCTGCAGCCCGTCCCCTTCTCAGCCCTCACTCGGCCCTCTTCTGCCTTTGCTCACTGTACTCTGGCCATGCTGGCCAGCCTGCTGTTGCCCAGTGCGCGTCAGGCGGTGGGAATGTGCACACGCATCTCCCTGGTCCGACTGCTCCTTCTCATTCCCAGCAGGCTCACTTTTACTCGCTTTTTAAGTCTCCTTTGTTACTCAGCTTTCACAGAAACCTTGCTGACCACCTGAGCTAATTGACAGCCTGGCCATTCTGTCATTCCCCGTAGCTTTTTCTTGTTTCCCAGATCTGGGGACTAAGCCCTTCCCACTCAGCTAGACGGAAACATATACCCGCTTGGAGGTCCTCCTTCCCAGTGCCCACAGCATTTGCCTCTCTTTGTAAACACCTTGTTTATTTTTCTTGTAGGGCCACCCAGAGTGCCCTACTGAACGTATACCACCTCCATGGCAGAAGGAACTGGACTAGGAGCTTACTCAACACACATTTACTGGATACCAGTAACTGATATGTACTGAGTGCTTACTGTGTGCCAGGCACTCATGGCTCTCAGCACTTGGCATGTATTAGCTTATTCAACCCAGCAAGGAAATAACACGAGAGAACTGAGACCCAGGAAGAAGAGGCTTTACCAGGATCATCTGGCTAGGAATGACAGCACTAGGAAGTTTATGCAGCTGGATTGCAGACGGAACATGTGGCTTTAGTCTGTCTCTGTCACTGTCATGAATCACTTGAGATAATCCACTTACAAAGAGAGGGTTTGTTCTGCCTCCCAGAGGTTCCAGTCCGTGGATTGGCCCCACTGTTTTGAGCCCAGGGTGACATATGAGGGCAGGAGGACATGAGGAATAAAAACACTCACTTCCTGTCCACGAAGGAGAAAGGGGAGGATAGGCCCCACAATTCCCTGTAAGTCAGTAGTTCTCACCCTTCCTAATACTGCAACCCTTTAACAGAGCTCCTTATGTTGTGGTGACCTCCATAAAATTATTTTCGTTGCTATTTTATAAGTTATGTTATGCTGTTATGTTGTGTTATACTGTTATGTCATACTGTGATGAATCAAAATGTAAATATCTGATATGCAGATAGTCTTAGATGACCCCTGTCAAAGGGACATTTGACCCCAAAGGGGTCATGACCCACAGGTTGAGAACTGCTGCTGTAAGGGCCTGTCAGCAATGATCTAACAGCCTCCCATTAAGGCTTCCATCGAAGGTTCCTTAACCTCCCAATAGTGCCAAACTGAGGACCACACCTTAAACATGTTTGCAAGACATCCATTTTCTAGACATACAAACACTGCATGAGGCGGGGTGTACGTGTGACTTAAGGTTCCCTTGTGCCTTCAGGGACATGAAAGCATATGCTGAAGAGACGAGGGCTGAGGAGAGCATTTCTTTTGCAGACTCTCTCACTGAGAAAACCCAGAGACACCAAATGCACATCACCCAGTGAGGCACCGGGCTGGCTGGAGTTAAGGGACAAAGGTCCCGAGGAGAAGAGTATTTCAGAGGGGTGAGCCTGGCCTTGGGGCTGCAGCTTTCCTCCACAGGGCCACGTAGGAGAGCGGCAGGTTAGTGTGTCCAAGAAACTAGAAGACAAGTAGGTGAGAGCTTCCAGAGGGGGTTCAGGATGAAGTGCTCTGGGAAAGCTTTTGGGGACCCAGGAGCTACCCTCTTGTAGTATGATGCACGGGAAATAGCCCAGTTCTCCCACAGAGGAAGGCCTGCTCTCAGGCCTCTCACTCATTAAATTAAAACGCCAGTCACTTCAACAATAGCTTGTGTAGCAGTACCTACAATATTTTACCCTGAATTTAGGGAAGGAGAAAGGAAAGAGAAATCTTCATCGTTTTTACAAGCAACCTTAATACAGAAAGAGAGAAAGGTAGAAATCTTCACAGACTCTTTTTAGGCTGCCCTAAGCTCGAACCTCTCCAAGCTTTGTTCTCTTAGGAATTATCTCACTAATGACAGCAACCCAACCAACCAACCAACCAACCGATGCCCACCCTGACTCTCCAGGCTTCAGACCTTTTCTGCCCTAGGCCAAAAGTTCCCATAAACCCATGCGGCACGCAAACCCAAAAACAAGCTACAGGTGCCAGAGCGACTGCACCCAACCAAATTACAGCCACCTGCATCAAGCATTCCAGTTCCAACTCGTAAACAACTCTACCACAGCTAGGGGGAAACCTCTAGTAGCTAGTCAGTTAAACCAAAAAGCTTTTCTTAACATAAAAATTCCAAGTGTTTCTCTAAAAGCTTGCTAAATGCAAAAGCCAACCCTTCCTGGGGGGTAGAAACCTCATCCAAACCCTCACGCTGGGTTCTTGTTATAGATGGTTCTACTTTCCAAAGACAATGATCAGATACACCTGCCAAGAGAATCGCTGATGATCCAGAGGGAAGAGTGGGACTTAAAGTCCAATAGATGTTCAAAATTCCATAAAACTGCATTAAACACACATTTACACATACAAAACATGTATACACAAATATACACACACAACACTCACACATATGCACACATACATTCACACAATTCTCACCCATGTACACACATACATACACACATACATGTGTATTCACACATATGCACAAGAAAAAATAAAATGAGGGAAACCACTGTCTCCACCCTGGTGATACTGCCCTTTACTTTGCAGGACATTGCTGTTGGGGGACTGTAGTAGTAATCTACAATCTTTTACCCTCAATTTAGGGAAGGGGAAAGGGAGGATAGGAATTTTCACTGCTTTTGCAGGTGGCCTCAATAGAGATAGAGAGAAAGGTAGAAATCTTCACAGCCTTTTTAGGGTGTCCTAAGCTTGGAGAGGACCAGCTGACAGTGAATTGGACGAGCGTCTCAGCTCACTATCTGCAAACTCACTCTCTCTAACTGATGCTCTTTTATGCAAGAATCAACACACCAGCAACAGACTAACCAACAACCCACCTTGGCTCTTGGGGCTTCAACCCCTACATACTCTAAACAAAAGTTCCCATAAACCCAAGCGGCACACAGTACCAAGAACAAGCTACACGTGGCAAAACAGCTGCACATAACCAAATTATAGCCACCAGCATTGAGCAGTTCAAGTTAAACATAATCATCCACCACACATGGGATGCGAACATAAACCTAGTCCAAACACAATTTGTGTCTTTAAAGAAACCAAAATAACAACAACAACAAAATATCTTCCAAGTGTCCCATTACAGGGAACTCTACTACACGGCATACAGGCTTGCTCTGTGGTTTTCTTTCTTTTTTTTAGATTTGTTTTTATTTATGTGTATGTGTCTATGGCGTGTAAGGACACGTGGAAGGCTTAGCACATGTGCAGGGTTTCCTGGAGTTGAAGTCACAGGAGGTGCAGTTGTGAGCCACCAGGTGGGTGCTGGGAACTGAATTTGGGTCCTCTGGAAGAGCAGCCAAGTGCTCCTAACCACTGAGCCAAGTCTCCAGCACCTTTCTATGTGATTTCTTACCAGTGATTGGGAAGAGGGAAGGAAACAGCCTCCCCTGCTCCCCTGAAGGAAGGCATCCCCAGGGACACCTCGATTCTAACTCAGTGAGACTCACTTCAGGCCACCGGAGCCAGCAGATGATACATTTGTGCTCTTAAGTCACTGAACCTGTCATAATTTGTTATGGAAGCAGTAGAAAAGTAATTATTTATATACTAACTCATCATATGCTTGAACAGAAAGCAAGTCTCAAAAATTCTAGAAAATGAAATCATACTGAGAATGAAAGTAGAGATTTGAATAATTACAAATCTTGTGAATGATGCAATATATATTTTTATTTTTTTATTTTTGGGTCAGGATTTTACTTTGTAGTCACTTCTGCCTACTTCTGCCTCCTAAGGGCTGGAAATAAAGGCGTGTAACATACAGTGACTTGATACAATCCACTTTTAAAATAACTCAGATTTATTTATGTTATTGAGACAAGGTCTCACTATGCAGCCAAGACTGACTTTGAACACCAGGTTCTTCTGCCTCAGTCTCCCAAATGCTAAGATTCCAGGTATAAACCACCATACCCAGAGCTCACAGAAAAAGAGGGAATCCCGCCACAGGACACACAGGAGGTGTCAGCAACAAGAACTTGCATGGGGTGAGGTGGGAGCTCAAGGGACTCTTGCTTGCCTAGGATCCTGATCCTGAGCTTATGGGCTCACATTGTCAGAGAAGAGAATAAAAAACTGGAGGAGAAACACGGGGGCCTGGGGACAGAGACAGTTGGTGAGAAGCAGCCTTCAGCAGAGGGAGAGCCTGGAGGGTCTGGTTCCCCCTGCTGCACACAGCGAAAGGCCTGAAGAAGGAGGAAGAAAAGGGTGAGCCCTGACTGCCAACAGGGAGGCAGTCACTTGATCCCATGGGGCACTGTGGGGTGAGGGAAGGAGCTGCTAAACAGGGATGAGACTTGGATTTGGGATGAATCATACTGACTGGAATGGAGAATTAAGGGAGAGCAGAAGGCTATAGGTGGCAGCCTGGGAAGGCAGTAGTCACTATAACAATGGCTCCAACTGCTTTTCTGTAGACACTGGCTGGAGGGAGGCTATGGTTGAGAAACTATAAAGGTGCCACCTCGGTGTCTGATGGAGGCAATGGAGTGGTGACTGCGGCCTTTTACCCAGATGGGGTATATGGGGAGGACAGGCTGGAGAATCCACTCAGTTTGGGACATGCTACTTTGAAAAGCTTGTGGGCCATCCTGGTAGAGACAGCCAGGATTCTGCTGGACATCCAGGCCAGGTGCACGAGAGAGACCTAGTGTCTGGAAAGTACAAGATTAGAGCGATCAGGTTTTAGGAGGACAAGGATAAAGGGAACTGTGGGAGTGGCTAAGAGCACCCAGGGACAGCTCTAAGACAGCATTTCTCAAAAAGGCATACGTTGGGAGCACTGCTCCCTGAAAGATGGGGACTCTTCCAGGGTACACACCTCCCACCTACGATTCCAGGAAGTAACAGAACTCTGCTTGTTGTGGGAGCAAGAATTAGGAAGAATCAATGTACTATTTACTGTTCTCATCACCCAGCATCATACCCAGCAGACGCGATTTAAGGAAGGAAGTGTAGCTGAATGTGGTGGGCAGCAGGCTGCAGCAGCAGCAGCAGCAGCGCTCACCTTTAATCCCAGCACTCGGGAGACAGAGTCAGGTGGATCTCTGAGTTCAAGTCCAGCCTGGTCTACAGAGTGAGTTCCAGGACAGCCAGAGTTACAACAGAGAAACCCTGTCTCTTTAAAAAAAAAAAAAAGTGCTTCTTGTGGTACATAATCCAGAAGTACAGTCCATAGTCCATTATAGTAGGGAAAACATGGTGACCAGGACATGGCTCCTTTACATCTCGGTGGCTCTAGGAGCAGAGAGGGGGGCTGGAAGCAGGGTAGAGCTGTAACCCTCAAGACCTGCTCCCTAGCTGCCACCAGCCCAAATGGTACCACCAGATGTGCAAAACATAAGTCCATGGGTGAGATTTCACATGCAAACCACAACAACATGTCAGTAAAAACACATTCAAGTTAAGAAGCAAAGCAAGAGCTCAAGACGGGAGCCAAAAATGAATTAGAGATCTGGGGGAACACAAAAGAGTAAGGTGCCCTGTTAGCCAGTGGCTCTCACTGTTGGTGTGCACTAGGCAGCTTGTGAAAAACCCACACTCCTGCCCCTCCCTGGAGTCTGCATTGCAAAGAGATCTACAGCTATTACCTCCATGATGGGAAGTTTCATGAAGTCTCTGTGGTTGGGGCTGCCAGCAGGGGAGATGGGTCCCTGTGAAATAAAGACCAAGAAGGTCTATCAATTTCTGCTTCTCAGAAGGTCGCTGGTAACCATGAGAGAGGGAATTTCAGTTGGATGGTGGGAGTGGAAGCCAGATTGCAGTGGGCGGAAGAATGCACGAGGGGAAAGAGGAGATGGCAAATGTGGACCCCTCTGGGGAGAAGTGTGTATGAGAGACAGAAGCGAGGGCATCATCCCCCTCAAAGGTCTCCTGGAGAAAGTTGGAGGCTGAATAAGACTTTCCACAGCTTCTCAGAACTTTCCAGGAAGACAAGCTGGGAGATAGCAAGAGCTTAGCAGAATTCATGCTGCCAAGTATCAAACCAAACCCAGTGTGTCTGCTCTCAGTCTACACACTCAGGTTAGGGTTACTCCAGTGTCCCAGGCCAGACCTTGTTAGTGCCCTACCTGAAGCTCTCTGGCTCACCTCACACCAGGGAGCATTTATAGCCCATCTACTACCCTACTTTCTTCTGTGTCTTCATCCCTACCTACACTACATTGGCCCTGCACCCAGGCCTCCTGAAGCCACTGGCTATTCCCCAGGCAACTTGTCCCACTCTCATTAGCCTTCTGCTTATCTTGGGCTCTTCCCACTTATGTGCCACACTTGAAAGAGCCAGCACCCCTCTCTCCCTCTGCCATAGAAGAGTATGGAATAAATGATTCTGAATCCATTTCTTCTCGGGGCTCTCCTCCTCCTTTCCCAGAATCACCAGCATCTGGTCAGGGCTGAGCCTCCTGTAGTTTCCAGAAAACCAGCTAGTGGGGATTCATTAATGAGTACATGTTAAGCTAAGCATAGAGTAAATGTTTGAATTATGGAATATCCCACTGACCCTTTGATGCACTCTCCTTCCTCTTCACATTCCCCTCATCTACCTACACTAACGCTCTAAGGGCATTTCCTCTCAAGAAGAATCAGAACCAGGTTCATGACAACTGCATCTGCTGACGGTACAAGGAGTCTCCTAGCTCCTACCTAGGGCAAGGCGATTCTGGGGCGGGGGTGGGAATGGGGGATGAAGCGGTGGGCGTTGCACAAGGGAAAGGGGAGCTGAGTTCTTTCTCCGGAGTTACTCCTTGATTCCCTCCTCCAGTTTCTCAAGTGTACACATCGGTTCAGACGGATTACGGATGCTGCTACCTGAAAGCACTGTATTGAGAATCAATGTGACAAGTCACTGTAAAGCACTACACAAACTCTGGTTGTTTTCAGGCTCTTGAGGTCCTTGTAAAATAGCAGATCAGCGTCACGACATCAACAAACTGCATTTGTCATTTCCAGTGACGAAAACTCCCAGGGCAACACAGCTTGACGAAGTCTGTTTCTCTTCGGAGACAACTTCAGCCTGTCAGCGGCCGCTCCGGCACACTTAAGACTACTATAAGCGAAGCCCCGCCTCCCCGGCCTCTAAGCCCCGCCCCGCGTGAGCGCCAGCCTCCTAGGCCCCTTCGGAACTAATTGACACTTCTCTACACCAATAATAAGTGAACTTTCTGTCAACGTCCGGTGAGAGGACGGGACTTCCGTTCTGGTTGCTAAGACACTCTAGCTCGCTCCTTGACAACCCTGGCGGGGGTGCGCTGGCAGCGGCCTCGGCTCTGGCCCCCGCGGGAGCAGGTGAGGGCCACGAAGTGCGGCGGGCAGCGCGGCGGGGTGGGCTGGCCCGGAGCGGGGCGGGAGGGTGCGCGGGGCAGACAAGGCCTGGCCTCCAGTCTGCGGTTCCCGGCCCAGGACCTCCCCTTGTCCCACGTAGGGGGGCCGCCGAGCTCGGCTGTGACATTGAGCTATCCCCACCCCCACCCAGTCTGCAGGCCGCTCTTCCTCACCTCCCTGTGCCTCACAGCCTTCTTGCTCGGACCCCCACAGCACCTTGTTCGCGCGCCATCCCGCTGCTGGCTGGGGGTCGCAATCGCTTCGTCCCAGACCACTTGGTTTGGAGATTTGGCGATGTCCTGGGACTCTAGGCTGACTATTGCCAGTTGGAGAGACTCAGTTTCCCCATCTATGAAGGCAAATTGGGTTAAACGATCGACAAGGCCGTTTGGACTCTGACGTCCTAGGATGTTGTTTTTGGACTCAACTGTCAGCTCCCCGGAGGCTGTGTTCTTTCTCCTTCCCTCCTTTTATGTAATGCAGACAACTTGGCAAACCTAAGTTGGGTTCCCACTTGTAAGAATCCTGGCGAGTTAACCTGAGATCTCTGGGCATCACTCGGTGCCTGTCTGTAAAGTCAATATTCCGAAGCCCATCCTTTGGCAATTGAAGTACAAAGGGCCCAGTCCAGTGTAGATTCAGTACTTGCTTTCTTTTTTTCTGTGTGTATGTGTGTTGTTGTGTGTGGAGGCCAGAGGTCAACATGTGGTGTCTTAATCACTCTTCGCCTTAGTTTTTGAGACAAGGTCTCTCATTGATGCCAGGAGCTCACCATTGGGCTAGACAGCCAGTGAGTTCCAAGGCTCCTTCCTCCTGCCTCTCTAGTACTGGAGTCCCAGGTATGGCTGCCATACCCAGCTTTTACACAGGCGCTGGGAATAGAACTCAGGTCTCCACGCTTGTGTAGCAAGTGCTTTGTAAACTGACTTATCTCCCCAAGGCCCTTTCCTTTCTTTGTCTCGTACCACCCTGCACGTTCCCTCCTGGGAGGAACCCAGAGATCTGCTGTGGAACCCACTTAGTATCCAGTGTCTGCAGATGAACCTCAGACCTGCTCTCGAGCCTTGATCTTTGTGGTTAAGGTCTTGGTGGGGTGAGGGGTGAGGACGCTGGAAAGGTTGATCCAGTGATGTGAGAGCTGGACCCTGACCGTCTGTGACTCTGTCATCTTGTACTCCTGACCAGATGTCTCCATTTGCAGTTTGCCAGCTGCTAAAATCAAGCTGGCCTGCTTCTCTACCTGCCCATGAGTTCTACCTGGTTTCCTCCATGTTCAGCTAGGCCCGTTCCACCAAGGCAGTTGTCAGGTTGTCCTGATTCTGTCTCCATGGGGATCTCAATCCCGAGGCAGCCATCCTGGTCAAGGCCTTTGGTGCCTGACAGGATGGCTATCGCTGTAGCTTCCTAACTGGTGTCCGCATCAACCCAACTCACCAACCACTGTGCCACAGCCACCAAGAAAGCTCCAGGAACTGGGTACGATGGGGCATGCTTGTGATCCAAGTTCTTGGGAGATTGTAGCAGCAGTTTCAGGAACTCAACTTCATCCTCAGCTGCTCAGGGAGGTCAAGGCCAGCCTGTGTTATGTGAAAGCCTATCTCAAAAAACACTTTTTACTTTTTTCCACATTTTTTTATGCCTGGGTTTTAGGGCCCTCTGTATTTCCACAACCCAACCCCAACCCTTTTTTTCCTTTCTCAGCTGTGTTCTGTCTCCCTAGGTTGAACTTTCTGTTGCAACCAGCGCATTTGCTCCAAACTGTCTGGAGAGTCTCCTCTCATGCCCATTTGGCAGGATTCTCACTCACCAGCACTGACTGGGGCTGCCCTTGACTCCGAGCTTCTCTTACCATCCTCCCATCCCCCTCCCAATTCTCTTCCATCTGTCTCTCATGTCTTTCTGCCACAAACCGTAACTCCTGGGTCAGTTTTCACATATGCTAGAAACTCCGTGGTGGCAGTGCAGCCTCTCGCTCCGCTGTAGTGGAGCTGTCAGAAGCATAGTCTTGAAGTCATGTGTACTTGTGGTGGCCGTCCATGTCTCAGCTGCATGGAAAGTCACTTTGCTTTGCTTAGGCCAAGTGCTCATCAGCAACATAGGGAGAACAGTGCCTGTCTGACAGTTTTTGAGTGGCAGGAGGGAGGAGGGTGAGGGTTGAGAGTCGTGTGTAGAATTCTCCTGGTCTCTGGCTGAAGATCAGCATTCAGTAGATATGTGTGTGTACACATGTTCATGTGTAGGAATGCCTTGCACATGCTTGCACATACATATGGAGGCAAGAGGTAGATGACAGGTATTTTTCTCAGGCACGCCCCACCTTATTTTTTTAGGCAGGGTCTCTCTTCTAACCTGTAGCTCACCTGTTGGCTACGCTGGCTAGTCAACGAGTCCCAGGATCCTCCTGACCCTGCTTTCCCGGCACTGACATTGCAGGCACATAGCATAGCACCAGCCACCTCTGGGTGTGTGTGTGTGTGCACTTGTGTATGAGAGATGCGCCCCCTACTGTGTATGTGGAGGGCAAAGGAAGCTTTTGGGAGCTGTCTCTCTCCTTCCACATGGGATCTGGGGACTGAACGCTGGTCCTTGGGCTTGCTCAGCAAGTATTTTTACCCCTGGAGCTATCGCTTTAGCTGTGCACCTGGCTTTCTGTGTGGGTGCCAAGGATCTGAACTCAAGTCCTCAACCTGTGTGGCAAACCGAGCTGAGCCATCCCAGCCCCAGGGTTTAGTAAGTATCATTGGATGGCTTTGAATGGACCTCTCCCCTTCCAGGAGGCAATTGAAATATAATTTAATTACATTTTGGATATCTCTTGGACCTCTGCCATGTGCCTGACACTGGACTGCTCATTCTGGGACAGTGAAGAGACTGGAGTCCCTGAGCTCCAGGGGATTGCCTGGACTCGGGCACATGGTGAAGTGGCGGTCACTCAGATGTGCCTGCTGACTAGCAGTTGTCGGTGGGTCCTAGGAAACGCATCAGGCTGCGTGCAGTTTGCGTCTGTGATAATGTCATCACTTTTAATTCCCTATGTTCAAGTCTGTTCTGCTGAGTGTGGCAGAAGGGGGGGCTGCGTACCCCACGCCTGTAAGCAGCTGCTCTCGTGCAGAGGCTGCCGTGGCTATGGCTTTTTATTACACTTGCCTCTTAACAAAAATGTTTGGGATCTCATCCAAATTTGTATGTCCGTGGGGGTGTACCGCGTGAGTCACTGTCGTTTAGCACGCAGTGTTGGACAAAGAAAATGTTGAGTCGCCTAGCTCAACAAGTCAACAGATGTCTCTTCTAATCCCATCTCTCCCTCCTCGTCCTTCCCTTCCTCTTCCCTTCCATGATCAAAGCATAAAAAAGTTGCTCAATGTAATTGAGAAAAGGTAAGGACCTTTTAAAACCAAACGAGACAGCTTTTGTACGTGTAGAAAGGAGACTTTTTAAAGGACTCCAGCTGCCCCTCCTGACTGTTAACCTGACTATTGTTCACAGCAGGCGATGGCCTTCCTTCTGGGTGTCCTGGAACTCACTCCATAGACCAGGCTGGCCTCGAACTCACAGATATCCACCTGCCCCTGCCTCCTGAATGCTGGGATTAAAGGAAGGCGTGTGCCACCACTGCCCAGCTAAAGAAAAGTTTTTAAAGACAGGTCTCTCACTCTGTTGCCTTGTTTGGCCTGAAGCCCGTCATGTAGGCCAGGCTGGCTTCTGAGTGCTAGATTATAGCCATGTGCCACCACAGCCAGCCGGGTGATATTTCTGATGTCCTTACAGTAAATTGGAGAATGGCGTCCTGGCAGCCCTAGGTTTGCTCCTCACTCTCGCCTGACCTGGGGTACATAGGCCTTTAGGGATCCAGACATTGCCTGGCCTCGCTGCTGCTGGCCCTGGACCCTTCTCTCCTTCTTAGCTTTGTTCTCATTTGTTTGCTTGAGGCAGAGGGGGGACCTGCGGGGAAAGCAGAGATGTGATGACCAAGGCACAGCGCGCGCCCTGGGGCGGGTGTGTGGCGGCTTGAAAGAACCACAGTTTTACAAAATAGAGCTACTCTAGAATTTTTGTTGCTCTAGCATAGTCTTGGTTGTCAATAATTTCCTGACATATGTTGCTTTAACATGTCAGATTTTTTTTCTTATACTTTCGATGGTCAAATTAATGTTCTGCATAAAGAGAAAAACAAAATCTTTCAAGTGACCTTTGAATGGCCATCATAGTTAAGATGGCTCTCCCCTTTCCTTGGTCCTCTGTTAGCTATTCTTATAATTCTGTTGTGCTTGCCTGTGTTAGTTAGGCTAGCCAGGCAGGCAATGCATTCATCTTGGCCTCTATTACAGCCACAGTTTTCTCCTTAAAACATAAAAAGGGGAGATGTGGGAGGCACAGGGGTCCTTGTGTTTCTGGGTGAGCACAAGGGAAACCTGGAATGTTAAACACACAGGGTTGTTTCTTCAAAGGAAGGGATGCATAACTTGGTATCCCACCCAGAAGGCTCAGAGTGGACTCGGTTAAGAGCCGGGAACCTCTGCGCTGTCTGTGGCTGAGACCACACTGGACCCTCCCCACGCCATTATCTTGAGCTTGTCAATCTACAGAATACATCTGTACGGGAGATTCACATATGCTTTACAAAGAGTTTTGATGTAGCCAGGAAAGTTTTGACCAAACCATGCTGTCATTACGTATGCCTAAACCACTCCAGGTCAGACTCTAGAAGTTTGAACCAACACTTGCTGCTGAGTCATGTTGAAACAAACTACCTTCTTACCTCCCACAGATAGTTACTGGGCTGGCCGTGGTGGTCGCAGAGACCCCCACATGGGTAGAGGTGGGAGGCGGGCACAGATAGGTGGCTGGGCTGGAAGACGCCAGTACCAAAGGTATTTCCTCCAATGAGAAAGGCATGGAAGGTGAAGTTGGGAGGGCGACTCGGGGCTCAGGTCCTGGCCCTGCCAACGTTGACTGTGCCCTTTCAGGCCAGCTACCAGATCTCCCTGAACACTGGGTGCCTTATTCTCCCCTTCCCCTAGGGCCTTCATAAGAGTAGGGAGCCAACTCACTGGGGAGCTCTTTTAGGGTTGAAATGAAACAACCAACATGAAGATGGAATGTAGCCACGCCTCTGCCGCCACTGGCCAAAGCAGAGGCCACCACAGTGGAGTGAGGCAAGTGGGAGTGTGCTGGGCCAAGTGGTAAGTGTGTGACTGGTTCCTGTGAGGAGAGATAGCAGCTTCCCTTCCAGCCCAGAATCAGGTGCTGAGCCCCACTGTGAGGTGGAGCCTGCTCAGCCCCCATTTCCGCATGCGAAGTCGAGGCTTAGGGACATGAGCACTTGCCAGGCTCAGAACAGATGTGAACTGAATTCAGACCCACCTGCAAAGCCTGTCTTTGTAAACACCATGACACACTCCACATGGGCCTGTAGTCTCTCGGTTATATAGTAGGTTGTAAGCACACATAAGCACACACAGGTACACGTGCACATACACACACACACAGTTGGCAGATACTTTTGGCTTTATTTTCCAGAGATTATGCATTTTTCCCAAACCTCCCACACATTCTAACCTTCTTAAAGATTCTCCTCAAATACTTCAGAAGCAAAGTAACAAACAGTGACTTAAGATCAATGTCACAAAGCACAAGGACCTTCCAGACAGGCACACTGGCTTTGACAAGGCAATGGGGCACTCTGTGTGTACCTCTGGTTAGGCTGTAGAGTCCTGAAAGAGGCCTGGGGTAAGAGCAAGTTCATGCTGGCTTCATGGTGGTTCACACCACCACGGGCCAGATGGCATGGGACTGAACTTTGGTACCCTGACTGTGGCACACTTACATTATTCAAAAGTGTGGTCTGGTCTGATGCAGCCTCTCTCGGGCATGTGCTCATTCACATGGGAGATTGATAAGGTTATTAAAACGCCAGCTGTACTATTTCGGTAGCATCAGTTTAGCAGGGTGTGCTAATCGTGGCCAAATGACTGGAGCTGCACCAGAATCATTCAGGGTCATCCAGATCTCTTCCCTTCTGTGTAGAAGCACATCATCTGTAACATTCCTCTTCCTCTGCAAGTCTTACACATTTTGGATTACCAGGAGTATATGCAGTGATTAGGAAAAGCTATTCATGTTCATGAATCATGGTCCCTAGGATATTTGGCTGAATAAAATTGACCGAGTCCCGGCTAGAGGGATAATGTCCTAGAGCAGTGAGAACTACAGAACTCTGGTGCTTCACACCACCCACACAAGGCTTGTGTCAGCCTGCCAATAATGAGAAAGCCATCTCCAAGAAGAACCCAGGCCTGACTGGCCCCTTGTCCAGGGCTCCAAAACAAGGAAGTAGGCAGGACTCCATTCTCTTACAGAACTGGCATCTAGACCCCAATGTTTCATTGGTTTGTTGACATACATATCTATTTGTAGCCTTAGGGATTGAACTCAGGGCCTTGTATATGCTAAGCACGTGCATTTCCGCTTAGCCATATCTGCAACCCCTAGACATAAGTTCTGACTTGGCATCTTTCGCTCTGTGCTGCTGCTACTGCTCCCTGAACTATCCTGGGACTCTCCCCACTTTGTTCCTGAAGAGTGGACTCTGGTAGCACCCCTGAAGTCCTGTGACCTTCCACAGACTCTGTTTTGAGGCTGCGGACACAATAGCCTTGAAGGTGGTGTGTGTGTACACCAAGGGCTCTCTGACCCCTCCAGTCCCCGCCGGGCAGCCTTTCTCAGCTCTGAGGGTGAATCAACTTGAGTCAAGCACTTAAGTAGAAGATGCAGGAGCAGCTGCTTCCACACTTTAAGTTGTTCCCACTTGGGATTCTCAGAGGTAAACAAAGTGGAAAGCCCTGGCACCCCTGCCATGCCGCCTTGATGAAAGTGGCAGAGGAGGCAATAAAGTGGGTTACTAAAGCCGGGAGCGCAGGATGGGTTGGGAGACAGGGTTTCACACCAGTGAGCAGAGATGAACGGCCCATTGGATTCTGTGGAACAAGAAACCTGAGCCGAAAGTGCAGTGAGATTGTGCTTGGTAAACAGCCAGCTCATATGTAGAGACAAACAAAACCTGCTAAAACCCGAGTTGTACAAGTGCCAGAGTTAGAAGATGAGAGAAGCCATCTGTCCCCTGGGAAATCAGAAAACAGCAGTGTCGTGGAATGGTGGAGTGCATGCCAAGCTTTGAGCCTTGCTTGAGGCTGCCCACCAAGGGGGTGGCACCGAGGGCGGCTGCAACGTCAGAGAGGGTGAATTAAGAGCATAGTGCAGCTTGGAAAGAGTACCCAGAAAGCTCAGTGCTCAGCCAGGCCAGATCGCAGTCACCCAGGACCACAGGCAGAGTGGGAGGGAGGTGGACCACTCACGAGCCATGCTCGTGGTCAAGTGTGCAGCGAGGGCCCTCGTGTGGGAGGGAGGGAGGGAGCTGCCCCAAGTTAAAACCGTAGCCAGTGGCTCTCCACTCTCCTAAGCTGAGTGGGGAGGGCTTATGTGTGTATATAGGAGTCTAGAACTTTCTACCATACCCTCACTGAGTCCCCTGGGAGCCAGAAGAAGGGGCCAGCCACTGACTGAGTGACATCCAGGTGCCTGGCACAGTGTGCTACTTCACATGCCTTGTCTCACTCATTGAGTTCTGTGTCATGGGTGTGGCCCAGTCACTGATGAGAACTCCTTTGTCCCAGACTGTGCTACTGGTCATTACCTGAACTGGTATCAGTGCCTGAGCCTTCCAGCTCCTGGATCAGCTAGGCAGGACCTGTGGTTCTGGGGAGAGTCGGCAGGGACATCAAGGTACCTGGTGTACCAAGAGAGCCACAGCACAGCACTGTTCTGTTGTGCGGAGCAGGGTCCTGCAGAAGGGACCCCTCCCTCGGTGACAGGCCCAAATTATCAGTGGTCACCTGTGCATTTGGCCTCCTTAGTACCAGACAGGCTGTCATCAGCACTCAGAGAAACTGTCCTTGCTAATTGGTAGCTCTCGGCTCCATCCCAGGCCTGGCCCACAGTCAGTATCTGCCTGACAATGACAGTGTGTTCTTGCAGCATCTCGGGTTGACTCACCCTCCGTCTGCAGACTTGCTGGCCATTTGGGAAAGGAGGCAGAGGCGTTGAGATGAGGAGGTGTCAGATTGTCACTGAGACATTTCTAATTTGTGATGTGTGGTTTTGAAGCCAACTCTCCCTCCTGCTTTTCCTGTTCTCTGCAGCACCCCTCGGGGAAAGACATTTTCTGCTCCCGCCAAGTTGGCAAGGCCTGCTTCCCGAGCCTCCTGGGCGTTGTGACTGCTGGGCCCAGCACCTCCTGAAAGTCCCACTCTCTCCTCCTGAGGGGACCCTGGGAGGATCATGGGAGAGACAGAAGGGAAGAAAGAGGAGGCTGACTACAAGAGGCTGCAGACCTTCCCCCTGGTCAGGGTAAGCCTGGGGAGGAAGGGTCGTGGGCCGCCAGGCCCCACAGCCTGCGGGTGGACGGAGCTTGCAATGAGAAGAACCGGGTTCTGCTGGCTGCGATCCAAACATCTAACAGTCACAGTGATTCATTCTTTCATCCATTCATTCATTCACCAAGTTCTGTTCAGGCCACCTGCTGTATGACAGGCGTGGTCTCGGCACTGTGGAGATGGTAGCAGTAAGTGCTGTAAAGAGCAATTGAGCTGGTAGAGGCCAACTCCTGGAAGACGTCAGCCAGATCAGTGACCCTCGTCCAGATAGGTGGCAGGCCTTGCAAAGGCCTGAGGAAGGATCTGCCCCTCAAGGAAGCAGCGGGCACAGGAGACTGAGAGGGACAAGTTTGGCATCATCAACATGGCTGGCTTGATCCCCTGAGGAGTGGCAGAGGGTCAGAGTGATGGTGGGGTCAGCCCCACCTGGCTGGCAGCCATCCAAGGAACATGGCGAGGAGTGTGGAGTGTGTCCTGAGGTCCAAGGAGCACTGAGGATGGAGGAGGTAGGGTGGGTGGCGTTGTCTCGTGTCATTAGAGAACCGCTCTCGTAGTTAGGAGAGCCGACTCAGCAAAGTGCTAAGACCGCCATTGCCCAGTGGCATGAGATGCAGTGGCCACACCCTGTAGTGGAGGTGTGAGCTGGTCCCTGGCCAAGGTGCTCACTGTGGGTGGGATCTGGATGCCAGGGGGAGAAAGTCAAGGATGGGCCAGAGTTAAGAAAAGGCCTTGTTCCCATGAACAGATGCTATAAGCAGAGCAAGTTTGAGGGGAAACTGAAAGATATTTTTTAGACAACTGAGTGAGGTTCACCTGGCCAGTGGCTGTGGGACTCTCCAACCCAGGGAGGGACTGAAGACATGGAACCCTGCCCCCATGGCAGGCACAGCCTGTGGAAGACTTGGCTAGAGAGGGAGAGGTGAAGACAGTCCCTGGCCTCTGTATGGGAGGAAGAGGAACCTGGCAAACTGCCTGAGAAAGCAGCCAAGGATCAGGAAGGAGTGGGGCCTCCAAGAATGGCCAGGTCATCCCCTCTGGTTCAGAGGGAGAGCCCAGTTCCTCTGGTGTGTCTGTTCTCCCTCCCACAGATGTCCCTGGTGGGAACATGGACCCTTGCAGAGGGGCGTGGGTCCCAGACATGTAGCTCATCACCGTCACCCTGCTCCACCCCAGCTGGAGGCTCCAGTCAGGGAAAAATCACTTGCCCAAGGCTGGGCCAGGGAAGCCACCGGGTGTCCATGCCCTAAGCCTAAGACTGAGAGGCTGGCCAGGAGGGCCAGGTTGCAGGCTAAGCCTCTCTCTGTTTGTCACCCTGCCCTGTCTCTAGCACTCGGACATGCCAGAGGAGATGCGAGTGGAGACCATGGAGCTTTGTGTCACAGCCTGTGAGAAATTCTCCAACAACAATGAGGTATTGCCATCAGAGCAGGCGGCCCCTCATGCCTCTGGTGATCCTGTGTGTGATAGGGTGGCCCCAGAGCCCTGTACCAGCTCCAGGGTCCTGCTGGGACAGAGCTAGAGCTTTGTTTGGAAGTGGTCACTGTTCTGGAAGGAGTGAGAGAAGAGGCTGGTTCTAGCCAGGGTACCCAGGGCCACACCCAGCCCCAGAGGGAGGGAAGCCAGGAGGGTCCCCACACCACCACTACCCCAGACTCCTCAGGTGGGCTCTTGGCTAGGGCATCTCCCTGGGTTCCATCCCAGCCGTGAGCAGAGGCCTGCCAGGCATTCATCCATGAACTCATCCATCCATTCAGAAAGGGTAGAGTCTCAGTTCGGTGACAGGTATTGCTCTAGGTTCTGGGGATGTGGCCACGGGTGTCAGCCCGTGCTGTTCACACCCATCTGCAGCCCTCCCTGGCTGTGCTCTCAGACGCCGTTTCTCAGCTCTGAACCCAGAGCCCTAGGCTAGGGGTGATGATGGCTCTTTCCCGAGCCACTGAGGTGATGGGGACACAGTGCTCAGTGTCCCTAAACCTCTTCACGCTGAAGGAGGTTCTTGGAAAGGACCCACACGGGAAGTTCAGTGCCTTTGTTGTGACTGGGTCTTTCTGGTCCCTGCCACACCCACTGTGAGCAAGCTTTTCTCCAGGCACCTGCGGGGGCCATGTCAAGTCCTCACACTGAGCACCCCCTCTCTGTTATTTCCTCTGGTCTCCGCAGCAGCCTTGTGTCCTGTTTTTCTGGTTCTCAGCTGAGCGTGTTGGTGCTGCTCTGGAACCCAGAGTGACACGCCAGCCCTCAGGCAGGCTTCCTCAAGCCTCCATCCCTTCCTGCCTTCGTCAGTTCTGTCTTTGACGAGGTTGTGCCCAGGTGCTGTTCCCATGTCACAGCCTCGCAGGAGGCTGCTGCACAGAACGTCTGTGGTGATCTTGCAGGTGGGGCAGCAGCCTTTTCCTGCCTGGAGCTGAGTGCCAGGCTTCTTCCTGGTGTGGGAACTGGCTCTTGTCTGTCACTGCCCTGACTGGCACCTTCTCCCTTCCAGAGTGCTGCAAAGATGATCAAAGAGACGATGGACAAGAAGTTTGGCTCCTCCTGGCATGTGGTGATCGGCGAGGGCTTTGGGTTCGAGATCACCCACGAGGTGAAG
Organism: Cricetomys ansorgei; assembly: GCA_026225945.1. Taxonomy (NCBI): domain Eukaryota; kingdom Metazoa; phylum Chordata; class Mammalia; order Rodentia; family Nesomyidae; genus Cricetomys; species Cricetomys ansorgei. Next base: position 74,412,139 of record JAMJFZ010000199.1, on the reverse strand, counting down.
AACCTGCTCTACCTGTACTTCGGGGGAACCCTGGCCGTGTGTGTGTGGAAGTGCTCCTGACATCACCCACAGCTCTCCTGCTTCTCCTCTGGGCTGGGGAGCAGCCCAGGCAGGGCCTGGCTCTTGCAAGGAGAGTTCAGAGTCTTTTTCTTTTGTCCTTTTGTACCGGTTTCCTGAGCCTCACTCACGTGGATTTAGAGATATCGCCACTCCCAGTCTGTCCACTGTCTCCCTCCGAGTCCTGAGCTGTGGACAGGCATCTCTATGTGCATGAGGGGTGGGGTCATGAGGTCATGGGGTTTTTCTCTGTGGGATGGATTGGTCCCACCTTTCATCCAGGGAGCCCCCAAGCCCTTCTGCCCCCAAGACTGCTAGGAAGTCTCTACAGCCCTTATCACTAGTGGCAGTGTGAAATCAGCCCAAGAAGAGGCCCCTCCTCTCATGCGACACAGGGCACTTCTCCCCTTGTCTATCGGGGAAGGGGCTCACTCTCTCCTTGCCGGGGGCTGAACAGTCCACCATCTTACTGGACCCGCTGTTCACAGCCCAGCTTTGGCATAAGGATCACAGTCTTCCTGTCCCCTTCTCCCAGCCCTGGCCACATGAACCTCTCACACCACCTCCACCAGATCAGCTGCATGGCTGAGAGCCAGGGCCATGGTGCAGAGCGAGTTCTCAAGGTGTTGCTGAGCTCCGGTGAGACACCTGGGCCAGGAGTGCTCTCACCTCGAGGCCGTTAGCAGGGAAACCTGGCCTGCCAGGGACTTCATCAGGGACCGCATGCTATTTGTACTTCTTACCTTGCTGGCTTTTCTAGATTCTTTTTGAGTGTGGGAAGAAGGGTTTTAGTAGAAGGGTGAATCATATTTTACACAGCGGTCTTATTTATACAAACGTCTTGGTTTTTACAATTAAAATGACCAAAAACTAAACTTAGTCTATGACCTCTTGAAGTTTCCTAGAACAAGGGCTCCGTGTCCATTTGTAACAAATTTCCATCAGATCCGCTGGACAGTGATACAACAAAGACCAGCACTCCTGGGAAGAGGGGTGCCCTCGTGCACACGTGCACGCGCGCGCGTGTGTGTGTGTGTGTGTGTGTGTGTGTGTGTGTGAGAGAGAGAGAGAGAGAACGAGAATGTGTGCACATGCATTCGAGCACATACACAGGCCTGGAGAAGCGTCACCATAGCCATCTGGGCAGATGTGAGAAGCAGAACTGACCTTCCTGGGGTGGGTGGGAGGCAGCTCCTTGGCCCCAGTGGAGCTGCTGCCAGAGAGATGGGCCAGCCCTGTAAACGGGACTGGAAGACACGAGCCGTGGGGTGGCTCAGGAGGCGGTGAGGGGGCACCAGCCTGGAATAGCTGCAGTTGATCAGCGCCTGCCTTGCATCTGTTCTTCCCTTAATCTGCCACACGTGGGTGCTGGCAAGAGCTGCTGGCTTAGCCAGCACCCAGTAGCTGGGATTCGGGGCCCCAAGGTCCCCAGATCTGGTTCCCCTGTTCTGTTGTAGGCCTCAGCAGCTTTGTCTGTAGAGTGGGCATGACACTTGCCTCCAGAGGTGCTGGAGCATTTGCACAGCTGACTCCTGGTGTGCGCTGTGCCACTACTGTGACCTTTCCCCGCCCGCCCACACATTATCACGGCCACAGGCAGCAAGCTCATGTCGCCATGGTCACTGCTGTCACTGCAGTGGACCCCGCCTGCTCCCGGGAAGTGTGGGTGTGTGGCCACTATCAGGCAGGTAGGTGATAGGGCACTGTGGCAAGGTGCTTCCCTGGGCACTCCTCCTCCTCCTCCCCCCCCTTCCTCCTCCCCTTCCTCCTCCTCCTCCCCCTTCCTCCTCCTCCTCCCCCTTCCTCCTCCTCCTCCCCCCTTCCTCCTCCTCCCCCCCTTCCTTCTCCTCCTCCTCTCCTCCTCCTCCTCCTCCCCTTCCTCCTCCTCCTCCCCTCCTCCTCCTCCCCTTCCTTCTCCTCCTCCCCTCCACCTCCTCTCCTCCTCTTCCTCTTCTTCCTCCCCTCCTCCTCCTCCCCTCCACCTCCCCTCCTCCTCCTCTTCCTCCCCTCCTCCTCCTTTATTTTCTTCCTCTTCTTCCTCTTCTCCTTCCTCTTCATCTTTTTCCTCTTAACAATACGTGAAAACATAACTATAGTTTAAAGATAAACCTTAAAAAAGATGTTGTTATAGCTAGAAATTGTCTTCTCCCTGTTTCCCCCACATAAAATCATAGTTTGCTATTTAATGACACCTCTGATGGTTGCTTTAATTTTGACACATAACCTAGAATCACCTGGGAAGAGAGTCTCAGTGAGGGGTTATCTACATTGGGCTGACCTGTGGCATGTCTGTGTGTGTGTGGTGGGGGGTGGGGGGACACGGACACTGCTTAAGTTAATTGATGTGGGAAGACCAGCCCTTGTGGGTGGCACCGTTCCTAGGAAGGAGTCCTGACCTGTGTGGCAGTGGAGAAGCACAGAGCACAAGCAAGGGAGCGTGTGCACTCTTGACTGATGTGTTGTGACCGCTACCTGAAGCTCGATGTGACCTCGCCACAGTGACTATAACCTGGAATGCAGACCGAAATAAACCCTTTCTCACCCTTCTTTTTCTTTCAGGATATTTTACCATCCCGACAGAAATAAAGCCAGGACATCCCCAACCTTAGTTTTTATTCAGTACAAGGCAAACACTGCGTGCATAGAAAATATTTATTGTACTTATTTCTGCACGCATAGGAAGCATTTATTATAATTACTTCCATGGCTCCGCTAACGTGACACACATGACTCCAGGACTACAGCGTGAGGCAGCTGAAAAGTCCGTCCCAAGTCTCAGAACCTCATCTGGAAATGCAGGGCCAGCGACAGGGAGACGGCTCCGCCACGTGCTCGCCACACATGCATCCCCAGAGCCTGTGTGAGAGGCCAGGTGCCGGAGACACTGAGACAGGATCCCTGGGGCTCTCTGGCCACCCAGTCTAGCCACATTGGCAAGTTTCATGCCAGTGAGGGACCCTGTCCCAGATAATAAGGTGGAGGCAGTTTCCATGGCGGAGTGGGCAGAGTTACCTGCTGCCAAGCCTGACGACCTGAGCTCTCTCTCTCGGACCCACACGGTAGTCAGAGACAGTTGTGTCTCTTGTGTTGTCCTCTGTGGCATGCACACACCCAGAGCAAAGAAGCAAACATGTTATAAGGTGGAGAGCAATCGAGGAGGACACTCAATGCCAACCTCTGGGACACACACACCCCACTGTACAGGGCAGACTGCAGGTGGTCCTCTAGTTACTGCCCAGCCCAGAACATTACTTCTCAGTCAGACTCCTCAGTCGTCCTCAGCACAAGAACAATTACCAGATGCCAGTTTGAAGGGAGTAGAGATAAACCATTAGCAGATGTGTTTCTTGACAGCTGGATGTGGTCATTGCGATCGGGTTTGTGTTTATCTTCCTCGGAATGCTTCTGTACAACATCAGCACCTAATGAAGTCCACTGGGCTCCAAGGACTGTCAGGTTGAATGGAGCGCAACACTTGAAAAAGGAGCCAGTCGCATCAGAAGTCAGAAACCCAAATCCAAAGAATGACGAATGTCACACCTTCGTATTCATAATTGTGTGTGAGCCAACTGTGTCTGTCACTAGCTTTTCCAGAAGGAATACACTGTCAGCAAGGAAGCTACCCCTGATCCCAGGCACCTGGACTGCCCAGGTGTCTCATGGTGCTTCCTTACAGTTCACACAGCAGCCTCCATGGTGTGGTACGAAGCCATTTTAGCTTTTGTGTGCACACATTGTACTTCCGGCTCATAGAGACAGATTTGCCCACAATGCTATATAACTAGGTCACAGGGTCCTTTAAAAGATTTATTTTATTTTTAATTGTGTGCACATGTGTATGTCTGCGTGTGGGTGTATACATATATGTGTGTGTTTGTGTGTGTGTGTGTGTGTGTGAGTGCAGGTGTCAGCAAAGTCCAGAAGAGGGCATCAGACCCCCTGCTGGAGTTACAGGTGGTTCTGAGCTGCCTGATCTGGACGCTAGGACAAAAACCTGCGTTCTCTGAAAGAGTAGCAAATGCTTTTAAATGGCGTGAACATCAATGTGATGATCCCTGCCCAGCTTGTCTCTCAACACTGGCGTCTTCAAACACCACTTGACTATTCTCATCTTCATGGGGATGGGCAAGTGCACGTGTGGGGGTCTGAGGGGAAGTCAGTCCTGTCCTTGACCATGTGGGTCCCAGGGACCAAACTCTGATAGGCAGAGTGACAAGTGCCTTCACCCACTGAGCCCTATTATTTGTTTTGTTTGTCTCTTGTAGCGTAGCCTGGCTTTGAACTCATTCTCCTGCTTCCACCTCCCAAATGCTGGTATGGCAGATGTGTGCCGCTCCTTCAAACATTTTATGAATGTTTCTGCTTTGATGGAAGTTTCTAGCAAGTTCTTTTCAGATCTGTTTCTTTCTTTGTCTTTATTAGATACTTATTTTAGTCTATCTGTATATGGATGTATTGCCTGCTTGTTTTTATGTGTGTCAGAAGGGATCAGATCCCCTAGAATGGATGGTTGTGAGCCACCCTATGGGCATTGGGAGCCAAACTCAGGTCCTCTAGAAGATTAACCACTGCTCCCAGCTGCTGAACCATCTCTTCGCCCCTCAGACCTATTTCTTAAAGGCCTGTTTTGCCAGCTGGCCGTGACCTCCTCTTCTAAAGGTCTGTGCCATACAGCTCCAGGATATGTGCCCGGGGATCTTCTCTTGACCTCAGGAGCTCCACTTTTCTCTGTGTACTGAGTCCCATGTTAGCCATGGTCACCCAACTCCTGGGGTTGCTGACAGCTGAGGAAGAGAGGGGCATAACCACAAAGGGCACAATGTCCTTGCTGGCTACCGGCCAGACTAGTGGGATATAGACCTGGGATCCAAGACCCGCACACTGAGGAAGTCTTTTCCAGGAAGAGAAGGTGGTGCTGGGGGAAGAACATCACACTGCCTGGAGGGGGTGTGGAGGACAGGAGGAGGCTCCCTGAGGTGGCCCTAACTGGGCCTTAGCATTTGGGGGAGGAAGGAGAAGGTTCATCCTCTGTGAAGGTTCCTGGCTTGACATCCCCTGGGCCGCCTCCCTCATGATGTGCCATGTAATCCTCAGCAGACTTCTGAGGTAGGAATGGCTCTCTTTACAAACAGAGAAACCGAGGCTCAGAGAAGGAATAGTTAAGCCAAGATCTATCCAGGAAGCGACTCCAGCCAAGACCAGGCCAGACTGCCAGACTCGTGGTCCTCCTGGGCCGTGCTGAAAGCTCAGCCTTTCTGTTTACCTCTGCCCTGCTGAGGGCGCCATGTTCCAGGCACCGCCCTGACTCTCCTATTGCCTAGCCTATTGTCCACGCTCAGAGAAGGCACATCCACCAGTGTTGTGGCTCTTCCTGTCACCTGTGGTTCAGGGAACACCTTGGTCCCCTCCTCCTGCTCCTGAGACTCCAGAGACTCCAGCTCTGAGTCCTCCAGGGGAAGGAGAGCCATGTCACACATAGAGCCAAGTGCCGGTACTCTGTCCGCAAGAGCACAGACTGGTCCCAGCCAGCTCAGAGAATGACATCCTGCTGCCCCTGGGGTACCAAATAGGCCAAAACCCACAGGCTCCCAGGAGATTGGAGGACACTAAGGGACTGGCCTGATGAGGCAGAGGGCGTGACTTGGTCATGGGCTCCATGGCAACCAGGACAGTGGGCAGCTGGAGGGGCACAGCCTTTGAAGTTCCTGGGGCCTACAGAAATCTAGTGAATATTTCATGTTGCCTTAGAAGGGGGCAGCCCTAGGACCTCACTTATCCTGCTTCCTGTTTCTCAGAGGCCAACCGTACAGCCAGGCAGGAAGTCTCCTCCTGTGGTGGGGTCCTGGTCCAAACCAGGGTTGTGCTACAGCAAGACTCACTTCCTGGAGAGCAGGACACACACAGCTGCTGGTGGCTGACTGGTAGCTGGGACTCTAGGTCCCACCCGCAGGTTTGGAGGGGATGGTAGGTGTAGCCACAAACCACCCCCCTGTTCTATTTTCCCTTTGTTCTCCTCATCTTATATTTAAAGCAACCACCTCCCACTGCCAGCTGCCGTCTTCAATCCTTAGAAAGCCGGTGGGGGTGAGGAGAGAGCGAGCCACCACACGCAGGAGGTTTGTATTATTATTAATAAGCCTTCTCGGCTCTTGGGTGCATGGGCTCTGTACGGAGCGTTCTGTACACTGGGTCTGACTTGGCTCTCTGTCCATTCTGGGATGCTGCTGCCCAAGTCCCTCTCTTGGGTGGGGAGTCAGGCCCGGTGATTGAAGGTAGGCAGCCTGTGACCTCAGAGCCCAACTCTAAACCACTCTGGTGTCGACCGCCAGCTGGAACAAGCCCCTCCTGTCTCTGCATCCTCTCTGCAGAGTAAGGACACCCTTCTGCCCCAGGTGGACCAAGGCCCAGGGAGGGGTGGCAATGAATATTCAAGGCTCCCACATCGCTGAGGCTCATCGTAGATTTGGGTCAGGGCTGATATGAAGCCTCGGGCTCCATTGCTAACACAGGCATGAGGGGTCTGGAAGGCTGGCTGAGTGGGGCAAGATGGTCAATTATCTCCACTCCTCTGTTAGCACCTAAGCCCTGAAAAGCTAAATCAAGAAAGGCAGAGTGATCAGTGCACAGCCCTGACCAGGCACAGAGGCCACATGCTGCTGGGACTAGAGCATCCTTTCACTTGGACCCGAGGCCAGATTCCCACAACCCCTGCTAGCTTTCAGCCTTGCAACAGCCTAGTGAAGCAGGCCAGGGAGATTGCAGGAAAACCTTAGTCATGGGGAAAATAACTCACAGGTACCTCTGACACACCAGAGTGGAGCAGGCTCAGGCCGAGGGTCTCACTGCATGCTAGAAGCTCAGGGTACAGCAAGAGTGGTTCAGGCCCCACTCCACCCAGCCTGCAGTGCTGACACATGTCCAGTTATTCCGTGTCCCCCTGTGCCTTGTCCTCTCTCTTCTTCCACCAGGGTATCTGCATCTGCTGCCCATCAGCTTCTCCACAACTGAGTTGCCCGGGGACTGTGTGCTCCCGTGCTCCGTGTGTTTCCAGCGCCTGCACAGGGCGCCACATACATCACAGTGCACGTGCAAGCCTGGCGGGTTCCTCGCACACCCTCACACAAGAGTTACCCAGACTGTCAGGAACCTGAGGCCAGCCTAGGCTACACGGTCATTTCCAGACCAGCCTGGACTAAAGCACAAGTCCCTGCCTGTCTCAAACAAACAAACAAACATGCAGCTAAGAAAGGTGGTGCACGCCTCTGATCCCAGGCTACAAGGCAGAGGCAGGTAGATCTTTGAGTTCGAGGCCAGCCTAGTCTACAAAGAGAGTTCCATGAGAGCCAGGACTACACAGAGAAGCCCTGCCTGGAAAAACCAAAAAATAAAAAATAAACATGCATTGTGTCTAATGAGTAAGTGAATAAAAAGGATGCTGATTGGGTGGCTAGGCAGGTGGTGGGAAGGGCAGAGGGGGGGAGGGGCGGAGGGACAGGATGGGCAGATGGAGGAACGACAGATGGATGGATGGGTGGGTGGAGGGATGGAGGGGTAGAGGGACAAGTGGGTGGAAGAATAGATGGGGGTGACCTGGGTACATGGACTCCAGGAGCAGAGCTGGCAGAGCTAGGGAAGCTGGGCAGAAGTACGGCTCACATTCCCAGCAGGAGCTCTCTGTAAAACCGCGGGATTCTTCCCTGACCACACTGAGGACAGAATCTTCCGCTTTGAGGACTCTAGGTCAGGAGCACTTGTAGAAGCTGTGGAACTGTTATATACATCCCTTACCAAGCTTAAGGTTGTGTACACAGCTGTTGTTCAGTACCTGGTTAGATGCAGGAGGCACGGAGGTCCTTGTATTCAGAGATAAACACAAACGCTAGGGTAGCAGTTCTCAGCCTGTGGGTCAAAATTCCTTTGGGGGTCGAACAACCCCTTCACAGGGGTTGTCTAAGACCATCTGCATACCAGATATTTATGATTTATAACAGTGGAAAAAATATAATTACAAAGTAGCAACGAAAATAATTTTATGTTTGGGGGTCACCACAAAATGGGGACTGTATTAAAGGGTCACAGCATTAGGAAGGGTGAGAACCACTGACCTAGAGGAACCTGGAATGTTAAACACACAGGCTTGTTCCTTCAAAGGAAGACATGGATAATCTGTTATACCCTTCACATGTCTAGCAGGCATCTGTGAGGTTGACCAGGATTCCTGGAATCGAGACACAGCCTAGCAGGCAGGCTAGGGTGACCTCTGTGTGCCTGGCCAGAGGTCGGCCCCTCTGCCTGCTTCTGACTGAACCCAGCGCTCAGAGCAGGACCACAGCTGCTTCTCCAGGCTCTCTGGACCCCTGTGCTCCCTCCCATCCCAGATCCTCCCTTCCTCCGTCCTCCATCACTCCTCGCTAAAAGCCACATGTGCTGCTGGGTCCCAGAATGGTTGGTGAAGACCATTTCCATCCTGAAGCAGCCAGCACCTTAACTACAAACCCAGCTACTATGAGCAGTGAGCTCCATGCCTGGGATGCCAGGAAGAATGGAGGAGGGTGGCCTCCATGGCAGCACCGGCCCCAGGAACTGTATACATGAATCATTTCATTGGGGGGGTGGGTAGAAGGCCCTGGGGTAGTGAGCAGGGTCCCAGCTTTTTAGTCAGAGATGCTATGATAGGAAGTGGGCCAGCCAAGATGGGCTGGACAGGAGGGAGGAGCCTGGAGAGAGGCCAGTGAGTGTGTCTTGAGGCAGCAAGGGGAGGGAATGAGAACTACAAATCCCTACAAAGAGTAGGGATTGAGAACTCAGGTCTCTTCTCCCAGCCTTGAGGATCTGAGGGGTAAAGCAAGAGAGCCATACCAGTAAGAACCTACCTTGTCAGCCAGAAATGGAGCTGGGCTACAGGCCACGCTGCAGACACAGGAGAGGAGAGACCTCTTTACTCAAGTCCTCTGAGCCTGGTGGTCTGGGTGTCACCCCTAGACCCAAAGTCCCCCATTGCCCTAGATGACAGCAGCTCTCCACTCTGACTTGTAAAGACCCAGCACAGCTGGGTGCCCCCACCTTGCCCTAGGTCAAGGTTCCTGTCACCTATTCTAGCTCTAGGGCCCGGAGTCGCAAGACTCTGTGACATGAGCCATGCCAAGCCCAGGCATGCCCTAGGACACCAGTCCTGTCCAGTTCTGCCTTCACATCATCCAGGGTGAGCTGGATCCAGCTGGGCCCGCTGTGACGGAAGAGAAGCTCATACATGATGTGCGGTAAGACTCGGCCTACTTTGTGTTCCTCAGTAGCCCCGTCCTGTTCTTCCTGTGAGAAGTCCATCGCTCAGCTTTCTGCTGCTGGCGGTACAGGGCGACCTCATGTGGCCACATGTGGGAATAGCATGGCTATCAGTGCTTGGGGGAAAATCCTGGAAGGAGAGGGGTGCCAGCCAGGGGCCATCTCTTCGGGTTCCTGAGGCCAAAGAGGGAAAAGATACAGTGGTTTTAAGCTAGCCAGAACCTGAGTTCTGCTCCTCCTTCACAAGAATGTATTGAACTCCTCCGTGCTCTAGCTTGCATACATAGTGAGGTACAAGCAGCTTAGCAGGTCAGGCCCCCAGCCCCCTGGAGCTATAGGCCAGCCAGGCCCAGAGCCCGCACGCACTTTTCGCTCAGAGCACTCCAATGGGATCCAGCGACCTGGCTGGCTCAGCACCAGCCGCCTCCTTCTTCCTTGGGCATCACGCGCTTCCCTCTTCCTGAGGGTCATTACAAGGACTGCCAAATCCAATACACCAGCACCTTCTCCAGGGTCAACGCCTGAGAGGTCACGTGAGTGACAAAGTGATGGTGTCTAGAAGCTTCCGGTGGCGCAGGGGCTCAATCTCCGGCTCGCTGGATTCTTTGTTTGGGTTTGCCTAGAATGGGGGCTATCCTGGGCTATCTGTGTAAATGCTGCTTCCATAAAACCCACAGGCCGTATGGCTGCGAGTGTCTTGTCTAGGGACATCAGACAGGACCATCTCCTGAGCTCCCAACTCCCTCCTTTTAAAAATCAAGAGAGACACCTTAGGCCCTTCTCTGTCTCGTGGTTGGGGTGTCACCTCCAGAGCACCCTCCCTGACGGTCCTCCTGGGAGGTGACCGTGCTGCTGTTTGTTTTGGTTTATTTTGTTGACGGTCCTCCTGGGAGGTGACCGTGCTGCTGTTTGTTTTGGTTTATTTTGTTTTTATCCCAGGCGTGTGGGTGTTTTCTTGCATGTGTGTACGTGCACCACATGCGTGCCTGGTAACATGGAGGCCAGAGAAGGCGTTGTAATCACCCTGGAACTGGAGTTCCAGACAGCTGTGAGCTGCCATGTCGGTGCTGGAAATTGAACCTCCACATCCTCAGCAAGAATGACAAGTGTTTTTAACTGCCAAGCTATCTCTCCAGGCCCTGGCCGGTTAGTTTGTCACCTTGACCTAATCGAAAACCACCGGAGAAAAGAGCCTTTTAAAAAACGTGTCACATTTATCTGTGTATTTGCTTATTTACGTATTTGTGCATGTGGGAGGGCATGTGACAACGGACCGTTTTCAGGAGTGGCTCTTACCGTCCACTTTAGACAGGACGGGAGGAAGCGCTGTAAGTTCCGGGCCCCCCGCTGTTTGTCTCTGTGCTGAAGCACCCCGGGCAAACCTCGGCTGCCTCGGCTGTTTTAGCAGGAGGGTCAGGGGCACCCAAAGGGAGGCCTTGTTGGCTGTGCTTCTCTCCGAAGCACGACCGCCCCTGCTGCCCAGGCCCAGAAGTGGCGGCCCTGGGGCTGGTGTGACAGCCTCTGCCCCCTTCTGGGGGTGTCTGTGACTGTGAGTCTGGACTGGGGCAGCCAGTGCTGTGAGAATTCTAGGGACACATGGTGGTAAGAGGACCGGCCCATGGCTGCCTCCTCTGTATCAGGAGGGCTTGGCTGTGATACAGAATTCCGCCTTTTCCCTGAAGCCCAGCCTGAGCAAGTCTGACCCACAGACCCTCGCCTCACACCCTTGGTCAGTTCTTCACACTAACTCTAAGGCCTCCCCTCTGAGGCAGGAAGGGCCCTGATGAGGTCCCATGCAATAGCACAGTTTTGGGGTTCTTTATGCACTGTCCCACACCTCGAACCCCGCTTGTGAGGCCTGGCTGGCAGGGCTGAGGAAACCCTTCCACACAAGGAAGGTCCTTGTTGATCCTCTCTTGGAGGAGGAGCCCTGGGGCAGAAGTCAGATGAGTTCCATTAACAAAGCCTCATGGTCACTGGTAACTTAACACACAGCCCTGCACAAGTCCACCTCCCCTCTGATAGGCTGAGCTTTCTCTCCCTCTCCCTCTCCCTCTCCCTCTCTCTCTCTCTTTCTTTAGTTTGTTTTGAAACACGGTTTCTCTGTTGTAACTCTGGCTGTCCTGGAACTCACTCTGTAGACCAGGCTGGCCTCAAACTCCCGGAAATCCATCTTAGGCTGCATTTTCTAGACAGTTTAGCTGTCACTTTACTGATCAGCTGTCATCCTCACCCTCCTGGAGCAGCTGAGCTGCCGTGATCCTTGCAAAAAGACCTCAAGACTGAGGGCAAGGACATTCCCGGGGCCTCTGGAACCCTCCTTACAGCTTCTAAAGGGCTCTGTCCAACTTTGAAACTTTTGCAGGGGCCTTGCTCTGGCTCTTCGTCAGGAAGTTCCTGTCAACAGCACAGAGTCCTGCCAACCACTGGCCAGAACACAAGAGCAGAGGCTATAGGCCTGGTGAGGGCAGGGGGAGGGCAGCATTGTCCAGGGCTTGCAAGAGGAGGCCAGACCTAGAGAGCACAGAGAGAGGGGTGATGTTAGTTAAGAGGAAGGAAACCGGAACCACACAGGTTCCACGTCCCACCAGGAGGCTCCTAGGGCTCAGTGTAAAGTCACACTTATGGAAGTGGGCCCTTAGTGACTGAGTAGTTAGCACAGGCCCGAGGCACAGAGAGCCCAGGCGCAGCTTCCTGGCATCGTCTCAAAGGCAGCCACCCAGCACACACACAACTCCGGAAGCCAGCTGAGACCACCAGCTGCTGACCGCCAGGACAATCAGTGGGCCGAGAGCCCTGGGTTTGTACTGGTCATTTGGGCACCCTCTGCCTCACACACTAAAGCTCCCAGCTGGCAGGAGGGCAGTCCGTTTGCACAGCACAGTGTTTGACGAGATAGGTTGGCCACAGAAAGCTGCTCTTCTCATAGCAAGATGGGAATTTTACCCAGATCCAGCTGCCTGGAAGCTAGCTAGCTAGGGCTAGACTCACCACACACCAGTGTAAAAGGTTTGTTATCATGCTGTTTACCCTCTGGCTCAGAAAAGTAAAAAGAAAGATAGGAAGAAAAATATTTACCGCCCTTGTTGGTGGCCTGAACCTGGACGAGCAGGAGCTGACAGTGAGCTGCACTAACGTCTCAACGAAATATCCCTGAACCTAATTCCCTTCCCTGCTCTCCGGATCTCAACCAATGTATACTCAGAGCAAAGTTCCCAGAAGTCTAAGCTGCACGTAATCACAAGGACAAGCTGCCACTCGGCAAAATAATGTTTCTTCACGGTGGCATGTAAACAAACCATAGCCACCAGAAACGAATAGTCTCAATCAAACTCGCTCTCATCCACTGCCCCTGGGATGGGCGCAAAAACCATTCTGTGTTTTTAGAGAAACCAAGATCACAAAACTCCTTCAAAGCTCCTTCATTACACACTAGGAGAGTGAAGGGGCACAGTGGGCCTCCCAAGCCACAGACTTACCCCAGGGTAATAAGCAGGTGTGTGTGTGTTGTGTGTTGTGGGGTGGGGGTGAAGAAGATGAAATCTATGCTCAAGAAGATCCCCTGAGAGCAGGGTAGAAGCTGAAGGAGGGCTTCTAGGGTGCTGCAGAAATGGCCCAGAGTATTAGGGGAAAGAACAGCATGAGAACCAGACCCTGGGGCTACAGAGACGGGTGGATGGTTAGGGGTGCTTACTATGCATCCATGAGGACCTCATAAGAACTGGGCATAGCTTGTGTGTGGGTTGTAACCCCAGCACTGTAGGGGTAGACCGCTGGGGCTGGCTGGCTACCGGCCTAGCTGGCGGGGGGGGGGGGGGGGGGGGTTCCAGTGTTAGGGAGAAACCCTGCCTCAGAGGAATAGGGAAGAGAGTGGTAAGAGGAAGACACCGGATGTCCTCATTTGATCTCATCATGGAATTGTTCGAGTCTGGAGAGGGATGCAGAAGGGGCCCCATGGTCTAAGGAGCACTGGCTGGGAGCAGGGCAGGGCCCTCATGATGAGTAACCACAGCCACCCTGGCCCCAGAGCAAAGCTGCTGAGACTCTGAAGGGGAGGGTAGCAGAGAAGAGCAGAGTAGGAAAGGGACGGAAAAGAGAGTCTAGAGTTTTGCAGACTAACAGCAGAGGGGTAGAATGGCCTGAAGGACCCTCAGGGCCTACATAGCTGGATCTTGGCAATCAGTGGGAAAGAGAGGTGGCACGTCAGACTGACACATGCACACTCACCCCTCCTCCCCAGCTCTGGTAAACCCTCCTCCAGTTGGCAGCTCCTGGACACTGGGCCACAAAGGCTGGAGTCTCCAGCCACCGGGAGGTCTTGTACGGCAATCGCAAGCTGTGCTGCCTACAGTACCCCGGGCATACATGAACACAAGTGTTGGTGGAGAGGACTGACTGGCTGACAGAGCTGAGCAGACTGGATGGCCACTCTGGTTTCTGCAGCCCTTGCCCTATCGTACTGTGTGCCACCCAGCCAGCCACCCGGCTGCCACCCAGCCTTCCCACACTGGAGGACCTGGGCTGGCGGGAAGTACAGGCCGAGAGGAAATAGCGACAATGTGAGACTGTGATGGGCGTGAATTTTCTGGGGTCCCAGATTGGGATCATTGTAGACAGGAGACCTCCAGCCCATATGTTTTCTGGGGAACACCCTAAGGCTCAGTATAGAATGCTCACTGATAGAGCCTTCCTGGGGGCCACACACTATACTAAGCTCATTCACACAACGTTTTCATGCCCATTGTTCAGATGGGAATACCGAGGCTGGGAAAAGTTAAACAGCATGCCCATATTGTTCTTTAGGAGTATCTGAGCCTCAGACCTTGCTTTTTGAAGCACTAGCCCAATAATGTCACTGTGGCAGCTGGTGCAGCTGGTGGGTATGTCAGAGGGATGACCTCCCATAAACATAGAGCAAAACCTCTGAGTTCTGTCCTATACAGTCATGCTCAAGGGCCTAGGCCTAGGCCTGCCTCTGCCTTCCTTCTGGCTACTCTGTCCTTCCAGCCATTCCTCTGGGGCCTATCCCAGAACAGAGAGCGAAGGGCACGGGGATAGAGGGGTGCACAGAATCTGGGCAAGCACAGAAGTAACTGCTCTGTCTGGGAACTTGAGTTAAGTGTCAGGGAAGATACCTGGGAACCTGTCACTGAGTGATTGGCAGAATCTCATCAGCAGAGAAAAGGGAAATGGACAAGCCAGGCCTCAGCTCGGCCCAAGCAAGGGCTTGGCCTTAGGAGAGACCATGAGCAAGGCTCCAGGAGTGTAACTGAGGTGGATAGGGGCTCTGCATCCAAGGCCACCTGAAGGCTCTGCCAGGGAGTCAGGTGATTGAAATTCTAGAAGCTGTGCATTTAGTGAGCATTTATTAGAATCTGGGCACTATAATAAGCATGGGGGTCAGAGATGATGAAGACATAGTCATTCCAAAGAGTCTAGCCAACTGCTGTGTGCCTGAGAGCATCCTCGTCGGAGAACCACAGCCCTGACCTGTTGTAACCTGGACCCATGCCTTTCTCTCCTCGGCCCAGACTCCTTCCATAAAACAGCTTTACTGGGCTGGTCCCTGCTAATAGACTTTTGGAACTGTTGGATGAAAGAGGCTGTAGGTGTTGGGAGCCCCATGGCAAGGTGGGGCGGGGTACAGCAGCAGCCCGCATCAGATCCCAAGGAGGTGGAGAAACAGCCTCCGGGACTTGAGGGAACCCTCTGATAGCTGTCAAACGTGTTTCTGCAGCCAGGAAGCATGACATGAAAGCTCCTACCCTGCCAGGTTGGCCTGTGATGGTTAAATGACAGACGCCAACATTCTGACTGCCAGCTGATGCTGACACCGGCAGGGAGAAGTGGAGGTGGCCTCGGTTGTACAGAGGTGATGAAGCCTCCCAGCAGAGCCACACAGCTCATTCTACCACCATGTGGGGTGTAGCAAGGGAAGCCCCAAGCTTGGCTGTAGGTCAGGGTAGACTGAAAGCCCTTGAACTCTCCCACAATGCCTCTGCACTGAAGTCTTAGCCTGTTCCAGTCCTAGCTTGACATCACAGAAGAGACAACAGAGTCCAGAAGTCCTCACTAACTTCTTCAAGACTACGGTCACTTGGGTGGCAAACAGAATGATTGTTACTATGCATGTTTTATAAAAGGAGAAAATGGTCAGAGAGGTTAAGTGACTTGCCCTGGTCACAGAGTGAGCAGCAGGACATATGGCCCAGGTCAGAGTAGCAGAGCCCTTTTCCCTTGTCCCAGCAGCCTCCACTGCAGTGGGCTTTCTTCCACGCTCCTGGACAAGAAGGGAGCTACAAGACAGGACCAAGCGCTGTCCTGCGGTCCGTGTTAGGGGACCTGTGTGTGTGTGCAATCTCTGCCTCACGCCATTGAGCCCTGACTCTTGATGTCTTCAACGCAGGCAAATTCATCAAGTGCACTGGGTAGTTTCCGTCAGCCTGACACAAGCTAAACATATCTGGGAAGTGGGAACATCAATTGGGGGACTACCTCCATCAGACTGGCCTGTAGGCAAGTCTGGTGGGGGCATTTTCCTGATTATAATTGGTGTGGGAGTGCCCACCGTGGGCGGTGCTGCCTCCAGTCAGCTGGTCCTGGGTAGTGTAAGAACGCAAACTGAACAACCCACAGGGAACACACCAGCAAGCAGCGTTTCCTCATGGTTCCTGTCTCTGCTCTGGCTTGAGTTCCTGCCCTGATTTCCCTCAGTGATGAGCTACAGTAAGGACAGGGGAGCCAGAGAAGCCCTATGCTCTAAGGTAGGTCAGCGTTCCATTACAGCAACAGAGAACCAAACTAGGACCTCGAGTGCATGTTGATTTGTTACAAATCAAGAAAACCATTACATATAATAAAGTATCATCTCTATACCTACATGGGTAGAAATATAGCCTTAAATTATTTTTCTAGAGCTGGAGATGGAACCCAGGCCATGCAAGTGGTCCATGCACGTGTTCTACCACAGAGCTAGAAGCAAGGCACTAGATGTTTCTATAGGAGGGAAGGCATCACCAGAGGCAAAAAATGCAGAACAAAAAAGTCAGAATGTGGTCCTTCTCTCATGGCCAGGGTTGTCAGCCTCTATGATCCTATTCTACTTGGGGAAAACCCATGTCTCTGCCCCCTCCCAACACTGGAATCATGGGAGAAAAGACAAAGTAGTGGGGATCCAGGAGGTGGCAGGGAGATCTCTCCAGAAGGGACAGAGGGGTGGCGACTTGCAGAAATGATGGAGACACAGGTCTGTAAGCTATCTCCAGTGTCTGACAGGGGCTGTCATGACAATGATCAGGAGACAGTAAGGGTGCCAGCACAGTCTTGAGAGTCTAGAACACCCAAGCCAAGGCTCTCCTAAGACCTTCATTCAAACGGCTACATACTTGGTGACTTAGAGCAACAGAAATGTACTTTTTCCTCACAGTTCCGGAGACTTGGAATCTGTGATGTCACTGGGCCATCCATAATCAAGTTGTGGAAGGGCCTTATTGCCTCGATTGCTTTAGGAGAGTCCATTCCTTGTCCCTAATAGTTTCTGGTGACTGTCAGCACCCCTCCACTCCGGATCACTTGATCTCGACCTCAGAGGCCATACTGCTACCCTTTCCCCTGTCCCTGCCTTTCCCTGAAAAGGATTCTCATCACAAGACCTCTGATAGACCAGGATCATCTCACTCCAAAATCCTTAATCACTTCTGAAAAGCCCTTCCATTAAGATACCAATCACAGAACCCACGATTAGCACCCAATGTGTGGAGGCCTACCACACAAGGAGAGATTACCTGCGGTCAGCCCACTGAAAGCGGAGGGAAGCAGGCTCTGTACTGGAGCCTCCATTGCTGTGAGCCGGGACAGAACAGGGAGTTAAGAGAGTCCTTCACCTCTCAGGTGCTGGGTTTTGTTTTGTTTTTCTAGACAGGGTTTCTCTGTTATAACTCTGGCTGTCCTGGAACTCACTGTATAGAACAGGCTGGCCTCGAACTCACAGAGGTCCCACCTGGTCCTCTGGCTCTGTTTCTAATAGATGGCTTCTCTGTCCAACCAACATTCACACAGGAGACAGTCCCCAGCAAGCTTAAGTTGCTCAGAATTAACACTGATTACCACAGTTGTCCTAAGATACATTAAGGGTAGGCAGCACCCATTTCCAGGTGGGACAATGGAGATCTAGAAAGGGGTGGTCTGCTATTATCTGGAGGTAGAACCAAAATATGAGGGCTTAGGTGTTTCCTCAGTCTCCCACTGCCTTTCTTTACCAGCTTTTGTTATTTTATCACTTCTTGACCCGTTTTTTTCTTGGACTTTAAAGTGAAGGGCACTGGATCTCATCTTCCTTAGAAGAGATCGCACCAGAAGTGTTTTGTCCCAGGCATGTCAGCTGCATCTTTTTTTTTTTTTTCTTTGGGGGTTGGGGGCAGGCCCCTGGAGTCAGGCACTCATCCAGAGGGACCTTCTCTTGCCACCAGCTGTGGATGGCTGGCGTTTTCTTTAAAACAGAGCTGTGCATGGTGGTCCACATCTTTAATTTCAGTATTCAGGAGGCAGAGACAAGCAGATCTCTGTGAGGCCAGCCTGATCTACAAAACCAGTTCCAGGACAGCCAAGGCTGTTCCACCGAGAAATCTGTCTCGAAAAACGAAAAAGAAAAAAAAAAAAGAAACAGAAACACAAAAGGAAACTCAGGGGTTCTGGAAGGTGAGTAGTATCCTGCCCATCCTGAAATTCAAAATTCAACCTTAAAATGAAATTAATAAAATTTTAAAACGAAAAAAATAGAATTAATCTTCTAATCTCAACTTCACCTCTGGGTGGCTCTACACAAGAAACAAAACCTCCGCGAAGTTGTTCCCCTGTCTTTTAAACGGGCAGACTCGGCGGACACTGGCTAGCGGTCCACACCATCTGCGCGCTACTCCTAAGAGCGGCCCACGTAGGGACTTCCCACCCGCGCCCTTCCCTCGGGCCGTTTCCACGACACCCTGTGCGCCTGTGCGCGCCCTCACTTAAACTTTGGGTCCTACGGCCTTTAGGCCCCGGCGCCAGGCGCGCGTGGGCAGGGCGCGCAGGGCACGCTCGGATCTCACCGCCTGCAGGTCGCACTCTCCCCGCGCCTCCCACGCGCGGACTCCAGGGCCCACGCGGAAGGCGGGGCGGGCTGGAGCCTTTGTGTTCAAACCGGCCAATGGGCGGCGACGGAGGGCGGGGCGGCCCGGCTGAGTCCGGCCAATGGGCTGCGGGCTGTCAGCGTTGACTGACAGGCGCACACATACACACTCGGCCACGCGCGCGCCGCCCGGCCCCACTCGCGCAGCGCGGGCTTCCGCCGGCTGTATTGTCCGCCCACCGACCCCGCGACGTCCCGCGTCTCCGCTCCGCGCGCGTCGCAGCCCCAGGCCCGGGCCCGGCTCGGCCCAGCGCGCGGCGCCGCCCGCGGGACCCCGACGCGGGAAGAGCCACTCAAGGTAAGGGACCGGGTGGGCCCGCCTCCCGCGGCCCTGCGCCCGCCTGACCCCGGGCTGCGGCCGGCTGGAGCGCGGGCCCGCGCCTCCCGGTCGGGCCAGGCCGGGCCGCTCCAGCCCCCGCGCGGCGCACGCCCTGGGCCACCCGCGGGCCGGCGCCCTGACGCACCGCGGTCACGGGGAGGGCGCTGTCCCCAGGCGGGACTTCCCCAGCAGCCACGGGGGAGGAGGGCAGCCAAGACTCAGCCGCCCCAAACCAGCTCCGGGCAGTGCCACAGGCCGATTCCTGGCACTGAAGTTCCCAGCCTGCGCCGCCGCCTGTCACAACTCTGGGGGAGGAGAGAGAGAGGCCCATGTAGCCCAGTTCCAGAACAGCCGAACCCCACCAAACCAAAACAAAGCCGCCGCGCGCAGGGGTGTGACTTAGAACCAGGACAGGGGGTGAGTGCCCCGAGCACTTTGAGTGTCCCGCGGGGAGTGGAGTGCAAATGTCACTTGTGAGGTTCTCCAGAAAGGGGTCTCAGTTGTAATGAGGGCTCCGAAGTGGGGAAGGATGTTTTATTGGAGGGTTTTGTAACTGATCGTGGGACAGAGGAGTGTCTATCCGAGCGGCTCTTCACAGGGTAGACCTTTGTCATCTTGTGAAACCTGGATGGCCGCCCTGGTAAACTATTTTGTGACAACAGATGCTGCACGAAAGATAAAGATAAGGGTCACACAGCTCTGGGAGAGCCGGGGAGGTGGCACACTGGCAGTGTTCGGTGCCCCATCTCCCCTCCTCCTCAGAACGTTCAGATGCTTGCCAAGAGCAGCGTGGGTACTGAATAAACATGTTGTCTCCCCCCCACCCCCAGCATTCGTCTGCTTCGTCTGCTGCAGCAGGGCAGGGGTTAAGAGGAGGAGGGTGTGAGTATCTGGAGCTGTCAGGTGGGGGCGGCAGGCATGGGTGGAACTACCTTATAAGGACTGGAATACAAACCAGCACCCAGGCCAGCTTCCTGCTTTGGCTACTACCAGTTGGTCCCTTTTACCAACACCAGTTAAAGAGAGTGATCGCCTGGGAAGATGCCAGTTAGCCCAGACAGGAGGCTACTTGTCTTTCTAGCTGGATGAACCTGACCTTCTGGTTTCTATGGTCAGGTTTGGGTGTGTTTCTCAGTACTGGGAGGTCAGCGTCCACCAGGAATATCAGAAGTGATACAAAGTCACAATATTGGAACTCTCTGTTGGGATATACATTTTTGTAATCTCTGCTGCCGAGTCATCAGGTCTCCTGGGTTGGAAATCTGAGATTTGAGTTCGGGTTCCAGAACTGAAAGATTTGCTTACCTTCACTCATCTGGCTTTCTCTGGCCAGGTCTTTTCACCTTGGCCTTCTTACCCATTTCACCCCACCCCCACACGGTGACAGTGACTGTCACTGTCGGGTAGGCCAGACTGACTGCAGCACCACACCACACTCCACCTTCTTCGTTACTTAGTTAACAAATATCCGTTGTGTAATGGCTGTGTAACCACGTAGTTTACAGCTATGTTCCAAGTGTGAGTTCTGTGGAGCTGTGACACTCCCCAAAACAATTTGCAGACCCTCAGGCGCTGCAGCCTGTCAGATCTGAGCAGAGACCTGGCTCTCACCTCTTGGCTAGTATCCCATGTAGATAGATGGCTACCTTGCTCGTGCCAAGGTTATTAATGAGTAGGAAAGGAACTAGGCAGCCAGTAGTCATTTATCGTTGCCATCATGTCAAGATGTCACGGCACCATGTGCAGACGGGCTGCAGAATAAGAGCACCATGACAGTGCAGGTGGGAAGGGTTTCTGCCGTCGGGATGTGCCCAGGGCCCTGAACCAGTGATTGTGACTCAGAGGAAGGAAAGGAGAGCATGCCCTGTGGAAGGGGAGCAGTGGGTGTGGGGCTGGACAACTTAGGGAGAGAATGAAGCACTGGGTGGTGGTGGGGCTGCGGGTCCTGTCATGCGTCAGTCTCTGCTGCGCATCAGAGAGGTTGAGCAAGGCCCAGTCCTGGCTCCCATGGAGCTCAGTGCCAAGGAGGAGAAAGGCAAGCAACCTGCAGGTTGGGAAACCTTGTGGAAGAGGCTCCCTGAGTCCTAAGTAAATCCAAGGCAGGTGGTGGCCAGGGGAGAGCTGGAGATGCCTCAAAGCATGGGACACCTGCTCTCTGCAGAGAGGCAGTGCCAGTGGTCCTGGGGTCAGCCCCACAGTTCATACATTGTCCTGTCTCCACCAAGTCTTTCTTCAGGAGAAGAGTCCCCACCCCACCCCATCATGTCAAGACGAAGCCAGCGCCTCACGCGCTACTCCCAGGATGACAATGATGGTGGCAGCAGCAGCAGCGGCACGAGCTCGGTGGCAGGAAGCCAGAGCACCCTGTTTAAAGACAGTCCTCTCAGGTAGGAACATGGCAGGCAGCTCTTCTTTTTGCCGATGCTGTGGATGGAGGTGAGATGCCGGTGGTGTCTGGCCAAGAGGGTGTGCCTTTTCTTACACCTGTGAGGATGCCAGGCCCCAGAGGCTGCCTTCTCCACCCACTGTGAGCAGGGGCCACTCAGCCTCCGGTTTCTTGAACAGGAAGTGGGGAGAAACAGCTTCAAGCAAAAGCCAGGCAGGAAACACCAAAGCCATAAGCTGGGCTCGGAGCAGCTAGTCTACTGTGAATGGGTGTGGCAGTGCAGGCAACCTTCCCCAGGCCCACACCTCACATCTCACCGTCTATAGGGCCTCAGCAGCTGGCCAGTGGCTCAGGGCAACAATGCCTTGTCCTCCTGCCTCCTTGCAGCCGTGAGGCCCCTGAGGCTCTGGCTATGTTGGGAGGCTAGGTCAGGTTTGTCCAGCTTTTCAGTAGATTATGGAAACTTCTAGTCCCACTAGGAAGCATGAGGAATCCTTTAGCTTTGAAGTGAGAAACGCTGGTTGAATGGCTCTGTCTCTAACTGATGAGCTTGCCATCTCTGGTGAGACTCAGTAATAGATACTGGGACCAGAGGAGTACCGGTGCTGGGAAGTATCAGAAGCACATGGGTTGTTGGTCGCCTGGCAACAAGGCCTACCCACGCTGGGGGAAGCAGCCAGGGCTGTTGGCTTCACCTTCCTGGCTCCACTCACTTCCCTGCCTCTTCCTCCATGGCTGTCCCACAGGACTTTGAAGAGGAAAACCAGCAACATGAAGCGCCTGTCCCCAGCTCCCCAGCTGGGCCCCTCCTCTGACTCCCACACCTCCTACTACAGCGAGTCTGTGATAAGGGAATCCTACATAGGCAGCCCCCGGGCTGCATCCCTCGCCAGGAGCGCACTCCTGGATGACCACTTACACACTGAGCCATACTGGAGTGAGTACCCCAGGTCTCCCTACTGAGACCTGGTCTCCAAATCCTCCCCTCCCAGTGCTTCCAAGAAACCCCCAGAGGGTGCTCCTCAAGCACCCCCCTGCCCAGGCCCACTGAGGCAGAGGCTGTGGGAGTTCAGCAGAGCCTTTGTCCCCTGCCAGGTGGGGACCTGCGGGAGAGGAGGAGGAGAGGCACAGGTGGCTCCGAGAGCAGCAAGGCCAATGGGCTCACCACCGAGAGCAAGGCCTCAGAGGACTTTTTTGGCTCTTCCTCAGGCTACTCTTCAGAGGATGACTTCACAGGTAGGCACTGCCTCATTATCCCGTGTAATTGAGAATTCTGGGGTACAGGGGACAGAGGGCAAGGAACACTCTTACAGTGTGAGACGACCTCGCAGGCAGTGGGCACTTCGCAGCATCACTGGGAGTTGCAGGGTGAGCTTAGTGGTAGAGAATTTGTCTAGCAGATGTGCCCTCCGGTAGTTCTCTGTCTCTATCTCACTCTTTCTCTCTCTCTCTCTGTCTCATGTGTGTGTGTGTGTACACGCGCGTGAACGCAAAAATGTGCGTGCCTTACTTGGTGTCCCTGGACCAAAGCTCTCCCTCCTGGCCCAGGCAGTCCCTCAGGACTGTGTGCACTTGTCTGTAGTCTGAGTGACCCATCACCACAGCACTGTGTTTGGACCGTTTAACCTGGGACCATGCTCAACACTCAGTAATTTTTATTGCTTGCAGGAGTTTGTTTGATTCTAGTCTGCCTAGAGACTGTCAGCAAGGAGAGGGGTACAGTGGGTAAAATAAAATGTCAGGGACTGGGGACATAGCTCAGAGGCACAATGCTCAGCTAGCAAGCACAAGTCCACAGATTCCATCCCCAGCACCAGGAAAAAGATGTTGGAAACTTCCCACCTCATCCCTTAACAGACATGCCTTGACTTACTGTGTGCTGGGCCAGTCCGACACTCTGGGAGGAGTGTTGGTAACTTCAGCTCATGGAGAAATCAGGTTCTACATCCTGAGGCGCCAAAGAAGCAGTAACTGAGGAGCTGAGTTTGTTTCCCTCCCCTTCCCTGCAGGCTATGCGGACTCTGAGCAGCATGGTTCAGTGTCAGGGTTAAGGAGTGCAGCATCTCGGGCAGGCTCCTTTTTCTGGACTCTGGTCACTTTTCCAGGTGAGTGCTAGTCTGCCACACTCTGACGCAGTCACTTCTTACTGTGTCTGGGATTGGGCATCCAGGCTACAGAGTAGGGGAAGGCTTGTTGTGGGATAATCACGGGGAGCCAAGAGCTGTGGGAACCTCCAGCAGATAATAGGTTGGGGTATAGGAAGACTGGGCAGGTGGGCTTGGAAATGGGTCACTGTGGAGTGGGACAAAGAGGGTTTGGCAGGGGTTGGGCAGGGGAGCACACAGATGGAGAAAGGGTAGTGTTAAATACAACCAAGTCTTAGGCTCAATGGCCACTTTTCAGGCCGGCTCTTTGGTCTTCTCTACTGGTGGGTTGGCACCACCTGGTACCGCCTGACGACCGCTGCCTCCCTCCTGGATGTCTTCGTCTTAACCAGGTGAGTGAGATTCCAGCCCTGAGGATAAGTCAGGAAGACCTGGTAACATAGGACTTGAAAGAGCATCTGTCTGAATGTGTCCTTCGTTCCCTGAAGGTTCCCCAGTCTACAGTCCTGAGCCTTTGACTCAGGCAGGTTTTCCTTCCTAGTTAACCTTCCGGCAGAACTCTGGAACACAGGTTCTTACTGCACCTGGATCCTTCCTAAGAACCAAGTGCCACCCAGCTGGCCACTTCCTATCCTAGGAAGGGTGCCTTTGCTCCCATTGGCAAACCTGAGGCACTAACCCAAAAGTGGGGTTCCCAGAAAGTCCTGCCTGCCTCTCAGGCCTGTGACAGACTACATTCCAGAGGTTCCTGCTCATGATCAGAAGCCACGAAGAGGCTTTGTCTTAGGATGCTGTGGGGTCATTCCCCAAGTTCCCAAACCAGCAGAACCAAGATTTAGGACCTTGTCCCTTAGGCAGAGAACACAGGTTAGACCGGGAGGTCAGGGTACCTCTGGCCAAGTCCAGGTCATGGAGCATGACTACTGCTATTTAAAAGAGGGACAGTCACCAAAGAACCTGGGAGAATCAGATAGGAGGACTGAGAGTCTGAAGCCAGTCTGAGCTATATGGGGAGTCCAGGTCAGCCTGGGCCACCTATCAAGACCCTGTCTCAAAATATATATGGGAGGGGAGCCATTGGAGAGATGACTCAGCAGTTAGAGCACTGGCTGCTCTTACAGAGAATGCAAGTTCAATTCCTAGCATCCACATGGTGGCTCACAAGTCCTTAACTTCAGTTCCAGGGAATCCAATGCCCTCTTCTGGCCTCTGAAAGCACCTGCACTCAAATGTACATACATTTACACTCATACATATACATAATTAAAAATAACTTTTAGGACCTGCAGGTACTGTTCTAATGGCCTAGTCTGGCCCTGGTCCCATGGGACCAGGTACACACTTTAGCTTAGAATTCTAGAAAAATCCCAAGGGACTGAGTGGAACATGGAGGCCCAGATCCCACATGCTAATATATTGCCTTCTGTCTGCCCTCCCAAGGTCCAGGCACTTCTCCCTGAACCTGAAGACTTTTCTGTGGTTCATCCTGCTCCTGCTGCTCCTGACTGGTCTGACCTATGGTGAGCAGGGGTGGGAGAGAGGGGAGCTCTAGAGGCAGCGGTAGAGTGTGGCAGTCACTGGGCTAACAGTGATCCAGTGAGCCCCGCAGAGCCCTGGACCTGACTTTGCCACTCCCCTAACCCCACCCCAAGTCTTCTACTGACCTGAGAGTCCCAGGGCTGAGGGGATGTGCCCCACCTCCTGATCTTGCTCTTGCTGTAGTGCAGGGCGCCTCTGGGAGGAATACACCCCTGGGTAGCAAGCAGGAACTCTGAGCTATTATTAGGAGCAGCTATTTTCCCTCTATTCCAAATCAGGACAGAATCTGTGTGAGTGGATTGTTTTTACAAGATCAAGTGAAACCATTTGCTGCCTTTAAGCTGGAAGCCATGAAATAGCACAGGATGGGACACTAAGAGCTGCTTACCCTCTGCTCTGCCTTATTCTGCTTGTCATGGGACCTTCTTGTCATCTTTGCCTTGAACGTTCTGCTTCTCGCTGGGCAGTCTCGCTGAGTTCCTGGTTCCATTGAATTGGCTGTGTAGTCCCGGCTCACTTTCCATGACTGCAGCAGCTTATGACTAACAGCATGCGTTATTAGTGTTTTTAGAGAGAGTTGGCTTGTAATTTTATATATCTTTTTTTAATAAGAGGACAGGACGTTTTCCCAAACAATTGGTTTCCTTTTGTTTCCTGTTACAAGCACAACTTGTTCATACCCAGTGGGAACTGGGCATCACCCTTAAAATAATAATTACTTTATTGCTCACATGGCATAGTGTTTATCCTGTCAGCATTTCCCAGTATTAAGCACAGTTCAGTGAGCCTCACCATTACCGTGTAGGCTTGATAGAATCAATGTCAGAGCCAGGGCACATGGAGGTTCTGGTAGAGAGGGCCCAGGTCTGCTTAGGAGTGTATGTGTGGTCGTGTCCACTTGGGACTTCATGCTGAGTGGCCATGGATACTCCCTTCCTTGTGCTTATGGCTGATAACTAAGTGGCAAGCATGACATTTTTTTCAGTCGCTCTCGGTTTCTCTGTGGCTGACGTCTTGGGCCCTGATCCTGGGGCCTCAGTGTCCTACCTTGAAGAGGATGCTGTGTTCTCTTGAGTGATACACAGTGTCAGCAGCCAATGGAGCTGGGCACTAAGCCCACTCATGAATGGCCACTCAAGCCAGTTAACTCTTGTGGACAGAGTAGCAGTGCTGGTTGTTGGCAAAGCTCCCCAGGAGACTGTGCAGAGAGGCCTGAGGGTTACCATCAGGCCTGGGTTCCACCCTGAAAATCTGCAGCTGGTAAAGGAAGGTGCATTCTCTTAAGTTTCGTTGTCTGCGGGATGAGTGAAGGAACGCAGAGCACAATGTGAGCACTTATGTGCTTTGAGGCTGTGGGTTTCATTTCCACCTCTGGTAGAGCAGAACTCAAAATGAGTGACACAGGCCACATGGCTGAGGAGATTCTAAGCACTCTCTCCCTGTGTCTAGGTGCTTGGTATCTTTACCCCTTTGGGCTGCAGACATTGCAACCCACTGTGGCCTCCTGGTGGGCAGCAAAAGAGGGCAGAAGGCAGCCAGAGGTGTGGGAAACCAAAGATGCCTCCCTGAACTTCCAGGTAAGTCCCAAGGGTGCTGAGGGTGGTAAGTAGACTTCTCCAGCTGACTTTGCAGGTAGCACCCCAGCTCACACAAAGCCACAAAACTCTTTAACACCCTTTTCCCTGCTGTTTGAGGTATAGGTCATGGTGGGGGAAGCTAACTTTTCCCCCAAACACGACTCAACAAGCCAAAAGTTACATATGTTCTCAGAAAGTAGAAGGAAGGGGCTAGCAAAACACACACACACGCGCACACACACACACACACACACACACACACACATCTACACATCTTATTGCTTTTCAGTCTGATTTCTCAATATTGCCACAGCTTCTGTGTATAACGTTGGCACCTTCCACCCCTCCCCCAACTAAACTTGTGGCTTCGGGTTTCAAGTATGCAGTAGCTCTGAGTCTGGATGGCCCAGTGGGCCTGTCTGGCTGAGCCAGAACAGGCTGTGCTAGTTGCTTAGTGGGCCAGCTGGCCCAGGCCCTCACAGGGACAGCTGCCCCCAAGTGTTCTTTGTCTACCTAGCAAGTTAGCCTATAGTAGCCATTGCTCCCATAACAGCCCAGATTTGTTCCAGGGAAACAAACCAGATGAGTTGGGACTTGGGGAAGTGAGAGTCAAGGATAGACCATATTCAAAAAGAGGGAGGCAAGAAGAGGGAAGCTCCCCAAGCAGGCAGTCTGCTGGGTCACACTGCAAAGGCTGCAGACACAGGAGTGAGGGGTGGTGGTCAGTTTAACCATCTGCTCAGGTCTTAAGATGGGGCAGGTCCAGGCTGTTTTCTCCAGGGGCCTGCAGTCAGTTGAAGGTGACACGTGGTCATACAACCAGAATGTAATAGAAAAATAGGTATCTTAAAACTCTGTCTCTGGTCTGGGGCGTTGGATCAGTGCACAGCATGCTTGCTGTGTGTGTATCAGACGTGAGTGCAGATCCCCAGTAGGGCTAATGCACACCTGTAAACCTAGTGCTGCTGGTGGTGGTGGAGTCAAGTGGATCCTGAGGGCTGTCTGGCCGTCAGTGTAGCCAAAATGATGAGCTCCAGGTTCAACCAGAGAGCCTGTCTCAATAAATAACGTGGCGAGCCATAGAGGGAGACATCTAATGTCACGCATGGGCAAGTGCACCTGCATATACGTGCACGTGCACACATGTATATGCTGCACACATGACCTTGGCACACAAACATACAAACCTCTTTGTCCCAGCAGGGCATGGTGGCTCGCACCTGTATTCCTAGTACTTGGGAGGCTAAGGCAGGAGAATCACTGTGAGCTTGCAGTTAGCCTGGGCTACATAGTAAACTTCAGGACAGTCTGGACTAAGAATGACACCCTTTCTCAACAAAACAAACAACTCTTCGCACTCTAGTGATTTGAACTTCCCTCGCACCTGCTGGATTCAGCTTGCCACATTTTAAATCATATGTTCCAGCATGGTTCTTTTTCACCGTATGTTCTTAATAATCTGACGGCATATTCTGTCATCTGCTAACTCCTTTTAAAATTAATCCTTGAAGAGATGAAGAGCAGTTCAGTCTTGGGCCACATTTCATGTGAAAAGGGGAAGCAGAGCCAGCAGAGCTTGGCCTGGCTTCCGCTTGTGTGCCAGTGTAGACACCTGGCGTGGAGAGATGGCAGGGCAGAGCAGGGCAGGGCAGGCTGGGAATGGGATTCTGCGGTTGTCGCCTGTTGAGTCATGCAAGCGTATGTTTAAAACATCTTCTAAAACCTGAGACCTCTGCCTAAAGTCCTTGGCCCTTTAAGGGACGGTTGGTAGATTACATTTTGCAATTTCTCTTGGCCAAGATTTTGTTGTTTGGCCAACAATTGTTTTCAAAATTCACGACACACTATCAGTTGCCACCCTCGAGTCCAGATGGCGGTTACTCCATCTTTCCTGTAGGGCATTCATTCAAACAAGGAAAATGCAAAGCTTTCAGACCACTTCCTCTTGTGGTATAGTTACCTATGGAAAAGCAAAAGCACTTGAGAGCCAAAGGCTGCCCCCCACCTTGTTTGTACACCTGCTCATGGGGTGGGGCTACCCAGGTAGGCCGCTGTGACCACCCTGCAATTTCATGAAATTTTCTTGGCCAGTCCCTGTGTTCAGACTCCCATCTCTAGCCACCTTTACCTCCATATTGGGATCTGGTATATTTAGGGAGCCTTGCCTCGGGGGTGGGGGTGGGGAGGTGAGGAGGGCTCTTTCAATACATACCCAGTGCACAGGCCTTGTATCTCCTGCCAAATGCTGCAGCTACTAGCCATGTCCCAGCTGTGCTGAGTCCTGGGATTTTCTCCTCTCTACCAGCTGTTTCAGTGGCCGTACCCAGGAAGCCCTGTAGTAGGCTCCCCCATCCCCGCCGCCCGGGGAGGAGGTGTTTCACTCTGTTCTTTCCTCTGGCCCCACCAGGCTGAGCAGCGGATTCTCTCCCAGGTGCACTCCCTGGAGCGGCGTCTGGAAGCTCTTGCTGCGGAATTTTCCTCCAACTGGCAGAAGGAGGCCATACGGCTGGAACGCTTGGAGCTGCGGCAGGGGACCACAGGTGGTCAAGGTGACCATGGAGGCAACAGTGGCCTGAGCCATGAGGATACCTTGGCTCTCCTAGAAGGGTTGGTGAGCCGCCGTGAGGCCGCCCTGAAGGAGGACTTACGCAGGGTCACCGCAGCTCGTGTCCAGGTGGGGAAAAGATGCCTGGGTATGGGACTGCTCATCTCCTAAGGGTGATGCCATAGGGACTCTGACAGTGTACATGTGGGGTGTAGGAGGCCCTGCGGGCCATGAGGGAGACAGCAGTGTGTCATATAGTCATTTGGTAGGTATCCTGTCAAGATGAGAATGATCCCATCTTCCATGGTGGAGGGCTCAGCACAGTGCCTGACACCAGTAAAGTGTTAGACAAAGTGTTAGGTGGTGTTCCTGTGTTTCAGAGCCTTGTAGAATAAGGCCAGGAGCTTTCGGAATCCCAGCATGAGCCCAGTTAGACCACAGCCCAGTCATGCATATTCTTCCAAGGACAGCTGTCACACTTCCCTCTCTTAGGGCAGGGTGGGTGGCACACACCTTTAATCCCGTCACTCAGGAGGCAGAGGCAGGTGGATCTCTGAGTTCACGGCCAGCCTGTTTTACATATCAGAGTTCCAAGACAGTCAGAACTGCTACATAGACCCTGTCTCAAAACAAAACAAATACCTGAAAAACAAACACAAAGACTTCAGTTTCCTCCTCACGTCTGGCAGGAAGAACTGGCCACCCTGAGGGCAGAGCATCAGCAAGACTCAGAAGACCTCTTCAAGAAGATTGTCCAGGCCTCCCAGGTCAGCAGGCTAGGCATGTAGCCGGCACTGAAGGTCTCACCCCAACTTACATCTGTCCTTGGTTCTTCCATGGATACTGCTAGGGTGTAGAAGGGGAGTGGTCTCCTGCCTTCTCTGGGGGCTGAACTTGCCTCCCATGGATGCTCCATAGGGATCCTGAGGATGAACATGGCAGGGATGGTAGCTGTGCTGAGTATGGTCCATGCTCAGTAAACGTAAATGTTACCTAGGTGGGAGTGATAAGGTGTGAAACTCCCAGGACTTCAGCTGGTTTGATCTTTGCTGAAAGGACTGGGAGATCCTGAGGTAGGGATGTGGTTACAGAGACTCCCACATAGACCAGGTTCTCAGATTTCTCTGAACTCATCATTTCTTGTCCTTTCTCCCTATTCCCAGGAATCTGAGGTTCGTGTCGAGCAGCTGAAGACAGAGTGGCAAAGGTAATGGCTGCCACCTGGCCAAGGTCTGTTCTGCCACCCATCAGGGCTCTGCCTGGTCCCTTGGGGAAGGTTGGTTGGAACTTAGCTTAGGACCCTGCTTGCAGCCTCTGAGGTACAGGGCACATTGGTAAGGGCTGGTAGCAGGGACAGCACTTCAGGTAAACTGGGGCTTGGGGCCTGGTCTTTTCTCTGTGCCTTATGCCCCATGACCAAGCTGTGAAAGCATGGGAGCCTGTAGCATTGTGAATTGTGCACTCCAAGCTCAGAGGGAATCCGCCAGAATTAGCTCTGAGACAGTCAAGCTAGTTCCCAAGCTTCTGGGTTTGTGTTCTACTGCCAGCCCTGTCCCTTCACACACACAGTGAGTGACAGGCATACGTATACCTTATGTTGAGAGCCAGTCAGGGGGTCCTCTTCCTTTCTCAGCATGGCCTTACTTCCTTCCCTCCCTCTGGGACTAGGATGACCCAGGAGGCCTTCCGGGAGAGCTCTGTGAAGGAGCTGGGGCGGTTGGAAGCCCAGCTGGCCAGCCTGCAGCAGGAGCTGGCTACTCTAACTCTGAAACAGAACTCAGTAGCAGATGAAGTGGGCCTGCTGCCACAGAAGATCCAGGCTGTCAGGGCTGATGTGAGTGGGGATTACCCAGAACCCCGATGAACATCGTCCCCTCTGAAACCACCCACTTAGGGTGGGGGGTGGTCTATCTGCCAAAGCAGTGTCTCTGGCTTGTTCTGGAGGCACATGCACAGTTGGACTGATGCAGACCTGGGCTCTGGAGAAATCAATATTCCCTGGAGATAGTCCCTAGCCTCTAACTTCCCTTCCGGGGTCCCCTTCCCTTCCAGTTCTGCTCCCTCCCTGAGTGGGAGCCCACTAGCCCTGCCATAGCAGCCCCTGCCATTCCTAAAAGCTTCTGAGTGACACTGCCTTTGTTCCTAGGTGGAATCCCAGTTCCCTCACTGGATCAGTCAGTTCCTTCTCCGAGACAGGGGTTCCCACAGCGGGCTCCTGCAGAGAGATGAGATGCATGCTCAGCTGCAGGAACTGGAGAGCAAGATCCTTGCCAGCATGGCTGAAATGCAGGGCAGGTCTGCCAGGGAGGCTGCAGCTTCTCTGGAACGGACACTGCAGAAAGAAGGCGTGGTTGGGGTGACAGAGGAGGTAAGGGATGACGACTCTCCCAACACTGCTTCTTCCCTGGAAGCTGTAGACCTGAACAGTCCTATACTGCCAGCTCTTCATGTTCTAGGACATACGTGCTAGACCCTCCTGGAAGGAGGTTTGGGTGTATGTACACTGTGGGCCCAGTGTAGGTGGTGGAGGGGTACAACACCCGCTTGGGTACCATTGGTGCCAGCCTAGTAGGGTTGGTCCATGGGTGTGCTGTGCAGTGCTTGTGCCCCATTCACACCCCAGCTGTCTCCTGGGGATGTGTTTTAGCAAGTACACCAGATCGTCAAGCAGGCCCTACAGCGCTACAGTGAGGATCGCATTGGAATGGTGGACTACGCCCTGGAATCAGGAGGTACGCATACTGCCTTAACCACTTTACCTTATTTTGGTCCTTACAGTGGCCAGGCCCCAAGTCTGCCAGGCAGCATAGTTTGGAGCAGAGAGGACTTGGGACCAGCACTGACCGGACACCCAACCTAGAGTTCCAGTCAAGGCCAGGGACAGCTGAGGGAAAGCCATGAAGTACCAAGTGGCATCCTTGGCTGGGAGAGGCCCTTGAGTTGGGTTAGAGCTAAGAGCTGGGCCTGAGGTACTTGTCTCCCATGCTCCGTGAGGAGACAGGCAATGGCAGTCTCTTCTCTGGCTGCCTTTTCAGCTCTGGGAACCACCTGAGCTCACTGGACCTCCCAACTGTGAGTTTAAAGAACTTTCTTTCCTGTGACAGGAGCCAGTGTTATCAGCACTCGGTGTTCTGAGACTTACGAGACGAAGACAGCCCTCCTCAGCCTCTTCGGCATCCCCTTGTGGTACCACTCACAGTCACCTCGAGTCATTCTCCAGGTGGGTACTCAGTAAGGGCCCAGTGTACTCTGAGCACAGCAGGGGACACCCCATCTAAGTCAGCCAGAGCTGGATTAAAAGCCCTGTTCTGACATGCCTTCCACCCTCTCCAGCCAGATGTGCACCCAGGCAACTGCTGGGCCTTCCAGGGTCCCCAGGGCTTCGCTGTGGTCCGCCTCTCTGCTCGCATCCGCCCCACAGCTGTCACCTTAGAGCACGTGCCCAAGGCCTTGTCACCCAACAGCACTATCTCCAGTGCTCCCAAGGACTTTGCCATCTTTGTGAGTACCTGGTCGGTGTCAGGGTAAAGGGAATATGTTTACTGAGAATCACATTGAGGTCTCTCTGACGGCAAAGGGGGTAGTGCATTTAAGAGAGGGGAGCTGGGGTCTAACCTAACCCCTCAGCATGGCTGTCTGAGGCTTCAGTGAGACACCAAAATGTGAATGAAGTGGCCCTGCCCGACTCTTTCCCATCCCTCTATGCTTTTCTGCAGGGCTTTGATGAAGACCTGCAGCAAGAAGGGACACTTCTGGGCACGTTCACCTATGACCAGGATGGGGAGCCCATCCAGACGTTCTACTTCCAGGTACAGGATTGTGTGCTCATGGGGGTGGCACCTCACACTACCAGTCAGCAGACATCTCCCAGTACTTGCACTGCCAGACACATGGTTCAAAGAAGGGTCTATCTTCCCACCCTGCCTTCATTCAGGGTGGAGTTGACCTGTCTGTGACACAGAGACAGCAGCATCCATAGCTTCCCGAGTAGGGGATTCACTGAAGTGAGTTTAAAGAAGGGCTGTAACAAGGAAATAACTATGAAGGGTATTCAAGATAATATGAGGAAGACTCATATTATCAGTGTGCAGTCAGCAAGGGGCTTAGGCAGGGCATATGGCCTAAGTACAAGTAGGGGCCAGATCTCTAGGCCTTTTAGAGGCCGATTCTGGAGCGAGACATGTAGCTCAGTTTGATTCTTTGTTGTTTTTTTAAATTTTACTTTGTGTGTATGAGTATTTTGCTTGCATGTATGTTTGTGCACCATTTGTGTGCCTGGTGCCCAAAGAGGCTGGAAGAGGGCTTTGGATCTCCCGGAACCAAAGTTACAGACAGTTATAAGCTGCCATAATGGTGCTGGGAATTGAACCTGGATCCTGTGGAAGAGTAGCCAGTGCTTTTGACTGCTGAGCCAGCTCTTCAGCCCTACAACACTATGGCTTTTAAGCATAGAGTACAGGCTAGACAGAGACTTCAGAAAGAAGCAAACCCTGTCTACAATCCTCCTGTGAAAGTTCTATGCACTGGAAATGCTAACAGTGACTGGGAATGGATTCATCAGTCTCTGATGAACTGTTCACATATGATCCAAGGCCCACCATGTGGGTAGTGGCCCCTAAGAGCCCTAAAGTCCCCCAGAGCCTTTGGCCTGGGAACCTTGTTCCAGGAAATAGACAGGAACTTTAGAAATTCAGTCATTTGCTTTTGTTTTGAGCCTCAGAGGAGAAGGGACTCCATGACACTGAGCCCTTCATCTTTACCTAGGCCTCTAAGATGGCCACATACCAAGTTGTGGAGCTTCGGATCCTGACCAACTGGGGCCACCCCGAGTACACATGCATCTATCGCTTCCGGATGCACGGAGAGCCTGCCCACTAGCCCTCTGAGACTGTGTGCCTGCTGCTAGCCACCTGGGAGGCTCACCCTTCCCAGCATCCCCTGCTCTGAGAGTAGGTGCACAGCGCTCTACCACTGCTCGCACATGCTTGATCTGCGCTGACTTCCACGAGCAAGAGTGAAGAGGCAGCAGGTGCAGGAGTTCCCTGCACAGCCACGCAGCTGGAGGTCATCAACAGGCTCCCACGCCTCTCTTAGTCCCCTCTCTAGAGCTAGGCGCCTACCAGGGTGTATATATGTAGCATACATTGGGGGACGGAGGGTCAGGAAGCGAGACTGTATTTGGTGGAGGGACTGGCACCAAGGACCTCCTGGTAGATGCCAAACCATAGGCATACCAAGCCAGAACCCCAGGGAGGTGAGCTGGGGGTCATGTGGCCTTTTAGGACTGTGCTCAGCACTGTGAAGCTGGGACTATCCCTGGCAGGCACCTAATAAAAGACTCAGAGGCTGCTGTGCTCTTCCAGCATGGCAGGTACCGTGGCCCACAGGGCCCTGGGGTTTCTTGCATCCTGGAGGGTACCAATTCCTGTGTCTCTGAAGACTGCTGTCTGTGCCAACCTGAAAAATCCCCAGTGCTGGGGACCATTGCTTTTCCTCCTGACACGGGGTAAGGGTCTATTCTGTACTCCATTCCTGCTATATCCTGCCTGTGCTCCAGAGCAAGCTTTCCATTTCCCCAGGGGAGGACTAGGCCTGTCTTTTGGGGCCATTCCATCAGGGTAGCCTAGAAGGGGGAGAAGATTTCGTGGGTTCTCCTGGACCAGTGCCAATAGCCATGGTGTGGTTCAAGGTGTCAGGTGGAGGGGCTACACTACCCCATGCCCATCTAATGAGACCCTAGTGAGGACCCTGCACACTCTAACTCCTTGGGCTCTCAGCTCTTGCTTAGATTCTGTTTCCTTTCTGGTTCCTTCTCTATGGGGGCAGTTGGGTTAGGGGCTGGGAGGGAGGCTGGCAGAAGTTTCCTTGTGTGGGGAGAAGGGGCTTTTAGGCATAATGGCCCTGCTATATTATTACATAGAGAATTCTCAAGGTCTGTTTTTTAACTGAAAAGCTACAGGCTTGATTCCTAGCCCCATTCTGAGGGGCATCAGCTGTTACTGTTTCTAGTTCCTGGTCTCCAAGAGGGGCTTGGACCTGACCTATGGAGAGGGCCAGGGGGATGCCAGGCAGGGGCAAGCAGAGGCCCTGTTAGGAATTCTGGCAAAGTGGCACCCTGTACAGCCCTGCCCTCAGGGCTTGTTTTGCGCTCTCCTGTCACAAATGCTGCACTGTTGATTCTTAATTTTTTTAAAAACATCTCCAGACTCTTAATTTATGCCTATGCAAAAAATAAAGGATGCCCAGGATCAGTGGATTGTGCTGCTTTTCTGGCTGTCACAGAGCAACTCTTGGGGGCTCAAGGCACTGAATTCTAAGTACCCAGAGACTTAGTCCTAATGCTCAGAAACTCAGGCCTTTGGTTAAAAACTACTGGGGTGAACTTGGAACCCCAGCTAAGGTCCACTCCAGTGCTTCTGCATTGGAAGGCTGGCAGGAGGAAGTGAGATGGCATTAGGAGCTGTCAATGCCGCTGTGAAGGAGGAAGGCTTTCCTGTCTCCGAGGTTAAACAGAGGTAAACAGAGGGAGGTCTCAGGCTTAAAGTGTCTCCTGAAGGGTCAGGATGTGCCAGGTCTTGGGGCCCTGATGGCTGCCTAGATTCTGTTCAGGGTGCTTCACCAGGGCCGAGGTGCCTCCTACGGACCATCTGGGCATTTTGCCCAGAGCTGACCTTTGCCATGCTGAGAGAATAAAAGCAGGAACTGGTCAGAAGGGAGGAGAGGGCATTGGCTGGAGTGTAAGTTGGCCCAGAGTCCAGGGACACTGGGTCTGGACTCACACCCCTTTCCACAAAACAGGTATCAGTATGGAGGAAGAGCCCCAACAAACAGCCCTGTAACTTGCCACATATCACCAGGCTCAGTGTCTGCCATCTGTCCATGTTCAAATCCTCTGGGCCTCTCAGAGACTGAGCCTCATATCATTGTCTCCCCAATCCCAGCCAAACGATCCCTGCACCACGATCTGTTACATCATCTCAGTGCCAGACACCAATGAGTCTGGACAGATGCCTGCATGTGACGTGAGGACCTGGCCACCCTATCCCACTCCCCTCTACAGCCTTGAGCCTAGAAAAGATGCTGCACACTCAAGTTGTACACAGAAGGCTGGGCCTTGCCCTTATGAGACTGATAAACAACTTTATTATTTATTGACTACAAACGAGCTGGTATTTGCTCTAAATGGAGAACTGAAAGGGCTGAGTTCTGCAGGGACCTTTGTAGTCCCTATTAATGACAGTTCAACATTAAATTCAGTCAGCTCCCCTGGCCATACCCAGACCTACCTCCCTAAGGGGCTGAGGACAGAGGCCAGGGTTGTTGCTATGGCTCCTGAACGCAACAGTTTAGTGACCACTACTGCTTACAGGGCACAGTTCAGATGAAATGAGGTTCGACTGTGGCCCAAAGCAGGAAGTCAAAGCCTCCGCTATGCCACATGCCACCACGCTGTAGTCCCATCACTACAAAGGCCAGAGCCACGAAGAACAGTGGAATCAGAGGAGTGGCCTCCGGCTGGCTGGGGAAAGCTGCAGGGCAAGGAGGAACTAATGCCGCTGGGGACAACCCTTCCCTGAGCTTCAGGGTCCTCCACCTCAGAGACAGCAGCAGGAACATCCCGCCAGGGTGAGCAAGCCACCCACAGCAGCACACACTGCGCTCAGACTGTCCAGAGTACCCAACTCCCTCCCACTCAATAAATCCACACATTCTGGAGGCAGGGGACTATATGATGAGGAGAGAGGGGTTCAAAGCTGGCTAGTGAAGTGAGGCTCCCGGAGGCCCTACTCCCCTCTCCTGCCACAGGTGCACGGGGCAGGCAGAACCAGTGTCCCTGTGGCAGCACCTCCATCTCGAGGGCTGGGCAGGGAACATGAGACCGTCAACTTAGAACGAACTTTTATTGTGAATGCTGGTCTGGTCAGTCCATGGCCATGGGGCAGTGGTAACTAGGAACAGCTGGAAGGAAGGGAAGGGAGGTAAGAGCAGTCAGGAGCAGAGGACAAAAGAGAGCTTGGTAGGGGTGGTGGGGCTGAAGAGGGACCCAGCCAGCTGGGCATCTGTCCTGGCTGAGAAGGAGCACCCCAGCGTGAGGGCGTGGTGCAGGGCTCACACTGGTCTGGGCATCCCACCTTACCCCACCCCACCCCAGCAGCAGTGCTTTTGAGGGTCTTAGAAGAGTCTCCACTGCCATTTGCCTTTGCACACCCCAATTGGGACATCTGGGCTCAGACCCTTCACTGCTGTAATGCCACGGCTATAGCAGCTACGTTGGGGTGACGTGGAGAGGAGGGCTTCTAGTCCTGGTTTAACTCCCTCCCTGACCAAAAGGAGGTACTACAAAACCTGATTCCAGGAAGGCCCAGACCCAGTCTAATACCCCACACTCTGAGGCTCAGCCAGAGATCTAAGTGGAAACAGGAAGAGCCTCCAGCAGGTATGGAAGCCAGAGCAGCCAGGGCCAGCCAGGCAAGCCCAGGATTGTCTCCAAGGGTAAGCCCACCCAGTTCTTTGGATCCATGGCAATGGTCAAGAGTCGGGGTGGCGGTCCTACAATGCAGTGGCCACTCCCTCCACATGTCACAGGTTCCACTGGAGAGCTTTTGGCATTACCTGCTTGGGAGTTTAGGAGGGTAAAGGAGAGATGGGGAGGCCACCACTTTCTGTTAAAGTCCCCAAGTCTTAGATTGGGGGATCCCTGCTCTGACAAAAGCTACAAAGCCCAGAGGTCAGTCCCACACAGGGGCTTCCAGCTAAGACGGGTGATTGGCCAGGGAAGACAGGTGCCTTGGGCTCCTGAGGGTCCCTAAAGGCTCTGAGGATCTCATCGAGACAGATACAAATGGATGGAAGGACAGGCAGGCAGTCAGCTCTTGGAGGATGGTAGCCAGCCAGAACTGAAACAAAGGCTGACAGGGTCAGCTGCACTCCTGCACACGCCCCCTACACACGCACGCACGCACACTATAAGGAAGAGACAAATATATAATAAAAAGAATAGAAATTAAGGGCCCAGATGTACGAAAGATGTGTAAGGGAGGAGGCAGGCGGGAGACGGTCAGTCCTCAGACATCTAGTCCCTCCTCTTATAAATTACAATCCCCCTGGAAAATGGGGGTGTGGCAACAAGGATGCTCTGGCTGTGGGCTGTAGTGGGCGGATGGCGGTCAGAGATGCTCTGCCCAGCTGGTGAGCAGTGGCCAGAGTGAGGATCCCATGGGTGGTCAAGTGGACCAGGGGAATATTCAGCAGCTGCCGGCAGGAGTCACACAGGCCCCCTGGGACTTCACCTTGTGGCGCTGGCCCCCTCGTCGCCGGCCCCCACTGCTGGGCTTGGGCTAAAAGAAAGAAAGCAGGCACTGAGAAATGATGTCCTCTAAAGCAGGGCCAGGCAGTGACCATGTGGTAACCTAACTTGCACAGGAGTTTACAAGGGGAAATGGAGTCTTCCTGCAGGCAGGAGATATGTGTGGCAATGGCATGGCAGAGGAGCACAAAGGGAAACACGATCAACATGCGTCACTATTAACTGGGAAAGGGGCTCAGAGATAACAGAACGGGCTGGGGGGTAACACCAGAAGGAAGGAGGAAAAGGGAATTGGGGAGTGGGTGGAAGAGAGTGAACAGTAGTCCTGTGCAAGAGCAGCAGATACAGAAGCCTCCTCTAACAAGACCAGAGAGACAATGACACAAACAGGCATGGAGAGAAGGGTACTAGGCCTCTGTTAGGTCGAGAAAGAACTGGAAAGGACAGGCAGGTGAGCCGAGAGTCTGATGCACACGCAGGCAGCAGGACGCCCAGTGAAGGCCACCTCCCTCACACTGGGAGAGGTGCGGAGGGGCCTTTAAGGCCGTGTCTCAGTCGTGTTGGATCTCAGCCACACCAGCCCCGGCACACCCACATTACTCCACTATGAAAGGGAGACCTTGGCAGGATGTGGTGGCTCACACCCGTGATCTCAGCATCAGAAGAGCCGAGGAAGGCAGCCTTAGACTACCCTCCTAGTGAATGGGTTTCGGGCCAGTCTGCCCTACAGAGTGAGACCCCGTCTTTAAAAAGAAAAAAATCAAAACAACAAAAGGGGAACCTTGACATTTTCTATTCTGCTTTATTTCATTAAAACCAAATGCCAATCAGGACCAACTGAATTACCAGCCTTGCCTCTCACAACCTTGCTGGAGGCCATAAGAAGTTCTACTTACCTGTGGCTGGAGACCACTGGATGCAGCAGCCTGTGCAGTCCCGAGAGAAGCAGCTTCATCTCCAGGTGGAGGGGCCCCTGCTGCTGGCACACCAGATGGACCTCCTTCTTCTCGTTTGGTCAGAGGACCCTTTTTTGTGGACTGCATTTTAATCTGCTGGGGTTTGGAGTTCATGGGGGAGTTGTTGGTTGTCTGGAGGAGCTGTGGAGATGAAGAAGGTAGCCTGAAGTCAGAGTTGCCTGCTTGATTCTGGGTGAGGCAAATAACAGGAAGGCCATCCTATGAGGCGGAGCAGAGAGGCTTTCCCACGCCCACTCTGATGCCAGGACCACTGTAGCCCTGGTCCCAATGCTCATGCCCTGTCTCTCCCTGCCTGGAAAGGCTCAGCCCTTTCTGGGTCCAGCTGCTAATCCTGCAGAACTCTGTGAACCTCTGTCACCGTACACTGAGCCCAACTCCTGAGCCAAGGTCTGGGCTGCCCACAGCCTGCTTTGGCCCACATTTTAACTTCAGGCCCCCTGAAGAAACAAAATAAACGCCTGTCAGAAATCATAAAAGCTACTGACTCAGAACCTTCCCTGTGGTCCAAGCTCAATCTCCAGCACAGTAGGAAGAAGATGGTCTGGGTTCCACAGGACACCAGAGTAGGTGCTGGAGCTCTACCACACTGCCGAGACGCCCAGATCCTCCAGGACAGGCTGAGGGACGCTTCTCAGGAGGAAAAGCCAGCCTCAAGTTCATTCCAGTCTCAGAAATGGAAGTCAGATCTTCCTCTATATGAGGCAGGCTTCAAATACTGCCAAATGTCCTATCCAAGACCCTGGTGAGGACTGAGGCAGGCAAAAGGTACCTCACCAGGGTCTTGGGCATCCTGCACGGAGGTGGATTCCTTTGGGGTAAGTGCTGGGTATCATAGGGAGCTCCAAAGGAATCCACCTCCCTGTAGGATGCTCTCAGGCATAGTTCCAAGCAAGCCCCAGGACTCAAGACAATCCTGGCTCCCCAGACACTGTCCCACTGCCTCCTGTGAGGAGCACCACACCCAAATGCCACTTCTCCTTCAAGACAGCCTCTGAAACAAAACAGGACACCTACAGATAGCTCAGTTCTGCCAGGGCAGGGACCATGCCCCTGTCCTAGAATGAAGACCACTCCAGGGTTCTCAAGAGGAACTTGTGGTGCTCGTGGTTACTGGACTAGAGCAAACTCAAGCTTCCATGGGCAGGTGAGGTTACCTCAATCATACCTTGGTGATGGTGCCAACAGCCTTGGTGCGACCTTCCCGGAACACCAGCCGCTGGTCTATATGCAGGTACTCAGGGGTCTTGATGAAGCGGAAGTGGACAGTGGCCTTGTCTCCTGTGCGCAGACAGTCTTTATCCATGCTCAAAATGGTAGCTGTCTGCCGGATGCTCCCACAGTGTACTGCCAAGAGAACCGGAGTCAGGAAATGCAAGACCTATGCTGTGGCCTCAGGCTAGAGCTGTATCTCCAGGGCAGGGCAAGAACTGACAGTTAGATACAGCAGGGAAGCCTATTTTCAGATATGTTTTATTTTTTTAGTTTTCAAGACAGGGTTTCTC
The DNA here is from genome assembly GCA_026225945.1 of Cricetomys ansorgei. NCBI lineage: Eukaryota > Metazoa > Chordata > Mammalia > Rodentia > Nesomyidae > Cricetomys > Cricetomys ansorgei. The sequence continues at coordinate 74,371,377 of JAMJFZ010000199.1, read as the reverse complement.
TGTTGTAACTCTAGCTATCCTGGTACCCAGGCTGGCCTCCAATTCACAGAGATCTGCCTGCCTCTGCCTTCCGAGTGCTGGGATTAAAGATATTAAAGGTATTAAAGATTAAAGGTATTAAAATGCTGTGCACCACCATCCAGCTACTTTCAGATCTGATCCTGCCTCCTCCCCATCTCTCCCTGCCAGGCCTACATGAGTCCCTGAGTGCCTGTGTGTATGTACATCTACCTTCCCACAGGACTGTTCCTAGCACCAAGATTTTACTACCAGGCACACAGCAATGCTCAATAATCCTGGCTGAATGAATACTGGCACGTGAGGTCCCTGAGGACAGGTCTGGGTCTCACAGCATCTGTAGGACTGAACAACTAGTGCTGCTCAGGGGTTAAACTCAGGGAATGGCTTTGCTAAACAGGATAGAGACCTGCCTTGCCTGAAGCTGGAAACATGGCCCTTGGGTGGCTGGAGCTCCTTTGGGAGAGCGCTAGCACTGGGGCTGGTAGGACCTTGGACACCTACCCATGGCTTGGTAGCGGGGACTAATTGTGGTGGGGTGGTGGAGGACAAGGATCTCAGCTTCAAATTCCCAGGAGGCTTGGGGGTTCAGGCGTGGGGAAACCATTACCATGCCTTTCCGGATGGACGAGCGCTTTATCTGAAAGGGAAAGGAGAACACGGAGCTCAAGGACCATGGTGTCTCAGGTTTACCCAGCCTTGATCGATCACGCTCTAGGAGTGGGAACCACTCCAACTCAGCCCTGCCTTTACCACCATCTACGGCAGACAGTACAAGGCGGCCTCAGTGCTGTGCAGCGAGCTAACACTGCTAGAGGGAGGCAGGAAGACTGCACAGGAACTCAACTCAGCCTTCCAGCTTCTGGGCTTTAAAGGATGAGCCAGGAGCACAGGCAAGCAAGAAATCAGAGAATAACCTGACCTCTGGAGAAGACAAAACTCACCCCACTTTTCCTAGTCATTTTGGCTTACAGGAAGGTAAGTGACCCCAGATCTAGCACTCACCCCAAACCCCAAGAGAGGGAAGACTGTGGGGAAAGCGTATGCGGCACAGATTCCATCCATCCTAACCTTACAGAGGATGGTGCTATGCATAGGAGGGATGCTCCTCTCCATTGTACTGTGAGCAAGTGACAACTGCTCAGGCCACAGAGGCAGGAGCGGAGCCAGGACACAGGCAGTCCTGGCTTGGAAAGCTTACAAGCTGTGGGCCTTGGTCTCCCTCTCCGTGAGAATAAGGTCAGTAACCCCCACCTCGCAAGTAGCCACAAGAACCTGAGAAAGTAAAGTTCTTGGCCCAGACTTTACTAAGTTCAAGGAGAGTTTCTGGAATTATCTTCACTCACCTTCTTCAGGGCAAAGGAGGCTGTCTGGCCGCCCCGCACCTCCTTGACAGGCATGCGCTTACGGTGGATGGACTTGACAGCGATGGACAGGAAGTTACCCAAGGGGTCTGGGCCCAGCAGCAGCGTGTCATTCAGCTTGATGAGACCTCTCAGTGTGGTTCCGGACACCACTGTTCCCACACCCTGCCAAGGAGAAGAGCCAGCCTAGTAAGCCCGTTCCCACCACGGACTCACTCATTGAGGTTAGAGTAGTTAGTGCCCACCAGCCAGCACCCTGTGCAGTCCTACCCAGAGCACTCACGGGGACAGAGTAGGTATCATCTATCTGGAACTCAGCAGGCTCCTCCTCCCTGTAGCTGGTGCGGGGGGATAGGAGGTTGAGGAACATCTTGAGCAGATCGAGGTTCTCGCCTGTAACATTGGAGATCTGGAATATCGGGCACATCCTAAATAGAGGGGGAACAGAAAAAAAGAGGTGCTCAGGTAGTCAAGACCTCCTGTCAGTCACCTAGTCCCTACTCTTCAGAGTTACTTACTTGTAATTCCTGACATCAGGAATTGTACATTCCTCTAAGTACCTTCACAGATTAGGGACTCAAAGGAGCTGGAGTGGGGCTGTACACCTGAAATACAGCCCCTCGTTGGACAACCGGTGGTACTGAAGACAGCACCAGGTTAGAGAAACAGGCAAAATGCTGGGCTGCTCTGAAGCACACACCAAGTCAGGAGGCAGGTGTCAACGAGGCCCTGGCTCTGGGCAAAGGAAAAGAACAACTATCACAAAAGATGACCTTGAACCAATGAGCTGAAGAGCCTTGGACTGTGCTCAAGTCTACATCTAGAATCTAGATGCATTAACATCTGGAGGAAGAGCCTAGAAGAACAAATGTCCAATAAACATTTATGAAATGAAAAGACTCATTGAATAAATGCCAAACTGACCTGTGATTAGAAAGCTTTTTAAAAATAGTATAAAAAGTCTGAGTCATAAAAAGACAGTGTTCCACCAGCTGGGCACAGGCTGGTGCCCTCTATGCTCTTGAGTGCCAGCACCCAAGCACCCTCTGTGGGAGTGTGAGGGTTAATCTTGATCGCCAACTTGACTGGATCTAGAATCAACTAAGAAACAAGTATCTGAGTGGGGCTGAGGCTATTTCTGGGAAGGAGCAATAGAGTAAGGAAGCCCTCCCCCAGGATGGACAGGAAGCCCTAGTGGTGTTCTGAATGACAGCTCCTCTAGGAGCGATCAGTTCAGAGCACTGGGCTCAAATATGAGGAAGTCTAAGACAGAAGGCTGGTGGTGGTGCACACCTTTAATTCCAGCACTTAAGCGGCAGAGGCAGGCAGATCTCGATTTTGAGCTCAGCCTGGTCTACAAAGTGAGTTCCAGGACAGCCAGGGTAAGTGGGGAGACCCTGTCTCAAAGAATCAGCAATCAAACAACAACAACAACAAAAAGAAGGCTAAGAGAGAAGCAGAGTTGCTCTTGCCTGCCCACCGTTGCTCCTCACTGGTGAGTGCACCCACTGTTACTGCCACCGTGGCAGTCTTCCTTTACTGACATCACAACCCAGTTTCTTTGGCCTTGCAACATGAACTAAAGGCCAGCAGCCCTCCGGATATCCTTGAGGCTGTCAGCTCCAGACTGGAACTAATGAGGCTTGTGGATGAAGCAGCCATGGAGTTCCCAGCATCTCCATCAAGCAGACAGCCACTTGGACTATTCAGCCTGCATCACACAAGCCAATCTAATATATCCCGTGAGGTATACATTCATTCCATCCGTTTTGTCCTTCTAGAGAACCCTGGTTCATCCAGGAAGTTAATAACATCCCCATTTCCCAGGTAAGGATGATGTCCCAATGGGGATTCCAACCTCAGAGAGGCAGGCAAATGATTCGGAATGTGAGCCACCCAATACAGGCTCTGAGCAGCTCTACTGACCTAGGAGACTTTGTGCAAAGACAGAACCTTCCACTTCCTCCAACCATGTCCAAGAGACCTCATGCTTGACTGGCTGTTTCAGGCCTATTGCTCGCTGTGGCCTGATGGCAAGGGCACCTGCTTAGGAGCATGTGCTTCCCCACCGTTACCCTGCCCCCATTACCGCTCAGAGCTGAAGTTGGAGGCTGTGACAATCACATCATCCTTGCTCTGCACCAAGACAGGGATCTTCCGGCAGCCTGGTGACTTCAGCAGGCGCTGTAGCAGCTTCAGGGTTTCTTAAAGGGTGAAACGGAACAGAATTAGGGGACACAGCCTTCTCTCTGGCCAGACTTCCAGGGTAAGACGGGTGCACTCAGTACTGATGCAAGCAGGAGACAAAGACAGACGGACCAGTGTTAAATGCCACAATGCCTGGAGAAGCAAAAAGGAAGATCAAAGCTGGGCGGACACACACCCTGGTGTACAAGAGCACAGGTGGGCCTCTTTTCTAAGGCTGTGAGTCCACACATACAGAAAATGATTTGGGTTCCTGAGGACAGTGTTCTTCCCACAATGCTCTGCATCCTGGAAGGTCTTATCTTAGGAATATCCTGGGCATTTACAAATCTGCAGAGACCCTCCTTATGAGACCTTCTATTGGGACAGTGCTCTGTCCAACCTGCAGCACCAAGGAAGAGGTGCAAAGGCCTAGTCCCAAGGCCTGTGTGGAAGCTTTGGTGGCTAAAGGCCACCAGACCCCCTGCCAAAACTCCTTCACACACAGTCAGCTTCAGTGGTACAGTTCAATGTCTGCTGATGGGGACATGGAGGAGCAGATAGGGACTTCGTAGATCCTGTACTTGGAACTAGGAGGGAAAAAGAACAGGGAAATTCTAGGCTCTGCTCAGATCAACAGCTAAACAGGAGAGGAAGAAGAAGACTCGGCTGATGGAAACTGAGGCTGAGGTCTAGCACAGACAAGGATGCAGAAGGTGCCGGGCTGAAGCTCCGGAGCGACCACCTGAAGTGCAGCGCCAACAACCCCGAGGCTGCTGCAGCCGGAGGCCTCACTCACCTTGAAGAATGTTGGCAGGACACATGTCAATCTTGGTGACTACCACAAAGACAGGTACATTGAGTGCCAGTGCCAAGCCCAGGTGCTCCTTGGTCATTCCCACGATGCCAGCATTGCTGCCGACCTGCCCCAACAGAAAAGGAACTATCAGAACAAGGGAGAGACTGCTGCTGGGTTGACAGGGGACTCCAGCCTGTTGGTGAAAGCTGGCCTGGATGCAGCTCATTTAACTGAGCCCTGGTGATGGGGCCTTACACCTGAAAAGCAGGCCCCAAAAGCAGACAAAGCCTGCAACCCCAGGCATTCAGAAGTCTGAGTCTGAGGCCTGCCTAGACTACAGAGAACTTTCAGGGCAAGCATGGGAAACTCAGTGATACCTTGTCTGGGTGGAAAAATTAAAAAAAAAAAAAAAAAAAAAAAAAAAAAGATTGGAGATGTAATACCACCAGACCCAAGGTTCAATTCCTAGTACTGCCAAAAACAAACCCAAACAAACAAAAAATCAAATCAACAACAAAAACCCCGAGGGGTGTTGTAAACAACAACACCAGCCGAGAGAGTCTGGGAAGCACAACCATCTCCATTCCCCAAAGCGCATTCAGTTTAACAGCTTTGGTCTTCAGTTAACATGTCTGTAAAACAGGGCTAACCTCTTCTACTTTAGACGGTCACCTGGTGTTTGACATCGTAATGGACACTTGCCAGTATAAGCACAAAGTATCTCTGGAGCTGGAGCTATGGCTCAGGGGTTAAGAGCACCGGTTGCTCTTCCAGAGGATCCAGGTTCAGTTCCCAGCATACACAAGGTAGCTCACAACTCTCTACACTTCTTGTCTCTGGGTATCCTGGCACTGGGCACACATGTGGTACATAGACATACATGCAGGAAAAACATCCAGACACATAATTTTTTTCATTTAAATTTTAAAAATTATCGTTAGTGTGTGTGTGTGCATGCATGTAGCCGTCACACATGTAGCGGTCAGAAGACAACTTGGTGAAGTCAGTTCTCTCAGTCAGTGCCCATCTTTGTGGGCACTTTCAGACCACTAGGCTTGTTTGGCAAGCACCATTACCCCCTGAGCCAGCTTCCTCACCCTCTAAACCCTTCTTAATAGCCACAGGCCCAGTGACCTCTATGGGCTTCCACAAGGTGCCTTCTGGACAGGTTTCCTCAGTCAAGAGAGTTGGTGGCTTTCCTGCAAAGGGCTTTGCAAGGTTCAAAGAAGTAAGAGTGACTGCTCTGGTTCCAGGAAGTGCAGGCCGAGATGACGGGAGTCCCTGTATACATGCTGCTCCCTCTCCTCTCCAGTTTGAGAGCTGGCCTGAGACCTCTTTGTGGGGCAATATGAGCAAGTTTTCTAGAACAGATGTGTTTACCATACTAATATTATTAGCACAGGAGCTGAGGAACCAGGAAGGCGGAGGGGCTTTGGAAGGACTGTGAGAGAAAAACTCACTCACTGTGCGCTCTCTTCCTCCGTCCCTCTCCCCTTAAAGCTGTGCATAAAGTACAGGAAGCTCAGCAGAGCACATGTGTGCATACATGAGCAAAGCCGAACCCTCTGCCCCTCTCCTTTTCAGTGATGCTAATGATTAGCTGCTTGTACATCCAATCATAATCTCTCTGGGAGCCCAGGACCAGGAAGGTCTACTTCCATTGTGCATGCCACCAGGTGAGCACAGGGCTGGCCCATAGCTTTCTCCAAAACGGGCTGTACAATGGCTGTCACATCTCCTTCCCAGGAGCTGAGGACACCACCTCAGACTCTGCTGACTGTTGTCCTTGGCTCCTCCAAGGTGCTCTTTTCCTCTTCCCCAGGCTGGTCTCAGAGGGTGCCACCTGGGGTCACTCTCTTGAAATACCCTAAGGAGCTGGTGAAAACACTTCTGCAGGCTAGTACTAAGGCCCAGGAGAAAACTCAATGCCTTTCCAAAATGATATCTCCAAGAGATGCTTTGCTTTACACCAAGAGGTCCCCTCCTTACTCTAAATGCAGGAGAAAGGTCACTGTTAAGCTGTGGAAAAGACCACAGAGCTCAGAGGACTGGGCTCCCCAAGATCCCAAACTTGCCATCTTTGCCCCAACCAGCAGGTCCCAGTCTCAGGTATCGGGCCTTTGCGTAGCACCCTCAGAGCCCCCCAAGGGAGACCTCACACTTACCATGAGCATGCAGAAGTCAGGCAAATGGCCAGTCATGCCAAAAACAGTGGTCTTAAGGTACTTCTCATGGCCTGCCAAGTCGATGAAGGTAATCACCTTGGTGGACTTCTCGCAGATCTTTGTCCATTCAAGGCTGCCACCATGGCTGTCAGGCTTGTTCACTACATTGCCTTCACTGTCAAAGCCCAGGATGTCGTTGCCCACGCTGCTGGTTCGACCAGATTCAATCTCATGTTTGTGGCGGAAGAGTTTTTGGCGGGCAAAGCCACGGCCATTGTCCAGCTCCCCGTGTGTCAGGACTCCCAGCAGTGTGCTTTTGCCAGCATCCACATTGCCCACCACGGCCACCCTGCGTGGACAGGAACCCAGTATGAGAGCTAGCTCCTATAGAGACTACCCAGCCAGAGACTGGGTCCCTCAGTGCAGGCTCACCCCAGCACCCTGGCCCAGGACGTCCCTATTCCTGGATGAGCAGAGGGGGATGTTCCTGGAGTCAGTCAGGAGTCCTAGCTCCTTCTATACCTACAACCCTAACCCTACTACTGGAAGACCCCCCCTCCCCAGTTGTAAAGGCACAGAGTATCTCCCTGGTCCTGACTTCTAGCCTCCTAAGCTGACGATTAGCTGAATAAAACGACAGAGTGGCCACAGGATGCAGGGCCGGGCCTTCTCCCTATGTCCCAGATGGAACACATAGGTATGGAACTCAGAAACACAACCATGGTCCACATACTCTCCTGTCTTAGGAAGAAGGGAAAGGCGGCAAAGTGGTATGTGCCAAGTGTCACAGGCTCTACCACAGTCTCTGTGAAGCCCCAAGTCACGCAGCAGGGGCCGGGCAAGTGTTCTGAGGCCTCCTCACCTGACCTCCAGGAAGTCATTGTCCCCGACTCGTTTCCTGACTAGGTAATCACGCACACGGCCGCCAGCTTCTTGACGCTCTCGCAAGAGGATGACATCGGCCTCTATCTGCTCTGCCATACTCTTCACTGTGGCGTAGGAGGCCTCCATGTCAGCTTCACTCAGCCCGTACTCAGTCCCATCTGGTGATAAGAGTCCAGACATCAGCAGGAGAGGGAGTCCTGACCAACCAGCCTGCCAACAAGCCAGCCAGTCAACCCTATCTAAACAGACTCCCTCCTGGCACTGCAGAACTACAGTGACAACTCAGGCACACACAGAGTTAATGCGCGACAGTGCCACAGCTTCCCCACCAAGCAGGGCACTGGGTAATTCATTCACAAGTCACCAAGATTCTCCTTGAACTTATGCCAAGCTTCTTGGGTACTGGGATTATAGGTGCCCTCAGTGAGCTCTCAGCCCCAAGGGAGAGACAAGAGAAATTAATTAATCTCAATACGATTCGAGCACTACCCTGCAGAGCTGAAGGAAGAGAAGGCAAGCACAAGCTACAGATGTGGAGGGCAGCTTTGGGTGACCCCAAACTGGTTTTTCAGAAGTACAAGAGAAAAGACACCAGAGAAGCAAGCTGGGAGTGTGGCAGACCATGAACAGTCAGGGACCAGGAAGATGCACAGTGTGTGGGGAGCAGGATGAGGTCAGGGAAAGCAGGGAAGTAGAAGCTGGTATGACACCAGACAGCAGCAAACTTCTTGCACCAAGGCTGGGTCAAGCAGGACAATAGCACGGTCAGAGCAAGGTGGGCTGGAAGACCTTCTAGGCAATATGCAAGAGGCTAGGAGCAGGAGCCCAGCAAGGGAGAAATTCCAATGCCCTAGGCAAGCAAGGAAGGCAGGAAAATGGAAGAATTGGGGGTGGGGGTTCCCCAGGTTATCTTAGAGACAGTTTTTAACTAGGATGGCTCAGGTACAGTATCTAGTCAGCAGCTAGTAAAAGAATTTGAGCCCAGGATGTAGAGGTGGGCAGGAAAAGGCTGAGCAACCAGCTGCCTAGAGTCTAAGAATAGCAATGCACTGGGTGCTTCCATGTACCACGGGGTTCAGTGCCCACCACTCCCTAAGCCCCTCCTCGGTTCCTCCTAAGCAAGCTCTATTGGCAGGGTACCCTCTTCTGTTTCACCACTCAGAAGCCTTGCCAGGCCAAGTCTGTTCCTTCTGTCTCCTCTTCCTCCAGTCCCCTAAAGCAAGCTCACCAAATCCAAGGTAAGGAAAACCACTGCCTTTTTCATTGTCTCTGCTCACCTTCTGAGCTACCAACTGTCTCCTCAATTCTTCTGGCCACCAAGGAACTCAGAAGATTAGCCACCCCTTGCTGACATTCGTCCCCAGCGCTCTGCACTGACTGGTCCTAGAAGAGCAGCCGTCACAAAACATCACCAAGCCACCCTCCAAAGGCCCTCTTCTTCCTCCAAACTCTCCACTTAGCTTCATTTTATGGCCTCAACTGTCACTGTCAAGACTTCAAAAACATTCTTATCTAGCCCTGGCCACCACTCCAAGCTCCACGCGGAACTTCCAATGTCCTGATGATAACTCCTAGAAGTCTGATATGCAGACTCACCCACTCGCCCTTCAAACAGTGCAGTAACGAAGCATGGGCACTCCCTGGAATCCTGGAGGCAGGCAGTGCTGCTGTTGCCTTTTAGTAGAAGAGCACTGACAATTCCAGCACTTGAGAAGATGAGGCAGGAGGATTTTAAGCATGAGATTCCTCTCAAAGAAACAAAAAAGAGGGGAGAGGGGAAGGAGGGAGGGAGGAAAGAAGAGCAAGGGAAACAGAAACCAGACACTTGAGGACTGGGAGGCTGAAGAGGAGTCATGGTATGACCTGAGGTCTTCGGATGCAAGCCTATATGCTTTCCTTCCCTGCCATCCCTCTCACGGTCTGACTATTCCTGCTCTCATTATCCCCATTCTAATAAGGACAATGCTCTGCTTCTGGTCACCTAACCCCAACCCCCACATCAGCCCAGTTCTTTATGCTGTTGCTCTTTTGCTGCCTAATCCAGGCCCATATTCTACTGAATAACTGGTCTTGGTGACTCTAGTCTGCGTGTCTTCTCCCTGCAACCCTCCCTATCCATCCCGCAGAGCACCCAAACATTTAAGCTCACAAAGTAACCACAGCTCTAACATTGCCACTTTCATATCAAAATCCCTGACTGACTTTCCAGAACCAACATCTCTCCTTCCAGCTCCAGCTCCTTTAAGCCTCCGTTCCACCCCCCCCCATTTGACACCCCTCCCTCAGGCTCCCCATGTCAGCTTTACCCCTGGGTTCCTGCCCTGTCCTAGCTCTACCCTCACTTCTCACCCCAGTCAGCAGCTGATCAGCATGTCTCCTCTTGGCAAGATCCTATCCCTATTGGTTCTGCCCAGAGGCCCCAGAGGCATCGCCTTCCTTACAGCATTTGCCATGTCCTGCCCTGTGCCAAGGTGTTTTCAGACGCATGTCCCCCTGACTACACAGAAGCAGCTTAAGGATGGGGACCACAGCTTATCCTTTCCCTGGTGAAGAGCTTTCCTACCTCAAGTCCTCGGATGTTTGGAAAATGTAAAACAACTGAATTAAGGGAGAGTAGCTGGGCGGGGAGCAGAAGGGTTCAAAAACGCACAGCTGAGTGAGCTCTGGGACCTTCTGAGTTAGGGAAGGATGCTGTCCTCATCAGACTACCCACCTTCCCTGCCGCTTTCCAAGTCAGTTGCCAGCACAGCATGGCCTTGACCATCAGAGCGCTCATGTGGTCACGGTACACCTGTCTAGCAGGCACCACTTTCATTGTCACTACTAGTACAGAAAGGCCAGAGTCCAATCACTAAAGACCACGCCAGCTCTCATCAGATTTCTGACCTGCCAGCTCACTTACCTTTCCCACAGCATTCTTCTACTCAAGGTGCTGTGAAAGCTTCCCAGGCTTTGGGGACACAAGTCTCGGGTCTTTAGCATGGCATTCAAGAACCATAACTGGACCCTGACTACCTGTCCAGTCTCTCTGGACCCCACATTCTCCTCTCCTTACTAGAGGACATCTGGCCCTCCAAACAACCATCTCCAATGCCTCCACAGCTCTGTGCACACGGTTTCTCTGCCCACTAGTCACTGTTCATTGGGAGCAGCTCCTCTATGTGGCTGTTCCCGACTCCTACAGAGACATAACACTGTGTCCCCTCCCATGCCATCTGTCACCCCACTGATCACCAAGGTTGACTAGCCTGATCTGGCCCACTAGGCAGGTTTCTCTTCCCTCTCTCAATGCTCCATGTGTATCCCTCCCTCCAGAAGTTGTACTCAGTGGAAGAGGATCACCTTCCCTGATAGAGTTCAGTGATGGGTATAGGAAACAACTGTGTTCTCCTGCTGGACCCTCCGGATGAGCTCTCGAGTCATGACTTAGTATTTAAGAAACAATCGAGGTTCTTTTTGCAAAGCAACCTCATCAAGAATCAACAACCTGAGACCCTGAAAAACTGCCACTACTAACACTAACACTTCTACGCCAAGTGCACTCCCTGAGTTCTCACGTAACTCTCATTATGGCGCCAGGAGATGATTTGGTATTACTCATATTTTCTTAACTATTTATTTATTTTGAAAGATTTTATTTTTAATTACGTGTACGTGTGTGGGAATGTGTACATGAGTGTAGGTGTCCAAAGAGGCCAGAAAAGGGTGTCAGATCCCCAGGAGCTGGAGTTAGAGGTGGCTGTGAGCCTCCTAACATGCATAGGAACCAAACTGAGGTCCTCTGGAAGAGCAGAACGCTCTCAAGCCCTGCATTACCTACATTTTAAGACAAGGAAAAAAGTCAGCAGGTAAACACAGACCTTCCAAGCTCCAGACCCCAAACTACTGGACCATTACTGACCTGCTTCCTAAAATATCAACCTAAAATGAACACTGAAGAACATACACGTATAGAACAGTCCCCTAGATTGTGTACAAGGTTTTAATGTCCAATTTATCCATGTAACATTTCTCTGAGGAAGGTCTCATTGTCTCCATTGTACAATGGAAAGCCCTGGCGGAGGGGTGAACCACCAAGACACATGAGAAGCTGGAGATGAAGTTGACCTCTGGGGGCCTTGCAATTGATTCAGCCCTGTCTGATGCTCAACTTGTTTAGCCAGTTCAGATCTCTCTCTCTGCCTCCAAAGAATCCAGCAAAAGGAGTCACCAAGATGATTACTGGCTAATGCTAGGGGGTGTGGGAGATGGGCAAAAGAGTACTTGCCATCCTACCTTCCAAAGGAGGGTTAATTAGTTGTGAGTTCCTGGGGTGTGGTAAAATTCAGACTGCATTAAAGGACAAGAACAAAGGAGAGCCTGAGTCTTTTGGGAAGGTCAAGGCAGGAGGATCAAGAATCCAAGGGCAGCCTGGATTATAAAGCAAGACCCTATTTAAAATAAATAAGTAAGTAAGTAAATAAATAAATAAATAAATACACTCTGGGCCTTTAAAGACTAGTCCCACCATTTGTCAAAGTTGACCTTTATGTGGTTTCCAACAAAGCAGGAAGTAACCTATGGGTTTGTCTTAAGGCAGGCCAGATACCTGACAAGCTTGCACAAGGAGCCAATGATTTATGATCACCAAGCAGATGGGCCTTTCCTGAACTTCACTGCTGCCTAGGAGCACCTGGCAATGCTGACTCCCTTCCTTCCTTGACAGGGATCTCTTAGTTTGTCTATCTATCCAACCATGTCTTCTTTTAGGTAACAGGAGCCAAAGATGAGGGGTAGCAGGAGTGGGAAGGAGAGGGGAGCCATTTCAAAGAGGGCATAGTGGGATTTAGAAACCACGCCTTGTTCCTGGTTGTCATCGAGAGGCATTTTTAAACACTTGTTTTCTCTGAGATTATATATGTGCCATCTTTCCTCCTTGGGGGCAAGGACCAGCTTTTTTCTGTTTTGTATGGTTTTCCATTGCTGGGGATAGAGTACAGGGCCTTGAACGCACACTATGTAAGCATTCTACTGCTAAGCTACAAGTCCAGCCTAGGGAACCAGATTTTAAGTATCCAAAAGAGCTTTGTAAAAGTATCAAGATTTGGACGATCTTTAACATATATGTCAAACAGTTGAAGAACAATTTTTTTTCTAGTACTGAATATTCAGCCAGGCCTTGCATAAGTTAAGCAATGAAGCATTGCCCCTGAGCTACACCTCCAGTCTTTTTTATATTTTTGAGACAGTGTTTCAGGATGGTTTAGAATTGGCCGCCATCCTGTCTTGGCCTCCTGAGTGCTAGGATCACAGGCATATACTTCCAAGCCTGGTAGAAGGCCTGTGAGAGCGCCTTAACTCAGACTCCGACTGCCAAAGAACTATTACATGCCTTTCCACAAGTCTGCTACATACAGAAAACTGCCCCAGTGATGCACCCAAGCCCAGCCTGGGCCTCTTGCAAGAAATCCTCAACAATCTCGGTTTTTATTTCAGCAAAGATAATGTCGTAATGAAGATGAAGGTAGTAAGTAGGTTATGACATTGAGGGTGTAAACTAGGGAGTGGCTGGAAGATGGGGTGGGAGGTGGACAAAACCATAATCTCATCTGGGACTCTGACATGGGGTCTGCCTTCCTCTAAAACTGGAATCTCCATTAAGATCAATAAATAGGTTGGAGGACAATAACCAGAATGGTCACAAGACTACAAGCCTGACAGGATCTAGTCGGGGCAAGGAGGGACCTCTGTTATCACAGCTGTCCAGACTGACTGGTCAGTATGGTCTGGGCCAAAGTAGCTTGATAGAAGAGAGGGTTTCTGAGTGTCTTTTCCTTAACGGCTTTAAGAAGAACCATTACAGAGACTCCGCTAGGTAGGAAACAGTGGCAATGAGATCCATGAGGAGAGCTAGAGGGGAAGACCTGCAGTTACCCAAAGCAGGATTAATTCTAGACCTAGCCAGGACTTGTGCCCTTACCTTAGACAAGAGGCTTCCTTGCTTAAAGCTTCAATTCCCTGTATGCAAATGAAGGGTTCAGCAGTGGAGAGGAAACATCTGTAGGCCCCCTAGACAAGGAACCTTGACCCCAGCTTACCCTGACCACTGAGGTAGGAGCTGGCACTCAGAGCTACCACAGTGTGGCTGTACAGGAGACACATGAGTCAAAAGTGGGGAAATGTGCTCTGTATCATTGTTCAAAACAAAGGAAAGGAAAACTATGCTCACCTGATCCCTGCCCAATGACATAAATGGTCTCTCCGCATCCCTCGTCCATCCTCTCCCACATCTGCCGGAGTAGGCTGTCATACTGCTCTGACGTAGGGCTCACTAGAACCAGCTAGAAGAGAAACCAACAGCCTTAGGACCATACTCACTAAAGAGGGCCACAGCCAAAGCTGATCACAGCCTGACCAAAGACCCTGACTAAACCCCAGAGCACCCTAATTGAACACAGCTGTGCAGCCCCTCACACACTCCCTGCCTCGTCTGAAATGGCCTTTTATGTGCCAGATGACATACTGAGTGTGTCTGCACCACAACCTGCCGAGGAGAGGTGCGCAGAGCCTGCCTCCTGCTGCTTCACCAGAGGGTTAGGCCCCCAACAAGGAAGACAGCCTGGCACTGTGGGAAAGCTGTTGAGCAGTGCTTTGCACCTCTACTCTGTCTTCTGCCTGCAGTGTGCAGCGGGGAGTTCAAGGACAGACTGCTCACTTCCAGTCATGCCCTCCACCCACAGGCCAGTGCTCCCATAACAACAAAAGAATTCTGTGCTACCTTGACTAAACTGTCTTGATTACTACAGTGAAACTGCCTGCAAAAGGCCATCTTTGTCAACAAAACCCTGCTGCCACCAAGGTTAGCATTAGCAGTACCATGGCTGTGTAGATCCTGTCAATAACAAAGTATCAACCACTGACTTGCGGAGGCCACAGCCGTTAGGCATGCTGGATTTCATTCTCCAGCCACTCCTGTGTGACCTTGGACAAAGAACTTAAACCTCTCTGAAGCTCGACTTTCTAGCGTACAGAATAGCATAAGAAGCATTTTTAAGTGGCTATGGTGTGTGACACAGCGCTTGGGGCGTCGGAGGCAAGAAAACTGCGGGGTTTGAAATCGACCTGGGCTACGGAATCGGACCCTGTCTCAGAACGAACGAACGAACGAACAAAAGCGTCTGAGCCAGGCCCAACTAACGACCATCACAACGTTATCTTCAGTCTTTCTACAGAAACTGCACACATCCCGCCTCCATTAATCATTAATGTTTTTTCCTTGCTGGAAGCTCTCAGAGCCTTGGTTCCCCACATTTAGCTGTAGTGAGGGTATAAACATCCTAGTGTCTACTCTTTTCAGGACTTAAATGTATTCAACCCACCCCTTCTCTCCTCCATACGGTCAACTTTTCTTTTACACACACACACACACACACACACACACACACACACTTTAATTTCAAAGTCACAAGGATTTCCCCAGCTCTGTGATGAAGTAGCAGTTCCTTACTCATGGCAATTAAATAGTCAAAAAGGTACCACCCTCTTCACAACTCTGGCCCAATTTCCCACTGTGTGCTCAGGTTTTTTTCAGCTCCCTGACTGTGTACTGACATCCAGCCAGTCCACTTCTAACATGCTGATTTGACTCATCAGAGCTGATAATTGTAACCCGGATGCTGCCAGGGTTACATTGTCTCCTACATTTTGGATGGAGATCTCCCTGAGCTTGGCCACCTGTATTATGATGCACTAGACAGGACCACCACGATAAACAGAAGCTTCCAAGTGCCCAACAGAGACTAGGAGAAAGAATGGTTGGGAGTTGCTTACTTAGCCTTCAGGAAAAGGTTCTTTCCAGTTTAGAGCCAAGTTTTATGAAGTTGTGCCACCCTGAGATGTCACAAACATTTTCAAAGCCCCATAAAATCTTCTATCCAAATAGTAATCAGACAAGACCCTGCTTAGCTTCTTAGTGGACCAGACCAGGCTTGCTCAGCATAATACAGCCATAGACATCAAAGCTCTGTAAGATGGCAATTGTAATTATCCTACAAAGGGCAGGGGGTGGGGCAGTTCTATCTTGTATCAGCTGCTTTTTAATCCTCACAGGGAATTACCTATCTAGTCCAAACATTTATTGAGTCTCTGATATGGATCTGGTACTACATCTTAACATACACTTCTAATTTTTGCAACACACCTGTGCTTTCTTGAATGAGTAACTGGGGAACTGAGAAGAAACTTTCCCAAGGTCACAGAACCTTTTAAATGGCAGAGCTGGAAGGGAAACCAAGTCCTTCCGGTCTCTTCAAGTTGGCATTAGTTTCTTTGGTGATGTTAAACTTTCTTAAAACACCAGTTACATCTTATACTTTTTTATTTTCCACAATGTCAATGGATGACAAGATCTCAATTTCTGACTACCTTCTCAATAACTCACAAGACACTATTTAAAACGCCCTCCCTTATTCCACGCACACAAGAGGTGGCTCCACTCCTAGGTGCTAGGTGGCAGGTCTGCAGGTCATGCCCATTGCCTAACTTTCCGTTTTTTGAATTTTATTACAATGGGGGCGGGGGATGCGACGCGTGCCAAGGCATGCGTGTGGACATCAGAGGACAACCTGTGGGAGTCAGTTCTCTGTTTCACTAGGTAGGTCCAGGAGATCGAATTGAGGTCGTCAAACTTAGGAGTCAAGCGCCTTTCGCTGCTGAGCTATCTCGCCGCCCCACCTTTTTATTTTATTTGGGTGGACACTCCTCGGACATCATTCTCGCCGACTGAGCAACTACTTTCTGTTTCCTTTCCCGAGACCAGGAACAGAAGCAGCTGCCGGCCCTACACCCCCTCAGACTGGCTACTTGTCTTCGCGAGCATCCCGCCCCCTGCCCAAGCCACCTGACCCTCGGTCGTCCCGGACACTCAGACCCCGTGTCTCGGGGACCCCTCCTGGGGAGGGCGGGCTGGCTCACACGGGGACAGGGACGCAGGGCGCGCGGCCGGCGTCGGGAGCCCCGGTTCCACGTGGCGAAGCCAAGGGGCAGCGATCGTGGCGGGAGAAGGGAGCGCGGGAGGCCGGGTGGACGCTGCCGAGGGAGGGGAGTGGGCCGGGGCCCCGCACGTCCCGGAGCGCGGCAGGTGGGCGGGCTGCATCCCTCTCGCTTCCCAGTGAGCCGCGCCACTGGACGGCCGGCTGCCCGCCGTCGCCCCGGAGACCGCCCGGCCCATTCGGGCGCCCCCGGCCCCGCCGCCGCCTCCCGGGCCTACCTTGCTGGTGAGGTCCAGCTCCGGTTCGCCGTTGAGCGCCTCGCCGTCCTCGCTGCAGTCCGAGTCGAAGCCCCCGTGGAGTCGTGCCGCGGCCGCCGCGGCCCGGGCCGCCCCCGGGGAGCTGGGCTCGGGGGCGAACATCGAGGCCGGCACCGGCGAGTCCACCGGGGAGCGACTCCGCTCCGCCGCCATCTTTAAGAACTTAGGCTAATTCGCAGCCGGCCGCCCGCCCTCCCTTCCTGGCTCATTTAACTAATTTATGCTCGGCCACGCCCCTCCTCGTTGGAATAATTTATGCGCAGCTTCTCCCGCCTCGCGAGGGTGACACGTCTCTCGAGCAGAGACACAAGCGGCCGGGTCTCTCAGCCACCAATCGCTGCAGCCCTCTCAAGTACCTTAATGAATAATTACTGAGAGCCAAACCGCAACAACAAATGTCGGAGACGTCAGGAGCCGTGCTCCCACCTCGGGAGGGGCCAACACGGCGTGCACGTTACCTGCCTGGAGCCTTTCCGCCAACGGGAGCGAAGCAGAGGTTTGACTGACTTGACAGCAATCCAATGAAAAGAGACATTTATGCTTTTCCCCCCCCTTCGCGCCGCCCCCTCACTTTCCAGAGGCGGGGCCAGATTGTAAATCACACTGCAAAACAGTCCCGCCCGGAGCCTCAGGATGATGGACAAAGGCGGGGCCCAATCTGGTCCTCCTTAGGTCCCGCGCGTCTGGCCGCGGCTCACCTCGTAGTAAACTGCGAAATGAGCCTGGCGCTCCAAATGACTGAAGGCAGTCGCCGCAATGCAATGTCCGTCGTGCTGGCATGCGTAAGGCAAATTTTATAGTAGAATCGATGCCGCGTATTCCAAGAGTTGTAATGCTATAGCAGCCAGACCGAGGCAATTATTTAAACGCTGACCTTGGGGAGCTCCATTTATTGACTCCTTGGAGAGCAATCAAGTGAACAGAAGGGAGAGGATGGCAGCCCAAACACCAGCGTAAAACACCTCACCACGTTTGTGGTGAACAGTTGAGCCAAAGGTCAAGGATCTGTGAAGGTACTTTCCTATGGGTTATTTTTTTCAGTGTTGTCACCTGTGGAGAGTCCCAGTCTAAACTGCTGTCCGTGTGCCTGAAATTCCTGTTTCGAATGTTTGAAAAGTCTAGACTTGACCTGGTTTTACCAAGGTCTAATAAGGCTGGCTAGTCCTGGCCACTTGTACTAGATAGTTTAGAATAAGAACAGCCATCTAGCCAGCTGGCACTTTAATCCAGGCACTTGGGAGGCAGAGGCATGTGGATCTCTGTGTAGGCCAGCCTGATCTACAGAGTGAGTTCCAGGACAGCCAGGGCTACAAAAATAAACCCTATCTCTAAAACCAAAAAAGGAAAAAAAAAAAAAAAGCAACCATCCGAGGAAGTACGGAAGATTTAGAGTTGGTGTTGTATTTAATTCAGCAAGTGTTTAATAAAAACAAGAAGACATTTTCATAGATAAAACCCTACAGACCTCAGCAGAGGGAACAGCGTCATGGCAAGAGCCACCTTTGACTGTGGAACATGCTGGGTCCTCAGGAGTGTTATTCAATCAAAGCCCCTCCATCCTGATCCAAAGGTTTATTTATATGATGAAAGAAATCTCATAGGTTAACGCCTCCCACAATCCTTAGGCAGCTGAACGATGTCACCTTTACAGTGGGGAAGCTCAAGGCACAATGGGAGCCATTCACTCTCATTGTTGCTTGAGGCTGGGGCGAGTGCCAAGGGCAATTCCTCAGCAACAACTTTAGAGTACAACTTTAATTACTCTGCTCACGACCTTTGGACGGTATAGGAAGCAGTCCTTTAACAGAAAGCAGCAACCATTTATATATAGCCTCTTCAGCTATAGAAATCACACATCCTGCCAGCACTTCAGGCTGCCAGCACAATGAGTATCTTTAAAGGTACAGGGGTACACACACAGCCATCAGTAAATACAATATCTGGAGATATGTTCAAATATTTCCCAAGAATTTGGACCACAAAATGTAGTAAATTGGGGAAAGGGTTCAAAATAGCCATCAGCTAATTTCGGGGAGTCTATCTGAGACAGCAGAGTCTTGTTCTCATTTTCAACTTGGTACCACCAAATCTCTGTACAGATGCTGGTTTTAATAATGGTCTGTTGTTTAAATTTTTTTTTTATTTTGTGTGTGTGTGTGTTTGCCTGCGTGTATGTCTGTGCAGCACAGACATGCAGTGCCTGTCGGGTGCTAAAGGGGCCGCCAGAACCCTTTGGAACTAGAGTTACAACCTAGGAACCCAAGTCTTCTGGAAAAGCAGTTAATGTTGTTATTTTATGAGTGCTCTATTGCATGCACACCTACATGCCAGAAGAGGGTATCTGATCCCACAATGTGGCTGCTGGGAATTGAACTCAGGACCTTTAGGAAGGACAGTCAGTGCTCTTAAACTCTGAGGTATCTCTCCAACCCTTGTTTTTGATAGAGTCTCAAGCAACTCAGGCTGGCTTTAAACTCATGTGTTGATGAAGATATCCCTGAACCCCTGATTTCCTGAATCCCTCCCAGGTGCTGGGATAACAGGCGTGCCTCAGCAGCAGTGCTGAAGTGGAACCCCGGAGCTGGATAGGCAAGCACTCCACTAACTGAACTTCATCCCCTGCCTGACAAGTTGTTTTGGTGCCCCCCATTTTTCCACTGGGTAGATTGCTCACTATACAACCTAGAAACTCTTTTATCTGATCCTATGATGTAGCTAAAATATTGAAATTTTGATTTGTTAGAAAAGCCAAATCTCATCAGTTTTCTTCACTGACCGATTGTGCAATCTGAAAGACGAAGTAAGTTTTAGTCTGCTTCCTGTTATACAGTTCCTTAAACTATTAGAATCTCCAGAGTGACATTTTCCTGTTGTATGCCAACAAGTTCTCTAGACAGAGCTTTCACAGACAGATTAAAATGAAAGATTTAAAAAGAGAACTTGTTCCCATGACCTGCTCTTTGGGGAAAGAAGAGAGACTGCAGCTTAAGGTGATAGCCCATGGCTAACATTTAATCCATGATACCCATGTCATGACACTTCCATAAAATCCCTGAAAGGGGGGCTAGAGAGATGGTTCAGTGATTAAGAACGCTGGCTGCTCTTCCAGGGTACTGGGGTTTGGTTCCCAGCCCACAACCATCTGTAACTCCAGTTCTGGCATTCTAGGGCACAAGGTTTCCCTATGGTACCCAGACATACATGCAGACAAAACACCCATACACAAAAACAAAAAAAAAAAAACACACACAAAAAGAAAACCAGCCCCCTTCTGAAGGGCAATGTCTAACTTGGGCTCCGGAGACCTAGATATATGAAGATTAGTAAGTGTGTGTGCGTGTATGCACATGTGTGCTTTACATGTGTGGAGGCCAGAAGTCGATGCTGGGTGTCTCCTCTACCACTCTTCATCTTTAAAAAAAAATTATTGTGTGTGATGTGGGGGGGGGGGGGCACACACACGCCATGTACACATGTGGCACTATGAAGTCAACTTTGTAGAACTGGTTCTCTCTTTTCACCTTCACCTATGTTCTGGTGGTTAAACCCAGATCTTTGGGCTTCCAAAGAGAACATCTTCACTAGTTGAATCGTCTTTTTAGTTCCATGTCCACTCCATGTACCTCCTCAGATTCACAGAGATCCATCTGCCTCTGTCTCCCGAGGGCTGGGATTAAAAGCATGAGTCATCACATCGGCATTAAAAAGATTGATTTTTATTTCGTGTATACAGCTGTTTTGTCTGTGCATGTATGTGCACCATGTGGATGCCTGGTGCCCACAGAGGCCAAAGAGGACATCGGAACCCCTGGAACTTGATGACTGTGAGTGCCATGTGGGTGCTGAAAACTTCGAAAGAGCATCATTGTTCTTAACTGCTGGACCGTCTCTCCAGGCTCCTCCATCTTACTTCTGAGACAAGCTTACTGATTTGACTAGACTAGCTGCCGAGGACACTAAGGATTCACGCCTCTGCTTCCCCTGAGATTACAGTGGATACAGACCCTCCTACCTGTGTCCCCCGCCCCCCCCGTGGGTGCTGGAGACCCAAACTCAGGCCCTCACTTATGTCACAAGCAATTCACTGACTGAATCGTCTTCAAAGCCCTACAAAGGTCTCTGAGGTCTCACCCAGAGGGCACAGAAGGCCCCTTCCCACATACTTTGCTGAGTGTCTCTATCATTTGCCTGCTCCTCTTTGTGGTAGCTTTTGTACCAAACTAGTAATGTAAGTACAGCGCATCCCTGGGCTAAGTGAGCTATTGTAGCAGATGAGTTGGACCAAGGAAGAGCCATGAGGATGTTTATGGAGTGGGTGGGCCAGAAATTCCAGAGGCTCAAACTCTTAACCGGCACCTGAAGTGAGAGCCCTTTATTTGTGGGTTCTGACAGTATGTCTAGGTATTCAGATTGGAGGTTGCTCACTGCCTGTCTGAGACTGTGAGCAGAGGTGCCCGTTGTATTAACTCTACTGCTTCGATTGATATTTAGCATCTTATGAAACAGAAAGAGTTCAATTTCAGACTATATTGATACCTGTCTGGAAAAAAAAAAAAGTTCTTCTCCCTATAGGATTTTTGTCCAGGAAGGATATACCGAGTACTTGCTTCTGGATGGAATGGGAGAATTAGTGTAAAAAGTAACATTTTTAGAGGTAATTCCCTACCCATCTTTACATTCTCTTTCTAAAATCAGTTTAGCCCAAGTCCAATCCCTTAATTCACTATAGACACAGTGATTTCAAACAATTTGATCAACTTATTTGTGCTTCAGTTTTCTCTCTAAAAAAGAGAAATACCTCATACGACACTTGGCAGTAAAGGAGTTAATATGCGTAAAGCGTTTAGAATCATGGGGCTATACAGCAAGTCTCTAGGACCTAAGTCCCATGTAAATACACTGTAACTGTTTGGTGGTCTACAAATCACAAAAAAAAATTTTGAGACAATTCAAGAGTAGTCTAGGCAGAGGCCGAGGACTCCCTGCCAAGTGGTTAGTCACTCAAACTTGTTGCACCACACTGTTGAACGGAATGGTCTTTTGAGGATTAGGGAAACCACCACTTTGAAAAGAGCAAATCTGTTGTTTTCCAAACAAAAATCCTAAAGGAAGGCAACGAGAGACAATAATTTAACTTAAACCCACAGGAAACTGCAAAGAGTCGCCTTTTAACACAATGTACTCAGCTAGACTCAGAAAATAGGGAGCTATCGCTGGTGGAGAGCTTGTCTAGCATGTACCAGGCCCTAGGCTCCGTCTCCTGCCCTGCACAAATTAGGCATTTTTGGTCATTCTTGGTTATGTAATGAGTTCGAGGCCAGCTGGGCTAGGGACACACACACACACACACACACACACATTTAAAAAGGAGGCTCGGAAGCCGGGGGGGGGGGGAAGGAAGGAAAGCCCAGGGCCGACCACCAAAAGGCAGCTGCAGAGCAAAAGGCTTGCGTGGAGTGAACGAGAAAATGACACCGAGGATCTGAAACAGAATTCTCTTTTCCCTTTGAAATACGACTCCCGGCGAGGCTCCAGTCCTCAGCGCTCAAGGAAAACAGGCGGCGGTCGGGTTCACCAACCAAGATTACGCCCGACCGCGCCGGTCAAGTGTTTGGAAATCTAGTCGGTGACCGAGGGTGGGCCAGGGCAGCAGCGCCGTCCAGGTTCAAGAAAGCACTCCGCCCGGAGGAGGGCCCGCGGTGTCCAGGCGGGAGCAGCGCCGGGGCGGGGCTGCGAAGGAGCGACAAGACCTCGGGCTGCGGCCCGGCTCCGCACCCAGCCGCGACGCGAGACCCCAGCGCCAGGCGGTGCCCGCCCGGCCCGCGCACATTACTTTATACCGACGTCAGGGGCAACGCGAGGTTGGGGGGCGGGGCCGGCGCGGGGGCGGGGGCGGGGCCGGGGCGCGCGCGGGCGGAGCGCCGCTGACGTCGGGCTCAGGTGCGCGTGCCCGCCCGCGCCGCCTGCCGCTCGCCCGTGCGCGGCCCAGGTGCTGGCCCGCGAGCTCCGGGGCGGCCGGTGGCAGCGGCGGGGCGGCGAGCGGTCCCCCCGGGGCGGGCGGCGGGAGAGTGCGCCCGGGCTCGCTTCACGTGACAGCGGGAGGTCGCAGAGGGGCCGGCTAGCCGGGTGGGCCGGGGCTGCGCGGGGCGAGGCGAGCGTCCGGCCGCACCCTCGCGGACCCGGCGGGACCTCCCCGCGGCGGCGCCCGGGCCGCCGCGCCCCTTCCCTGGCCTTCCCGCGACTCCGCCCGCGCAGAGGCGAGGCGTCTCCTCCGTTGGGCCGATTCCGCACGGCTGCCCGCGGGCATGGAGCGCTGCCCTCGAAGCCCCGGCGCGGCCCGCGATTGCACGCCCGCCCGCCTTCGCTAGCTGTTGGTATCGGGCGTTTTCTCCCCCACCCGGCCGGGTCTTCGGAGTCTGTGGCGATGTGATTCGGAGGAAATGGAAGAAAAGGAGCGATGTGACCCATTCGGCTCTGCTCTCCTGCATTGAGGCCTAGTTGGCATCTGCAGAGAGGAAAACACAGCCAGGAAAGCGTGGTGGTTTTTTTTTTTTTCCCCCAAAGGGGGTGGAAGGGGAGGGGAGCGAAAGGGAGGAATCTTAGGTTTTATATGTTTTGGTTTTTTTAATTCTGCACTTTGAAAGTGGTGGCTGAATAAAGTAATCCAAAAGTTATTTTTTTCTATGGAGAAGAGAGAAGAGGCTTTTTTCGTTTTTATTTTTTATTTTTTGTCCCTTTTGATGCCAACCTTTTCTCCCAGTGACAAAGCATAAATCATGGACACCAGGGAATAAGGTGAACCTCAGGAATCTGAAGACAGAGAAGCCTACACTTCCCTCAGGAGGGAAGGAGCAGGGTGTTTATCGGCTCTGTCTGGAACCTAAATCGAAAAACATGAGTTGCATGCCATGGAAAGGAGACAAGGCCAAGTCTGAATCCTCGGAGCTTCCCCAGGCAGCACCCCCACAAATCTACCATGAGAAGCAGCGCAGGGAGCTCTGTGCCCTTCACGCCCTCAACAACGTCTTCCAGGACAGCAACGCCTTCACGCGGGAAACGCTGCAGGAGATTTTCCAGAGGTAGGGCTCCTCTGTTTGGCATCTCGATCCCCACTTCTTGGTATTTCTGAATTTGTGTGGGTGGTGCGTGCCTCGGGGACATAAACCTTCAAACCTCCGGGTTTGGAATTAGATGGCAGGAATAAGGAGCACAGGACTGGGAGGTAAATCAACATCTCTGGGCCATCTGTTGGGGCATAGTCTCAGCTGTGCCTTCACCACGGATCGGGTCAGGCTGGGGGACGTAACGTTGCATGTATCATTCTCGTTTTGTGACAAAGACAAGGCTCTGCGAAGCTCCTTAATTTCCTCCAAGTAACCCCACAAGCCATGGACTCAGGGTTGAGTTCAGGTTTGTATCTCTGCTGGTGGTCACTGCTTTAACGCCTCCCTTCCAGACCCTGCCACCAAGGAATTTACAGTCCAGATATATCGACATTCTGTCATCTGTTCACCAAAGGTGGGACATGATGGGCATCACAAGGAAAGTGTACCCACAATGCTTAACTTTTTTTTCTGAGACCATGTGTTAGCTAGCCATGGTGCTCTTCATACATTGTTTTATATGATTCTCCACAGAGTCAGTTTACTGATAGAGAAATGGACAGAAAAGTAAATTGTCCAAACTAGCTTCTGAACAGCTAAGCTGTGATTGGAGCTGACTCCGAATCTCTCCTCCTCCTGCTATATGATGACTTTCTTGGGGCTGGTGAGAAGTTCAGGGATGGAAGCTTGCACATTACACAGGGGGTCCTAGGTCCAATCCCCAGAACCATCTCCCCAGAAGAAAAACAATGGCCCTTTGGACCCCTTAGAACAAATATGTCACTCCACAAGTGGTGAGAGTTCAGTTTTACACCCGTTGCTTTGGGTTTGAGAATTCTTTTACCAAAGGCCTTGAGAGTTAGTTCTGCAGTGTCTGGCTGGACCCAGCAGTATGACTGCAGTGCACAGCAACTTTGACTGTGAGTCTGTCTTAGCCCTCTAACTGGAAAAGGTTTGGTATACCCTGACTTCAGAGCTGGAGGATGCTGGGAGCAGTACACACTGGGGCTCTAGAGGACATTTTTATGCTCATTTGGAGATGAAATAGCAGCTGCACAGGAATGTCAGTTACCGCTAGAATCAGCCTGATTTGTGAAGCACTTATCCCCAAAGAACCATAGGTCTCTGAAAAGAGCTCTAAGCTGAGTGCTCTTACAGAACTACAGTGAGAGTAACTATTTTCCAATGTCAATAAAGACCAGAGTAACACCTTTGCTTTAGCTGGCATTTAGCTGGGCGGATGTGCCCTTTGCTTCATGACCACTGTCTGCAAGTACAGTTCATGCCTCAGGAAATAAAGCTCTAGGAGGTAAGAAAATGTGTCTTGGACCACCTAGTTATGTGATAGGAAGGAGGACCCAGGCTTGTGAACCACTTCCTTTTGGGAAGCTGTTACTGTTTCTTCTGGGTAGTTCCGAACTGTTTCCTAATCTATAGCCAGGGAGAGGAAATGACTCACCGTGGGAGCACCTGAGTGGGCCCGGTGGTACTATGTAGTGTGTACTGACAATCTCAGAGCAACCTTAGCAATGACCCAGGGAACCAGGACTGAGTTTATGCAGTTGCCTAGTTTTACTCACCAGTAAATAAATAATAAATGTAGTTAGTCAAACCCAGGTTGACAGATTTAGACCTCTATGAGTTTGGCTCCTGGATTGACAAGGGAATTCATCATCTTGAGACCACTAACAAACCAACACTGGTCTATTCTGAGGGCCTTCTTTGCTCAGCCAGCTGAGTCCTCATGGAGTTTCTAGTTGCTAATGGCCAGATTTGGGCCCAATAAAGCTCCAGGGCCTTCCTCTAAAGTGCTCTTCCTGGCTGCTTGCTGCAGACTGGAAAAGCTCATCAGAGAAGCAGGAACTTGAGTAGCTGCCCTTATAGCTAGTAAGTGGTCTGGATAGCGTGTCTGGACTGTATCATCAAGTACTTGTGGATAATAGTGGGCATCTTTTGCCAGGTGGTGGTGGCACACGCCTTTAATCCTAGTACTTGTAAGACAGAGGCAGGCAGATCTCTGTGAGTTCCAGGCCAGCCTGGTCTACAAAGTGAGTTCTAGGACAGCCAGAGTTACAACAGAGAAACCTTGCCTCAAAATAAAACAAACAAAAATTAGTGGGCGTCCTTCAGGTGTGTCTTCCCTGAATGAAAGATGCTAAATACCTGCTGAGCATCCACATGGGACTGGGGACCTGTTCCTTTTGAAGCTTTTGCAAATTGTGGTATATTCCTGTGTTCCCAAGTAACACAGTATAAAGAGCCACCTCAGAGTACAGGCTGACCAGTAAGAGAATTCCAGAAAAGTTCTATTATAGAGCATTTTTATTTGTAAAGATACTGTTTGGTTAAGTAGGGGAACCCCCCCACCCCCGCCAATGTATGGAAGGCATCTAGAAGAAAATGTCAAGGAAGAAAAGGTAAGAGAGAGAATAGCCACTTGCAGTGTGCCAGGCACTGAGAGGCATTATAGAGAAAACAAGCTGAGAAGGTACCTCAGGGCCGTACATAGGATGGGTCTAAGAGTCTGAGACCAGAGAGCCATGGACAGTGGAGCAGTTCAGAAATGAAAAGGTGGTCTCTTTAGAAACTGGCATTCAAAGAGAAGAAAGCTGACAAGGTTAACTCGTGCTGTTTTTAAAATGTGGCTCATGAGTGGAAGAAATGGGAGGAAAATGTTGTAAGAGCTATTTGCTGAGAGGAAGTTCATCATAGCAGTTGAGTTTTACCCAGTTAAAGGAGGAGAAATACAAAAGCAGGGTGGAGTTTTAATAGAATTGTGGAGGTGACTCATGCTCAGAATAAAAATGAGTAAGAATTTAGAACCGAGCTAATGCTGATTAGCAACAAGGTGGGTAGGAAGGGGAGGGAGGAATCTGGTGGGACTGAGGCTTGATACAGGAGAAAATATCCCAGGCAGTGGATGTGTCATCAGTGTATATTTCACCTCATACACTTTACCATAGATATGTCTGAACTTTGGAAAAGAAGGCTTTAGAGGGGAACTCAGAGTGTATTCTGGGGATTGAACTCACGGTCTTATGCATGCTCAGCAAGTGTTCTGCCACTGTACACCTTCAGCTTATAGTAGCATTTTTTTTCTACTTTGTTTCATTTTGAGATTTTAAAAAATTTTTATTTTATGTATATAAAATAAAATTTATATGTATTTATATAGGCAAAACACCTGTATGAATGTCTGTACAATATACATGTATTGGATCCTCTGGAACTGGAGTTACACATGGTTGTTGTCAGCAACCATGTGGGTACTGGGAATCAAACCTGTGTCCTTTGGAAGAACTAGTACTCTTTACCGCTGAGCCATCTTTCCAGCCCCTGTAATGCTTAGGACAGAAACTTTTGTCTAGCCCCTTGCGTTATTTTAGCAATCAGATGTTCTTGCAGCTAGCTAAGCACTCCTCTCCTAAGTAGAATAGCTATTAAAATCTGATTAGACAGAAACTAGCCTGGTACTAGGTGAACATTCTAATGAAAGAAGGACCCAGAAGGTTAGGCATGTTGGCGAATGGTCACAAAGGGTAAGCATACTGGTTTCTCCACCATTCAGTCATGCGGAGGTGGGAGGAGCAGCATGTAAAAGTCTGAGAAGGTAAGAAACTGAGAAAGGTGCTGAGGTTTGTTTTGAGTTTTTGTTTGTTTTGAAACAGGGTTTCTCTTTGTAGCTCATGCTGTCCTCGAACTCAGAGAACCCCCTGCCCCTGCCCCTGCCCCTGCCTCCTGAGTGCTGGGACTAAGGGTGTGCTCTACCAATGCTCTGCTGAGTGCTGAGTATTAGCCTTTAGGGATTGGAGTAGTTCATCCAAACCCATGATGAAAATAGCTGACACTTACCTACTCCTATGAGCTGTGTTTTATTTAGAAACATACCAGGAAATTTTGATGAAAGAATTAAGGGAGAAAAAAGTTGATTAAATCTCTCCCTCCCTCCCTTTTTCCCTCTTCATTAAAATCCAAAATCACCACCATAACAGGCATAGTAGACACTTTGGAGAGGACCTAGAACATTAGTGGTTACCTGGGTTAGAGCCCAGCTTAGAGCTATTCAAAGCTGACCCATCTCCAGCTGTAGTGACAAACACAAGAGGCTTGCTGTAAGCCCCAGGATTTCTGTGGGAATGAGCAAGGCAGTCCTGAGCAGCAGGAAAACTTGCCATTGTACCCACCAGGCTCTGGAGTGCTGCTGGACCAGCGTGGGGAAGTAACAGTGGGCTGCATCCTCACTGTGCCACCTACCAGCTGATCATGACTGTGCAAGTCACTGTAACCTTTGCACCTCAGCTTCCTTATTTATCTAAAGATTGTGGAAGGATTAAATGAAAAAGCCCAAGAAGCA
The DNA here is from genome assembly GCA_026225945.1 of Cricetomys ansorgei. Classification (NCBI taxonomy): domain Eukaryota; kingdom Metazoa; phylum Chordata; class Mammalia; order Rodentia; family Nesomyidae; genus Cricetomys; species Cricetomys ansorgei. The sequence goes on along the minus strand of JAMJFZ010000199.1, from coordinate 74,343,219 downwards.
GCTAATCCAGTGGGCAGTCAATTATCCTTAAAGTAAAAGAAAGGACCTTTAGGGGCCAAGGGAAGAAACCCAGGGGAAGACAATTCTTTTTAAAATGATCAGCCCTATCAAATGGAATGGAAAAATTGCTAGCATTTTCTACATTGGTCAGTTTGGGTTTTTTTTTTGAAAGGAGATCTCATGTAGCTCAGACTGGTGTGTGTAGCAGGACGTTTTGAATAAGTTTTTTGTCCTGTGTAGTAGCCTTCTTTATGATTGGATGCCACTTGGACTTCTGGGAACTTTGCTCAGGTTATAAAGAAGACTGTTGTCAATTGTCAGTTGGTGAGTGAGTTTGATAGGTGATAGTCTTATTTTTTAGCAGCTCCTGATCTTCAAGCTTCAGACAGTGAAGGACAGCCAAAAAGGGGAATGAATTTTTTTCTTTCTTCCCTTCTTTCTTTCTTGTGAATTTCTCCCTTTCTCTATCTATCTATCTATCTATCTATCTATCTATCTATCTATCTATCTATCTAATCTTTAGAGGCCACCTGCAAGAGAGGTGAAGAATTCTTTCTATCTTTCCTGTCTCTTTTTAGAGCTAGAGGGTAAAAGGCTTAGTGGGGATGTTACAAGTTAGGAATCTGTTACAGCAGCAGTTGGGGCAAGAGAACAGGTTTTCAGTTACAGGTTTGGAACTTGTTATGTATAGAAAGATGACCTTGAGCTTCTGATCCTCGTCCCTCCTGAGTTCTAGATTACAGTCCTGTGTCATCACTCCCTGTATGGATCAGTTTGGACATTTTATTAGATGCCAATGCCTGGATGAGAGATAGCATTAAAAGAGCTTCAGGGACTTACTGTTTGTGTGAATATATGCCAAATGAATTCTTCAAAAAATCAGTATTGATGGTATTTGGATAAATTGAGATTATGTGTGGTCCTCTAAGTCTCCCTGTTTTCATGGAGTCAGGAAGAATTCTGTAGAAGAGAGGCTGTGAGGTGGAGCCTGAAGAAGCTGTGGGATTTGGCTTGTAGTCAGAAGTCAGATAAACCACTAAGGGCCACGTAGTTTTGGTGCCTGAAGTAAACCCAGCCCCCTGGGGAGGACAGTGGTGGGTTGAGTAGGGTGGGACTTGGAGTTGGCCGCCCAAGCAGTAGGCTATCCTGTCAGTTGTGGAGATGATGCTTTGCTGAGTGTGGCAGAGATGTGTATGCTGACCTGTTGGAAGGAGAGTTTGGAGAAAGGCAGTGAGTTTGGGAGTATTTGAAAAGCTCAGTGTGAGACTAGGGGCCTCCAGTTAGGAAAGAATGGGGATAGGCAGGAGAGGGTCTGAATCTTAACAAGATTCTAAAGAGCTGAGAACAGGGCTGAGAGCTCTTGGGACACCAGTCCTGAAAGGCAGCCTTTAGAACAGATGTCTATACTGCCGCTGGTGTTGAGGGCTGAAGCACATTGCGTAACCTCCTGTAGATTGAAGGTGGAGACTGTATGCTAGGGACTCGTGGAATTCCTGTAGGAAGCTGATTTACTTGCTAGTTCATTCTGTTATGTATTGAAATACTAGACGACTTTCAAATCCTCAGGTTATCTGATAATGAACATAGAATTGGGAAACTCCGGAGAGCACAGCCCTGGCCATGAGCCTACAGGGAGGTAGCGAATAGGAAGTTGAAGTCTTGGCCTTCTCTCTGGTATGTATTGGTCAGAGACTCTACAGGAAAGATTGAAGCCACATAATAGGTTCTGAAGAGTGGGTAGAGGGAAAGGGTCTGCTATCACCCTCAGGACGCAGCAGGCCTTTCTGCTCACCCTGTGAGCATCATGACTGGATTCTCATGAACCAGGTTTTGAGCTGTTAGTGTTCATGGACAAGTCAGTTAAACTCACCAAACTTCAGTGTGGTGGAATGGCACAAGCATGCCCAGAGCTAGGAGTTGGAAGCAGGAAGGTCAGGAGTTGTAAGTTATCCTCAGCTGCACAGTGAGTTTGAAGCTAGCTTAGGCAACAAAAAAAAAAAAAAAAAAAAAAAAAAAAAAAATTTATTTATTTTTTTTGGTAAGAAAAAAAAAAATCACCTAACTTTAGAATTAAAAAAAAAAAGACATTTTTATTAGGAGCTGGAGTTGGATGGTTTTTACCTGCCTGGTGTGATCTTGGAAACCACTCAGGTCCTCCAGAAGGACAAGCAATCATAACCGATGAGCTATCTCTCCGGCCCCATGCCTCAGGAGTTTTACTTAAACAGAATGAACTCATACCTCTTATTGTGAGGTTTTAAAGCAGCAGTTTTAGTGTTTAGCAAGTGATGGGTATCAGAAGTAAATAACGTGGTTGCCACGTGGGGAAGATGAGCGAGTGAGCCCTTTTCCTTTCATTTCAAATTTTTTCTTTTAAGGGACAGGGTAGGGATATCATTTGGGAAGGCCCCACACCCAGGAGCAGTTGGCCAACACAAAACAGACTATTTTTTGTTTTGGTTTTGTTTTTGTCTAATTTTTTTGTATCTCTCTTTTTAGTTTGTTTTGATTTTCATTTTTTGTTGACTTTTTTTTTGAGAGAAAAAAACATGAAGTTGGTGGATAAGGAGTTGAGAAGGATTTGAGAGGAGTTGGGGGAAGAGATAGAATATGATTAAAATATATTGCTTGAAAAAAAATTTAAAACGCCAGCATAAAATCTTTTTTATGTGTAAGGTATTTTACCTACGTGTATGTTTGTATGCCATATATATGCCTGGTGCCAGCAGAGGCTAGAAGGCATTGAATCTCCAGAAAATGGGGTTACAGATTGTTATGAACAGTCAAATGGGTGTTTGAAATCAAACCTGGGTCTTCCATAAGAGCAGCCAGTACCCTTAACCACTGAGCCAAGTCTCCAGCCCTAAATCCCTGCAATGCCTGGTATGTCTTTAATCTCAGCACTCAGGAGGCAGAGGCAGACAGAGCTGTGTGAGTTCAAGGCCAGCCTGGTCTATATAGGTCCAGGCCAGCTACATAGTGATGCTCTGTTTCAAAACAAAAAAAAAAAAAAAAGCAAAATAAAATTTCTGTGATAGTTCAAGCTACAGAGTTCCAGAATTTCAAAAGGGACTGGTCATATTTTTTAAAATATTTTATTTTATGGGTATAGCAGTTTTCACTGCATGTATGTTTGTGCCCCACTTGTGTCCATTGCTCATGGAGGCCAGAAAGGGGCCTCAGACCACTCGGAACTGGAGTCACAGATGGTTTTGAGCCACTTTGTGAGTGCTGGACCATCCTCCAGCCCCTCTACCCCCTCTGTTGAGACAGAACCTCACACTAGTCTAGGCTAGCCTGGAGCTCTTAAGCAGTTCTGCCTCAGACTCCTGGTTGTCTGGATTACAGGTGTGCACCATCATGCCCTACATTTGGAAAGTTTTAAACAGAGCCGAGGGCATGTTTTATTTTTGAAAAATGGGGCTTGTGATATAGCTCAGCTGGCAGTGCTTGCCTGGCGTGTGAGGCTCTAGCGCTGCTGTCAGCCACCCGAATAATGTGGGTGCTGTGTTTGAAGGTTTTGTTTTGTTTTAAGCAAGATCTCTTAAAATTGTAGAATTGACACACAAGCAGACTGTCTGCCACAGGTTCTACATTGCAGTTTTATATGGGCCTCGCTACTTTTTACTGCTTTTCACTTGGCTCCAGTTCATGCATTTGCACTGCCTGTCTCAGCCACTATACACCTTTGAATATTTAATGATTACTGAAGCACAAGCTTAAGTAGAGTATTTAAATTGCAAAAGGCAGAAGTAACAGTTACTACTTGTGCCATTTAAAACATTGCATACCATTTACTAGTGTTCTTTACTTGTATAGTGCAGGTCTCCCTATATAGTTCCAACTGGCCTACAACTCATTAAGTATGAGGCGGGACTTGAACTCACAGAGACCTGCCTGCCTCTGCTTCCTGAGTGCTAGAATTAAAGGTGTGCACCACCACCGCACCCAGCTTTGCCACTGTTTTTTTTTTGTTTGTTTGTTTGTTTTTTTAAAGTTTGTTAAAAGAAATATCAGCAGTGAGAAGCTGTGTGACAGAAAAGACCAGCGCCTCCGTGGATCACTTCGTAGTCACTCTCCACTGGAACACTCCTCCGAAAGCCAGATAGGTCTCCGCCTTCCTGGATGGCTCTGCTTCAGGCGGGGTAATCTCTAGGCTAGCAGGAGCCAGGCATGCAACAGTTAGACACTTGTGAGAGTGTTCTGCAGAGGGAACCAGCTTCTAGGGTAGTGCTGTAAAGTGCTTTTCTGGTGGTACAAGGCTGGGGAGGCCTGGCAGATCACAAAGCCTAAGCTTTCCTTTTTACATTTGTAGGTTGTCTCCGAACACTATGGTGACGCCCCACAAGAAGAGCATGCTGGGAAATGGGAACTATGATGTGAATGTCATCATGGCAGCACTTCAAACCAAAGGCTATGAAGCTGTTTGGTGGGACAAGCGCAGGTAAAGAACCATACCTGATTTGCCAATGAGAGTGGGTTGTGGTGCCAGCCCCAAGTGACTGGGGGCAAGCATGGAGAGTGGCTGCCCCTGAGCCTGACACCTTTTCTCTTCTGCAGGGATGTGGGTGTTATTGCTCTCACTAATGTCATGGGCTTCATCATGAACCTGCCCTCCAGCCTGTGTTGGGGTCCACTCAAGTTGCCTCTCAAAAGGCAGCACTGGATCTGTGTTCGTGAGGTGGGAGGAGCCTACTACAACCTTGACTCCAAACTCAAGATGCCAGAGTGGATTGGAGGCGAGAGTGAGCTCAGGTGACTCCTCAAAGGCTGGGCTGCTGGGCTTTACCCTGGCGTGTTGAGGAGTTGAGTTCATCTGATTATTTGACAAAGGAAATGAAATTCCAGTGCTCTTGGATCCTTTCCCTGCCTTTTTGGAATCATAGAGTCTTTAAGACTCAATTAGGACTCCATGCCTTTGAAGAACAGGTTTCCCAACCTGTGGTTCTAGCTTTCTTGTCACCTCTCCACTTGGACAACTGCCAGTTAAGAGAGAGGAGGAGTGTATTCAGTCCAGGCGGGGTGAAGTTTCTCTGTGACTAAAGTTTTCAGTTTGAGACAAGGTGTCTCTATATAGTCCTGGCTGTCCTGGAGCTTGTTATATAGACTAGGCTGTCCTTAAATTCAGAGATCTGCCTTCTGCCTGCTTCTGAGTGCTGGGATTAAAGGCATACATCACCACGCCCAGCCCTGTAACTGAAGTTGTTTTCCTTTTATTGTATGAGTGCAGGTGCATGTGTGCTACTGGGTATGTATGGAGGTCAGAGGGCTCTTTTCAGGTGTTGGTCTTCTCCTTCCATTGTTGGTTCTTAGGATCTAGTTCAGGTTGTCAGGCTTGCTTGGCAAATGCTTTACCTTGAGCGGGCCAGGTTTTATGCTATTTAGTTTGACACTTAGTAACCATTAGAATATGCTGTGTTCTAGTCTTCATACCACCAGCCACTAATGGAGGTAATGTATGAGAATGAGCAGAAATTGATACTGAAATTCTAACAGGATTGGAGGGGTAGCCAAACATGAACCTGTAAGAGTCAATCACCATTGGAATTTTAAGATTGCCATGGGTGAGCTGGGTGGTGGTGGCACTCAGGAGGCAGAGGCAGGCTCATCTCTTGAGTTCAAGGTCAGCCAGGTCTACAGACCAAGTTCCAGGACAGCAAGGGCTACACAGAGAAACCTTGTCTCCTTGTCTCGGGGGGAAATGTGTAAGTGGGAGGATTCTGAATGGCATCTCATTTCTTGTTGCCCATTCTGTCTTCCATAGGAAATTTCTAAAATACCATTTGCGAGGAAAAAACTGTGAACTCCTACTGGTGGTACCAGAAGAAGTGGAAGCCCATCAAAGCTGGAGGGTGGATGTGTGACAGTTCTGCCCGACCTGCTCTTCGCCTCAACCCTTCAGCCCTCTGATGTGCTGTGGCCTCTCCAGTGGGTCTGTCTAGCCACTTCCCCAACATCTCATTGGGTTTCCCCTTCAGATTTGCCAGTGCAATAGGACAAGTGTGTGGACTGTCACAGAGCCACCCAGCACTGTCTGTGTCTGGGGGAAGAAGGTAGGAGCTCTGAACACTTAGGGAAAGCCATTGAACACCCTTTTCTGTTTCAGAAAGGGCGGTGAAAGAGGAGTTTTTTGGGGGGGGGCTTGCTTATTTTCCCCTATTAGGACTTGACACAGGATCTGGTGATAGTGTCACTGATGCCTCAGGCTCACAGGGAGGTGCCTCCTCTTTTCTCTCCTGTGGCATTATGGGGTCTGAGGACACACTACATGCAGAGCCCAGTGACTGGCTCAAAGGACCCAGAGCATAAGCGTCTCAGGAAACTGTCAAGTCCCTAGTGGTGGTACTGCATGCCATCTGCAACCCATAATGCCACCTCATCCCATTTTTAATCCCAGCCAGCCTTGGAGTTTTATAATGAAAAGTTCTGATATTCCAAAGTAGGTGAATTGCACAGTATTCCAGCAAGGCAATGGTGAAAAGGACACCTAATATGTGGCCGAAGCCACACTAGGACAGTCACAGGTGGCTTTTCACTCCAATTATGTCCCGACCATTTCACTACATTGACTTAGGAGGCTCTGTGGAGAAAAACAAAAGAGGGACAGTGCTCCTAGTTGGCTCATTTTAGCAAAATCACAAGCATATCTACCACTGACGTCATAATCCATAGTTTGGGACAGAGTTGAGTGAGGAAACTGCCATGAAGGTAAGCCTCAGTTTGAGAACTGGCAGGAACATCCTGGGCTGCAGAGGCTCAGCCCAGGTTGTGTGTGCATCATGCTCTGGGTTTGGCCTCTTAGTGCAGTTTCCTTTACAAATTGAGGGTTGGCTGCCCCCACCTCAAGTACTTCTAGACCATTTTCTCCTGTAATTTTGAAAAATGAGGGGAAATGAGTACCATACCAAACACCAATGTGGTTGTGGCCTTTGAGGCAGGTGGGCAGGCAGGTGACCTGGCCAGCCTTTAGGGACCCATGGTCTCTGCAGGTCTCAGAGCTGCCCCACCAGCCAGGCTTCTCTCTTGGCAGCAGATCTGGCCTGGGGGCTTGCATGTGATCCTGAGCAAGCTTATGGGGTGAAGCAGGGACTGTCTCCCCACCGTGACTGGAGTGCATGTTTACACCAGCACTTTTTCTGCACATGCATCTTCAATCCAACAAGGCCGGTTTTTTTGTTTTTGTTTTTATCAAGTAGCAGAGGCCCCAAGTGGCATCACTCAGCCACGGTTATCTGCACCATTTTCTATACCAGATCTGCTTAGCACCACGGGGACCTCTGCCCCTGCACAATGACATTCCAATCACTACCAGCCAGAAGTTACAGCTGACCATGCTGACTGTCACAAGCAGGACCTTGGGTCCTTTGGCACTGTCAGTGATAGTAAGCCATTTCTTGGGAAGAGGAGACTCCTCCCTGCAGATCTGCTTGGGCTTGTGCAAATGGCACTGCAAAGGAGTCCCAGCACGTGGAGTCCATGAGCCAGTGGGATATACAAAGACGCTTAAGCATTTCAGGGCTGGTTCTGTTAATATCCAATTCTGGTGCTTAGGAACAGGGACCCATGTTGATGCCCTTGGGCAAAAAGCCCCACTCCTTTTAAGGAAGGGGCATCCTGACCCTGATGCCCAGTGAGGGGCGGCCTAGGCTTTTGTTTTCTTGCTTTATTCCCTTTTCTGTTGGCCTTGTGCTGGGTTTGTTTACAAAAGATGTATTTTGTTTAACCAGATATTAAAAATGAAAGACAACAAAAATCTACTTGTTGCCTGATTATGTAAAAACATTTGGTATGATTCTGCCACAGAAAGAATCTGTCACCACTTTGAACAAATCTCCTACCTGAAAAATCAAGACAAAATGGGATTCACTTATGGGATTTAGTTCAGAGGTGCCCCAACCACGTTGTCCTAGCGGTGGGGAGGCTGAAGCAAGAGGATTGAGTGTTCAAGGTCAGTCTGGGTTACAGCTAACTATACCCTGCCTCAAAAATTAAAAATGCCCCTCAGGGCATTGAATTTTACTGTAATTTTAAAAGTGAGACTTCTGTTGGAGTTTGTTCCTTGTTCTTTAATTATCAAGTGAAAGGCCAGGCACATTGGAGCTGCTGGCCTGGAGAGCATACAGCAGTGGTCTAATTGGAAGGCTGCCTGTGCACATTACTTAACCCATGGGAATAATAGCACAGTCTCCTAAATGATAATGCTACTGAGAACTGATCACATAAAAGGCTTAGGAAACCTTCACAATAAACCAAAGTCAAGCTAGGTAGTATTGCACACATTTGATCTCAGCACTCAGGAGGCAAAGACAGGCAATCCTGAGTTTGAAGCCAGCCTGGTCTACACAGACCCTGTTTCAAGAGAAACAAAATACCAACACTGAGTGGAAAAACTGCAAGGTTCAAAGACAGGACTGTACCTGGATCCATCATCAGGGGCTCACTGCAATTATTTAAAATAATAATAATAGTCTTACCAGATGTGCATGCCCATAGTCACTCAGCACTCAGGAGGACTGAGTTGAAGGTTAGCCTGGGCTATGAAGCGATACTATTCCAAAAAACAAGAACTGGATAACAAGTTCTATTTGCAATCTTCCCTTCTAAAGATTAGAACGCGGTACATACTGTAAACAGTTTATTAATACAGTGTAGACTGCACATCCACACAGCCTGGCCTTTTCATGGGGAAATCTGGAAGTGATGCTTGAATTTAGGGCAGTAATTACTACTAGGTTCAAAAATCAACGCTCCTTTTCCTTTTTGAAAACTTCACTAACTTAGATGTATGGAATGAGGTTGAAATAGAGGTGCTGACTTAAGAAATTTGGCAGGCAGTGTCCCCAGCTGACATGGTCTAAATCTGAAATACTTAATACAAACACAGCAATGACACTTTCAGTTGGAGTTCTTTTAATATTTAAATACAAAAAGTGAGCACTGACTTCTTTTTTATACACACACAGGGGTCTAATAGCCAAAATGTGCAGAGGAATGAGAGCCTGTTCTGTTCAGTTTCCATCTGGCTACAGACAGCCTCCCCTCGTTCTGACATACATAAGGATTCCTGGTGACTTTTGTACTACAGCTGTAATGGATTTTGTCAGTTCCAAATTGTTTACATGTCCCAGACATTCCCCATTCTTTAATAAAAAAAAAAAAGTCCTTAATGGTCAGATGCTTGCCTCTTTCCCACCACGGTCATGTGGGAACTTCCAGCTGGCAGCAATTCACTAAAGGGATCGAGTGGAATAACCTTCCATGTGGCTGTACTCTAGTCAGAATGAGAAGAAGTGAGGGCATTATGAAGGGCACAGATGCAACTGAGGTCTCTCCATGAGAAGCAGAGAAACTTCCCACCTGGTTAAATAGATAGATGTGCCAAAGTTTAAAAAAAAAAAAGAGTAAGTCCAAACCAATCAGCAGTTCAAACACAACTGGATTTCAAAGTACTCCCACCAGGAAAAATACTGAAGAAATAATCTAAATCTTTCCAGGAAGAGGAGGTAGAGCCCCCGGCATTCCTCCTGACAGCCCTGTGTTAGGCCCTAAAAGTATCTGGAAAAGGAAAAAAAAAAAGAGTGTAAGACACTGTATAGTTCCAGCAGGTCTGTAACACACGTGAGGAGTAGACAAATTGTACACTGCTGAGCATGTGTACATGGACGTACTCCCATACCCACTCGGGGTTAACTGCCATCTACTCCTTGAACTTCCACCGCTGGCCCAAAGCCCGGAGCATGTGCTTACCTGCCGTTGCTGCAGTTGCTGTTGCTGCTCCATTTGCAACTTTTCTGTCTCAAAGACAACAGGAAGAACCAGGATCATAAAGGATGTGGTCCCAATCCACAAGGCTGCCCTGGAAAATCTGCAGAGGGAGTGTGTGGAGATATGCAAAGAAAAACAGGCAACCTGACCACGAAAGAACCAGTGACAGAACTTCAGTACCTCCCTTGATGTTTCTGCAAGTGTACAGTACCCATTCCTTACACCAAACTCCTAGCAGAGGCAGGAGGAGTAGTAACTAGTGACTACAGTAACATTCTTATAAGCCTCGCATATAGTAATCTCTGAAATACTTGAAAGGAGTCACAATGACGCTGCCAACTAAGAACCTCCACTCTGCAGAAGACGAACCACACTCGGGGGAGGACAGTGAACCCAAGGTCACTCAAACTCTGGTCTGCGGCTTCCAAGGCCCAGCGTCCTTTGACAGCACCAGTCCCTCCGTGCACACTCCCGGTGTCTCGCCTTCTGTCCCTTACCTGTACATCTTCTGAGCCACGAAGAGCGAGAGATCAAAGGTGGCTCCGGCTGCCGACCGTACCCTCTCGGGAAACATCTCCGTCAGACCCCACAGTCTCTCCGACAGGGTCTCATCTAGCTGTGGTGGAGGAGGTGCGGGTCGTTGGCGAAGCGGAGGCAGCGCCGGAGCCACCGAGCCCGGGGCCGGACCCTTCCACGCCGCGCCGAGCAGCCGCCCTCCCGGCTCGCGGCGCCCACGCCCGACAGCCCGCTCCAGCTCCCGCCCCGCTCCCCACGGGCCCCGGCACCTCGTCATCGTCGTCCTCTTCCAGCTCCTCCTCGGCCTTCTCCGCCTCGGCTTTCGGGAGCAATTCGTCGGGGGACATAGGCTCCCCAGCGCCCGCTGCAGCTACGGCGGCGGCCATGGCTGTAGGACACCGGAAGCGGAAGGGAGCCAGCGAGAGCGGCCCGCCGCTGGACAGAGCGTCTTCCGGGAGCGAGCCGGGCGGCTGGAAGAGCTGCAGAGCCCATCCGGCCCGCCCCTCCGCGTTAAGCCGGCGCAGAGAGCCCGGAGCTTGTCTAGGAAAAATGTGGGTGCTTTGCAGACAGTCTCTACAGTTGGCTTGGGATGGGCTCAGAAACCTGCATATGCATTTTAAAAAATTTTGGTTTTGAGACAGAGTTTCTCTGTTGAAACTCTGGCTGTCCCGGAACTCACTCTGTAGACCAGGCAGGTCTCGAACTCACAGAGATCCAACTAAGGCGGCCTCCTGAGCACTCTAATAAAAGGCTCACACCACTACACCCGGTCCAAAACCCTGCATTTTAATAATCTTCCTTGGGACCAACTTTGAAATAATTGGTCTAGTTTCATTTTCCTGAGGGTTGTGGCATTTACTGTTTCTCTCCTTTTTGGGGGGTGTCTTTTGGGAAAAAAAAACTTTGTAAATGCATCCTCATGCATGTGCTGCACATAAGCTGTCTCGGGGGTCCCAAATGTCAGGATCACTTTTGGGATTTTTTAATAAATGCTATATGACACTATTGACAGTGATGCTTGTGGAGTATTTACCAGAGAAGACTGTTCAGATATGGATTTAAGCCAATAGAATGTTTTTATCAGCTGACCAGCAACTACACCGGGTGTTCAGGATCCCAGTGTAGCCCGGAGCCTTTCTCAGGATGAGCTTTTAAGCACAAAAAGACATTCTGGGTTGACATGCTTCCGTTAATAGGAACAGTTATCTGGAAGCAGAACTACAGAAGCTAAGAAACAAAGTTAGTACATTTTGAGACTTTCCCAGAATTATATGGAATTTGGATTAGGCCTGTTTTAGTTTTGGCAGGTGGTGCTGTCAACATGCTGAGTCTAAGACAGCCTGAATGGCACTTTTATCATGGAGTCAGTTGTGCCAAGGTCTCAGGGCCTACTAAGGTCTGGGACCCTGTTACAGTGATAAGATAGCCATCATCACCATTTTAATAACAGGAAAATGTAAAAACACAGACCACAGATAACTCCAATTGTAATTTATGTCAGTGTGAGGAAATTTCAGAAAAAAAACGAGAATTTGCTCGAGCAATACTTCTTTTAGAGATAGGTCTATGGTAGCCCAGGCTAGTCTCAAACTCACAGAAATCTACCTCTGCCTCCCAAGGGATTAAAGTATGCAACACCACACCTGTTCTACTTGTTTTGTTGAGACATGGTCTTGCTTTGAGCGAAAGGTGCTTTTAAATTTTTATTAAGTTGTGTGTATATGTACACATGTAGGTGCCCTTGGAGGCCAGAGGCCTTTGATCCCTGGAACTGGAGTTACAGGCAGTTGTAAGCCACCTAACATGGATGCTGGGAGCTGAACTTGGGTTCTTTGGAAGAGCAGTAAGTGATCTTAAATTCTAAGTCATCTCTCTAGATCCAACAACATATAATTGAAAAAACTAAATCTTATTTTTTGTAAAGTTACACTTTTTGTGTGTGCATGTGTTTATGTGCACGGGTGCCCATGCCATGCTGTGCTTATGGAGGTCAGACAGCTTGCAGGGGTTGATTCTCTCCTTCCCCCATGTGGGTCCTGGGGATCAAATTAGCAGCAAGCATCTTTACCCACTGAACCCTATCACTACCTCTCCCCCCATACAAGGCACAGTCTTGGGTAGCCCAAACTGGCCTTGATTTTGAAGTCAAGGATGGCCTTAAATTTCTGATCCTCCTTCCTCCACCTCCCTCATACTGAGGCCACAGGTGTGCCACCAAACCATGTGTTACTGGGAGTTAAACACAGGGCTTTGTGTGTCCTAGGCTACACTCTACAGAGCCACAAACGTGATCTTGTATTATAATTATTGTTGTTGTTATTATATTATTACAGACAAGGTTTCTCTATGTAGCCCTGGCTGTCCTCGAACTAAGTAGGCCTCTAACTCATAGAAATCCACCTGCCTCTGCCTCCCAACTAAAGGTGTGCAACATCATGCCCAGCTCAGACACAAGTTTAAAAGAAAGTAACAGTAAAAAGGGTTTCAATAATTGCAAAATTGCCAAGAGATCAGAAAACAGTGGGATCCTGCGATGTTGCTTTCAGACCACATGGGGGTGGGGTACACAATATGATCCCGAGAAGCCTGAGCCAGATGTAGAGGAAAGAGTGCAGAACAGCGGAGTATGACAAGCACCGCAGACTTCAAGGACAAATGCCCAGCAGCAAAGGATACACGTGATAGGTGGAATCCAGGCCAGGGGTTATACAACAAAAAGACCCTTAAGTTCCAGTGACTGGTGATGCTCCACCTGGGTGGGAGGAGGGGGTTCTAGAACCCTCTGCTCCTGACTGTTCCACAGCCTCTTCCCTCAAGGCTGCAGTGACTCCATTTCCATTTGCAGCCTGTCAGAATTTGAGCTGGAGGTAAAGCTCTAACTTGAGGAGTCGGGGGGCCACATGGGTCTCTTGGGGAAGCTAACAAAAGCTATAAAAGCCAGCCTATACCTGTAAACCTGACTCTGATTATTGGTGGTAATACTGCCTCATGCTCACAGAACTTTCTACTTCAGCTCTTCAGTGACAATCCTTCCCAAATTCAACTCAGCACAAAGTCTCACAAAATTGTTATCATGATTACAATAAATAATGTCAAGGGGCCAGCTATAGTTAGTTTCTAGTTTGACTAAGAAAGGCGAATTTTAGCCAGAACCCCCAAAGTAAGCTCCTAAGAATGACAGGCTAGGCATGGTGGCACATGCCTTTAACTCCTAGTACTGGGGAAGCAGAGGCAGGTGGATCTCTATGAGTTCAAAGCCAGCCTGATCTACATATCAAGCTCCAGACAGCCAGGGTTATATAGAGAGACCCTGACTCAAAACAGAACAAAATGAAAACGAAAAAAATGCTTCTCAAAGGAAAAAAAAAAAAGCAGAAATAGTCTTCTTAAGGGAAATAGGGCTAGAGAGAATGAGGACTGTGGATGGGTTTTTTTTTTCCTACTAGTTTTTGTTAACAAGGGTCATTCTTGGCTCCTTGCTAGAAGCATGACTCGTTCTAAAAAAGGCTGGTGAGCCCCACATGCAAGTCCTATGCACACATGTACATTCTGACCACGTCAGCTCATCTGTCTCACCTCACTGTATGGTGAGAACAGCCTGCTCTCTTCAACCTGCTCTTCCTACACAATAGCCAGGGAAATGGCAGTGTTCTGCTCAAAATAAGTCCGTCACTGCACAAGTGCCCCACGTCCCAGCTAAGATGTCAGTGGTGGCAGGGGCAGTCACGTCACTGGACTTCCAAGTGTACCCTACACTATTCCAAGGCTTCGGTCACAGCTCCTTCCCTTCCAGCGGTCACCTCACGGGACTGGTTTCATCTGGAACACTACTAAAGTAGTCATGAGAATTGAAAATAGATGTCCAGCATCAGTTCTCAATAAATGGTTGCCAAAAGCAGTGGTCTGGACACAAGCACAGCCCATTGTTCCATTATCTGTACCTGTATGGTGTCTCTGGACCCTTTATAATTTCTTCACTATTAAGCATTCTCTTGGGCTGGTGAGATGACTCATGGGATAGGACACATGCCCACCAAGCTTGACCTGAGTTTGATCCTCATAACCCATACGGGATAAAGAGAAGTGACTTCTGAAATTTGTTCCCTGACTTCCACATGGAGCAGCGGTGAACACGTGACCTACCCCATAACAACAAATAAGTAAAATGTAATAGAATTAAGGGGGAGAGGTAAACAAGAGGTTGTGAGCTGTGGTTCTTGGTTATGCTCTCCTCTGTCCATCCCCCTGCAGTGCTCTGCTGGCCATTAGGAGGGACTACAAGCTGCAGCCCCCACGCAGGTAGTTCCCCCTCTGTCATGCTGGCTGAGAGGCCTCCAGCATTTTGCAACATTGTCTCAAGCAGTTCCCAAACCGGTCTTTGAATAGTGTGTCTCCTGTACAACCAGGCATGCTGACAGGGCTGAACTGAGGGGATGAGACCGAGTGTAGAGCACTGAGCCACTGCCAGGCTCGGTATCTCTTCAGGAGGTAACCACAGCGGCAGGCCCCGGTTTAAAGCACATGTCCCCTGCTTGACTCTGAGAAATAGATTCTCTCTAGCTAGAAAAGGGTGGACCACACTAACTTGGGCACTGATTCCCATGCCATTCACAGTACTCACCAGGTCTGGACCACCTCGTGGGCTGCCAGTGCCACCTCTCTGAAGCAGAACAGAGGAATCTGAGCACAAGGTCACTATCTCTTCCAAGATGCTGTTTCTCAACACTGAAAATTCTTTTGGTGGAGCAACAAAAACTTACAACCCAGACTCTGGTTACTTCTTGAGAAACTCACACTGTTTTTGTTTCCTCATTTTTACTACACAGAGATTATTGAACACCATTTATTTAATAAAAATAAAAAGCCAAAACAGGAAAGCAGAGCAAATGACAATGTGTTGTGGAAGGCTGGAGCTCACTGCAGGGAAGCTGGTGCCAGAAGAGGCTATTGGGGGTGAGGATTCTTTAAAGGCAGAGTGTGTATGGCTGGAGTGGGGGGAGCAGAGAACACAGAGGTGCTTACTGTGTATCCTCAGGTGAAGTGTTCTCTGGAACTAGTGCCAACCCCCAGACACCAGCTATCTGAACCCGGAGACTCTGAGACATGCATAGTTGCATGCTGTCACCTGCAGACAGCAACCAAAGGCTATTTTCTAGACCGTCCTGGGGTTTGCTTTAGATCGACATCCTGAGTGGTGTGTCTGGGATGCCTCCCTAGCTATGGCCTTGGCCTGACACCTTGTTTTACTCCATCCCATGTCACCTCCCTCCCCAAGTCCAAGGGAGCCAGGGCCTGTTAATACTCTCTCCCAGGGCATGTTTACTAATCTGACTACAAATCAAACGGCTCTGCCATATCCTCCTCCCCTGGCCAGTGGGATGCTTTCTAATCTCCTAGTGATGGTTCCTAGGCTCTTCACTTCCTCCTGCGGTTGATAATCTTCAGTTCATCCAGTTCTTTGTCCTTTAAGTGGGACTCAGCAGTGGTCTCTGAAAGCTGGAAGTGAAGCATTAGACTGTTAGGAAAATATGCCCAGGTCATGCTGCGGGCCTTCACAGCTACTCTGCACCAAGGAAAGGCCTGCCATTCCCCACTCAGCTGGCCTCTGTAACAGGAAAGCCTTGGTAGCCAAAGGAATTAGACTTCACGCCCTTAGCACTTCTTCACTTACAACTTTACATCTTGTGTGAAAGATGAAAGGGACAGAGACTGGGTACTCTAGAGTTAAGGAATTATAAAAAACTTTGGGCTGTATAGCTCATATAATGGCACTTAGGGAACAACTCTGGAAAAAAGAACATATGCCCTAAAAGTAATGTTCCTCTCCTCATCAGGATCTTTGAGCAGGCTTTGCAGTAGAAGGTGGCAGACACTGAACATGAAGACTGAGATGGATGGGTGGTCTGCTTCCAAAGCAAGCGTGTGGCTTGCAGTCACTGCCTGAGGTGGGTGCGACTCTGATGCCAGCTGTCTTGCTGGAGAGACGAAGTTACAGAGGAGTTAGCCAGTGCGGCAAAGAAGCTTCCCATCAGCTCACGCCTGTCACTGCCTTGCACATGTACCTCCAGGTCCAGCAGACACAGGAGACTGACACTTGTAGTGGAATATTTGAATTATATTGTATAGTTATACACTCTGCGGAGAGACGTGCTTTCTGTGCTGTATGGGGGGAAGGGCGCTTCCTATACTTGGAAGCTTGTTTCACTCTGTAAGACTTGCTTCCTGCACCTGTTCACATCTCTGTGCTAAAAGCAATGGATGTAGCCCCCCTAAAATCTCCACATAAACAGGCCATTTGTTTATCTTACAGCAAATGAAGGATCCTTATGGCCCTTGCAGGTTCTGCAGCTTGGACACCCGCTGGATAGGCGACTTGTTAGCTATCAGCGGCAGAGCTTGCAGGGTGTTAGATTCTATGTGAAAATAAGACCTTTGCGGTGGTAGAAGGGAGTTTTGAATGTATATAGAGTCTAGAGGCATAAGCAGAGAGGAGTCATGTGAGGTGAGGCCTTTGCCTAAGCCTTCCAGGTATTGCATCTCGGAGAGTTGTCCTTGATCTTTATTGAAACCTGTTGTAGATATTAATATTTCTGTCTACAGACACTAATCTGGTATGTGCATTCAGCAAGTCTGCACTGGGTACTGATTCAGCCAATAGGCTGAATACCTCCACACCATGAGCAGACACCCCCCACCACCTGGGGTGCTTTCATCTTAACCCCCCTTCTTGCCACTTTTCTGGGGCATTCAGCTCACACACTGCTTCATCTGAGAAACTCTCCACCATATAGATTAGACCTCTTCTCCTGCACTGATGCCAGACCCTGCGTGGGCTAAAGGATACCCTTATCGCTGGCACAGGAACTGTGAGTACTGCTATCCGTCCCTGCTCCAGCCTTTGGTGGCAAGGCTAACATTTATATTTGGGTTTGGATACACAGGAAATGTACCTAAACAAATGGGTCCTGGAGAACTCAGGTGGATAGCCTGCCTCAGGGTAGGTTCCCTGAGGGGAAACCTAGACATCACTTCCAGGTTGCCCTCCTCACCATGTCCAGCAGAATGTCCACTTTCAGCCGCAGGAGATTGTTTTCTTCTTCCAACTGCTGGTTCCGTTTGCGCAGGCGCTGAGTCTCCCTCCTGTCCACACCCCCACTAATCACTGTGTCTAGAGGAAGCACAAAATGGGAGCGAAAAGTGGGTTTCCTTCTGCTATCCTGATCGACACAACAGCAGAAAGGGCCACTCACCTGCTACCCACTGGCCATTTTCAAACTTCAGGCTTTGCCCTGCCAGGTTCATGGTGGGAGTGCCATAGTCCAGGCCGAGCTCCAGTTCCCTCGTTGACCGATCTAACTGTGGTAAGACACGATGACGCTCAGGAAGACACAGAACAGAGCTCACCTCCCAGCTTTTCCCACTAGTTCTAGACCCAACTAACATGTCTGTCCTCCCCTCAGGACTTAGTGCCTTTAAAACATATTTTTTTGAGACAGGTTTCACACTATGAAGGTCTAGTTGTCTTGGAACTCATTATGTAGACCAGGCTGGCCTTGAACTCACAGAGATCTGCCTGCCTCTGCCTCAAGAGTGCTGAGATTAAAGGAGTTTACTACCACACCTGTCAATACCTTAAATACTTTTTTAAAAGGCTGGAGTATCAAATTATATATAGCAAACTTTAAACTAGGGGCTAGAAGATTACTCGGGGGTAAGAGCGGTTGCTGTGTAAACATGTCTGTGTGTGTTGGGGGTGGGGGAGTTAGTACTGCCATTGTACCTGGAGTGATGGATCACACCAAGGCTTTGAAGAAATCTTTGTAAATATTCAGTGATTGTTTTAGTGTTTGCTGAGATTTGTTTGTTGCAGGAAGTTTGATGGAGTCTTTGTACTTGGTGTGAGCACCTGGCTGAAGTCTTTGTTGTTAAAAGTATTTTGGGCTGTGAAGCACTCTCTGTATTGTGCACCGAGGAATTTTATGGTATGGCCTTTGCAGGACCATCAGTCACAAACTGTTCCTGGCATACTAGGAAGTCTTGGACTATTGAAAACTGTTGACAGTTCTCAATAAAAGGCTGAGACTACAGAGGTGATAGTGTTTCTTCAGGAAATAAGGTTAAATCGGGAGTTCTGATATGTAAAAGTTAAATAGTCTAGACAGGCGGTCTGTAGCACACGCATTTAATCCCAGCATTGGGAGGCAGAGGCAGGCAGATCTCTTCAAGTTCGAGGCCAGCCCAGTCTACAGAGTGAGTTCCAGGACAGCAGAGTTACAACAGAGAAACCCTGTCTCAGAAAACCAAAAACCAAAAACCAAAACCAAAACCAAACAAGAAAGTTAAATAGCCTCTGTGAGCCATCCAGTAAAAGTGCTCCTGCAGAGTCCCGGGGGAGGGCAGTCCTGTGAGGCTGGCCCGCTCTCCTCGAAGCTCTGCATCTTGGAGTGTCTCTGACACTTGCGTCATTCTTGCGCTTAGTGTACTAGCGCATTGCGCCTAGTTTGAGTTTCCAGCACCAACATAAAAAGCCAGGTGTGGCCACAGGTACCTGAAAGTCCCGGTGCTGTGTGTGTAAGGAGAGGTAGATGGAAGACAGGAGGCCAGACGGGGGTTTGCTAGACCAGCTTAGGTGGAAATGGCAAGTACCAGGTTCAGACTGAGACCCCATCTCAAGGGGATAAGGCATGGAGTTATAAGGCAGGACACCCAGTGTCCTCTCCGGCCTCCGTGCATGAGCACGCTCCCAGCTTCCCACCCAGTTTAAACTGTAAGAAGGAAGAAATGTTCGGCTTCATACCTTGGATGTTTCTCAAAAGGCTACATAGGGAGACCCTGTCTCAACTCTACCCCCACCAAAACAGTCAGCATATAGGGTACTAGCTACCATGATGGTGTTTGCAAGCAACAGTGTGGTGTAGATTCTCCCCTCATCTTGCATCTTCCCTGATCACTGTCACTCCCCTCCCCCACCCCGCCCTTCTTCAACACCTGTGTTGAGAGCAGGTCCCTCTTACTGGCCTGAAGCTCAGCAAGTAGGCTGGGTAGGCTGGCTGACCCAAGAATCTTCTCGTTCTCAGCCCCATGTCTTCCTTCCTGTGCCCCACCCCAACTCACATGCCACAATGCCTAGGGTTTTATTATTTTAATTTATTGTATTTTTAAAATTAGATGTATTTGTTTCATTGTGTGTTCTGACTGCATGTAGCTATATCATGGGTATCCTTGGTGCCTGAGGAGGTCAGAGGAGGGCACTGGCACCCTGGACCTGGAGTTATGGACAGTTGGGAAGCACCAAGTGGGTTCTGGGAATCAGACCTGGGTCCTCTTCGAGAGCAACAAGTTTTATTAACTTCTGAGTCGTCTCTCTAGCCCATGCCCAGCTTTTCAAATGTTGGTTCTGGGGACTTTGGTCCTCACGTTTTCTCAGCCAAGCCATGTCTTCATTTCCCTAGGCTCCTCTTTAAAAAAGTACTATAAATCTTGAGAGGGTCTTGTTGAGTGCCCAGGCAGGCCTTGATCTTGTAATCCCATCTCAGCCTCCCAAGTAGCTGGAATTATAGGCCTGTACCACCAAGCCATGCCCCCCCTCTTTTCCTTAATATATTTCATACCCAGCACCTAAGAGACTGCCCGATATTATAGAATTATTAATTAGGTGTCATAAGAATGATGAATAGGAAGATGACCCTGGGCAGGAGGCTCTTGTGAAGCTGGCTGAAGCAAAAGGTGTTCAGAGGACAAGGCCGTGAGGTGCCTTACGACCCGGGCCATTGTCCTGTAATAACAAGCAGCTGTTGAGCCCCTGGATTCCATGTCCCGCAGTGGTTATGTTGTTTCCCTCTCAGAGCTTCGAGACACACTCAGGGACAGATGCTTCAGAAGCTTGCTGCTGCCTTCAGAAAAGGAGCTGTCCCAGTGAGATCTCACCAGATACATCTATAGCTTGGTGTCTGGAGGGAGGTCAAGGCCCATGGCACGGGAATCTAGGATCCCAGAATGGTTAGCCCTGGTATTAGCAGGGTTATCACTGTGATTCTAACTGGGGACTGGAGACAATGGACTCAAAGACTTCAGAGCTGGGGTTACCCTTGCTGCCTTACCCACTGCGCTGTTTAGGTTTGGCTCCTCTGCACAACTGATCATGTGGGAAAGGGACAAAGAAACCAAGGTCTATCATCTTTTGGTGGGTAAGAGCCAGCAAGAGCACCCAGACTGGAATATGGTGGGGACAGAGGACCCACTATGTGGTCACAGATGCTGAAAGCATTGTGCATGGAGCATGGAAGAAGCATCTCATAGCTAGAAATGACTTTTTATGTATTTTCTAAGTGTGGAGTCATATATGCAGGTGGGCACGGCGTTGTCTTTGGAAAGTTCTCCTTTACAGCAATGCTATGTTAGGATCCCAAATGTTTCTGGACCATTTCTTTTGGAACTGTTACTATCCTTTCAAATGTCACTAATGGTGGCAAGTCAGCATTTTCTGTGACTTCTTCGAAAATAAACTTGATTCTTTCTTTTTTAAAAATAATTCATTTTATTTTATGTGTATTAGTTTAAGGTGTCAGATCCCCTGGAACAGGAGTTACAGATAATTGTGAACTGCTATGTGGGTGCTGAGAATTGAACCTGGGTCCTCTAAAAGAGCAGCCAGTGCTTTTAACTGCTGAGCCATTTCTCCAGCCCTTTCTTTAGTCCTTCCTTCTTTCCTTCCTTCCTTTCTTTTTTTTTTTTTTTTTTTTTTAAAGATTTGTTTTGTGGCAGGGTGTGGAGCTGCGCACCATTGATCCCAGCACTTGGGAGGCAGAAGCAAGAAGATCTCTGTGAGTTAAAGGCCATCTTGGTCTACATAGCAAGCTCCAGGACAGCAGGACTACATACAGAGATTCTGTTTGCAAAAGAACAACAAAAGATGTTTTTGTTTTATGTGCATGCGTGTTCTGCCAGCATATATTCTGCGCACCTTGTAAATGCAGTGCCCACTAGAGGCCAGAAGCGGACACTGGATGGTTATGAGCTGTCAGGTGGGTGCTGGGAACCCAACCAGGTCCTTTACAAGAGCTCCAAGTGCCCTTAATGGCTATGGCTGAGCCACCTCTCAAATCAAACTACTAATAGTTTTTTTTTTGTTTGTTTTTTGAGACAGAGTCTCTCACTGTATCCTGAAACTCTGTATAGACCAGGCTGGCTTTGAACTCAGAGGTCCACCTGCCTCTGCCTCCTGATTTCTGGGATTAAAGGTGTGCCACTACACTCAGCTTGAATTTGATCTTTAAACATGATTAAAATTAAATCTTGGACGAGTTTTGGGACTAAAATGTAAGTCAGCTTGAACAGTACTGCCTGGGAATCAGAATGAGGCTGGCTGTCTTCGTGTGTTCTTGAATAAACTCCGACAGTGATTCCCACACAGAAATTCAAACTTGAGTAAAAATATAAACTAAAAAGATGCCCCCCTCCGTAGTGCTCTCTCTGCACTCAGAGACCACTCACACCACCCCTCCCTCCACACTCACAGAATGCAGGTTGGAGAGGGAGGCAGACTTCCGAGGTGGGGTCTTCTTCGGGCTGAATATACTCCCAAAGAGAGGCATCCCTGACTTGATGAGGAAACACCAGCACTTCCTTCCCCTAGAGCCCAACAGATCAGTGATTTCATTTCACCGTTCACAAATCATGAAAACATCTCACCCATTGACGATTACTACCCGAGACAATATCTACTGGGAAGAACAGCAAAGGAAGGCCTCAAGTCCAACAGTCTCGGCAGGAGCTCCCAGGCGCTGGATGCTTCCCGTGTGCCGAGGAGTATGCTAGGGCCTTTGTACGATTTCACTTAACTGGCAAGCCCCTTCTGTGTACCCCATTTGGTTGGTAGCATCCAGAAAGCTAAGGTCTTCAGTGGGAACAGGCATTTGAAACAAAGTTGTGTGCATTCACAGCTATGCTAACCTCAAGCAATGCCTCGGACCCAACAGAGCTGGAATTACAGGTGTCAGAGTCCATGGCAGGCTCTTTACCAGGGCGATGGGGACTTGAACACAGGTCCTCAGGCTTGTGCAGCAAGCACTCATTCACTGAGCCCTTTCCCTAGTCTCTTTGACGAATTTTTAACACATACACACACCCTTCTGGATCAAGGTACAGGCCACATCAGCACCCCGCAGGACTCCCTGGATGACTTTATAACCAACTCTGCTGAGATCCTAGAGTTCTTTAGTTGAAGCCCTCTCATGGGGAGGATTCAGGACCAAGAAAGTTAAGGGGCTGTAACCTGGATTTCAACCAACACTGCTGCTCACCCTCGGTGGGATCCCAGCATTTTCTTCCTCAAGGGTCTCAATTGCTTTACTCGTTGTAATGTGTATGGGTGTTTTGCCTGCGCCTTGTGTCTGCAGGACACAACTCCTAGAACTGGAGCTGGGAATCGAACCCGGGTTCTCTGCAACGGCAACCAGCCAGCGCTCTGAGGCGCTGAGCCACATCTCCAGACCTCGAGTCCCTATTTATAACACTGTCCCCCTCTACAGGGCACAGAAGGCTTTAGTTTGCATCAGGCTATCTTATCCTCATTCTGACAAGAGCGTAAAGAAGGCGTCTGTGGTTTTCACTGGATTCTCAAAGGGAAAGGCGTCTGGAAAGAGTTAAGAGCCAGCCGACTGCGTGCCTGCGGGCGCACCGGCCACAGGACGGTAGGGATTCGGTACTGGTTAGGAGAAAACCTTCAACTGATGGGTCAAAACACCGACCCGAGTCACCGTCGCCAAGAGGTGCTCCCGGAGCACGCCACCACCCGGCCCGCCGCCGCCCTCTCCGAGGGGACCCCGGGGACCCCGGCGTCCCGCCCACCTCGGCTGGTCCTGGTCCGGACCTCCGTCTGCCGCTCACAGACGTACCAGACGCGTCTGCAAAGCCGGCGTCCGAGCGATCTCCCCGCCTTCTGCAAGGATCCACCCAGGTCGCGTCAACCGCCGCGACTGCGATTGGCGGGCGCCCGGCGACCGTCATGCGCATGCGCAGTTGCTGTGGCCTCTACTACTGCGGAAAGAGGGGGAGCAACCTCTGAGACGAGCCTCCGCGAAGCCGCGGGGCCCCCACGGACTCCCCCCGCTTCGCAAAGTGAGGGAGGCCTGGGGCGCGTCTTCTGGAGTCACTCACAAGCCAAATGGCACAGGCCAGCGAGACGTGCCTCCCCAAACGCTTTGGTCTGGTCCCTGGGCAGCTCCGCTGTCACCATGGTTACCGCGCGTGGCAGCCCAAGGCTGGCTCAGGGTTGCATTGTTGTGGGAGAGGAGTGTATAGTGACCGGGGCTGGACTCAACAGTAGCAAAATGGCCCAGTCCCCGGCTTCCCCGCCCCAGCCCCAGAGCAAAGCGCGCCCCTTCCTGGTGATTTGGAACTGCCGGCGGCCATCCAGAGCTTGGCTTGGTCTCCGGAGAGACCCTTGGCGGAACCCGCCCTGAGGCTTTGGGATTCTGCCTAAGCTTTCAGGTAAGATAGATGGACAGAGGACGGTTCCCTGCCAGCAGCAGACCGGCTCCTGCCGGGCCCCTCCTCAGGTCCACAAGCAAGGGAAACTGAGGCCCAGGGAACGTCGCCCACTGAACCAGGGACAGAGAACTGGAAAATCAGCTTTAGGACTCAAGTCCTAAAGGCCTGTATTGTAGTTCTGTTTGGTAAATAAAGAAATGGGCCATCCAGGAGATGTTCCCTGGCTACCTAGTGGCTATACCTGGTCATCCCAGCCATAAGGGACAAGACCCAGCGGTCTTGGTCTCCAAGCAGTTTTCCTCCACCTTTGCCACACTGCATTAGAAGAGAGAGTTCCACGTTCAAAATCAAACATATCTAGCCTAGCACTCACTGGTTCCACAGAAACATACAGCAGACCCCATTTGTAATTTGCGATCATTCTGGCAGCTTTGTGTTGTTGAACCTAGAGCCCTGTGTATGCTGATCCCACGCCAGTGAGCTGCACCCAAAGCACCTTTTGTGTTCTTGAGATAAGGTCTTACTGGGTGGCCCGGGCTCCCCTCGAGTTCTCAACATCCTCCTGCCTCAGCCTCTCAGTGCTGGGATTACAGACATACACCAAGCCTGGCTTCAGATCCTACATTTATTGTTTTTGAGATTCGAGGCTGGGGCTTACTATATAGTTCTGGCTTTCCAACTCACAGAGGTCTCCTTCCTCTGTCTCCAGAGTGCTAGGATTAAAGGCTAGGAATACCACACCTGGCCCTAAGCCTTTAAAACTAAACTCAAAACAGATTAAATTAACTTGACTAATATTTTACTTAATTCGGTTTGTCCAAAATATGATCAAACATATTTAAAAAATTGACCCTTGCTTTTTTTTTTAATTTTAAAATAAACTTTACGTTCTTCAGTCACACTAACCAAATTTGAGAACTTGGTTTTCATGTGTGCCTAGTGGCTATTGGGATGGGCAGCATCCATGAAGCAAGCTCCTTCCAGCCTCTCTCTGGGTGGTGTTTCTTCTCCCCTTTAGCCAGTTTACTCCTGCTCCTCCTTCAGCACTTTGACCTCTGTGACTATATCAAAACAGTGTCTCAGAAGAGACAGGGATCTCTGTGAACTGGAGGCCAGCTGGGGCTACATGGTGAGACCCTGTCTCAAAAGAAAGAAAACAAACTACCCTGGGTCATCTCATCTCCCTGTGCATCTCCCTTGGAAGCAGCAGTGACACCTGCATACTTTTTATGAAGTATAATTTGTAATTATGTACTTATTTTAATTTTACAAGTCTACTCCAGTAGTCAGTCCCACTAGGGCTGTAGATCCAGTCTGCCTTAGCTCACCATCACGTGCCCACTTAGAGCACACTTGCTGGTCTGTGGGAGGTCCTCAGTAAACAGTCACACTGAGTGGCTGAAAGCTAACATGAACAGAAGTCCGACGCCGCGCTCTGCATCTTGCATGCTATCAAATGTTAACTCTAAGCGGGGATATTCAGCTCCAAGCTGCCAGAATGCCCCGAGGGGAAAGGTTTCTCATCTCCCACTCATCCGCCCCCAGCAGCTGGCACAGTGCTTGCCATAGAGCAGCTTTCGATGAAGCCGGCTCTCCCTCCTCCGCAAGCAACGACGGCAAAAACTCCCTGTGCTCCAGAGCATCCGTACCCTTCAATGGTGTGAGGGAGAATTCAGCCCGGAGCAGTGTGTGTATTTTAAACATTCGTCTTTAGAAAGATGCTACTCAGTTCTCACGTTAGGCATGAGTAATAGCATTAGGCTAAAGCTGGAAGCTTCCTGACAGAGTCATCCCGAGTCTCGCCTCTCAGAGAACATAGTGTAATTTTCCAGCCATTCTGAGGAATGGGTAGGAGGACAACCAGAAACCCTAAAGTGCACCTGCCTCCTCTTACCTCTTCCTGCTTGGCCCGTGAGGCTAAAGACTAGGAGCAGAGGGTAAGAAGCTGATCTGGGCCGGGGTCAGCCTTTCCCTCCATCCAATTGACTTGGAGCAGTGTGGGTGGGGTGGGGTGGGGTGGGGTGGGTGGAGGGGAATCTTTGCAACCACCACAGCCAGCAGGGTAATGATCCAGGGGAGATATGGTAGTTCTGTTCAACAGGACAGCACTGGTTCAAACTTAATAGTCTGAGTCTGACCTTGAGTAGTTTATTTTAGCCATGTTTAAGCACAGCACAATTTGTAAAAAAGATTCCCAATGATAATTAATCCCAGGTGTACAACAAAGCTTAAGATTGGATTACATCAAAACTCTTTCTAAAGTACAAATGGCATCTTCCATAAAGATAGGTTCTATAGATAACTGAGAATCAAGTTTAAGACAGACAAGTTTGGTGAGGGCCTAGACGGGGCTAGTGCTATAGATTGAGACAAACGAGCTCAAATAAGGGTCTGGGGATTGGCGTGGTGGCCACACAGCGCAAAGGTCCAGCTATTTTCTATATCAGTACCTTCTGGGTAGAAAAACACATCTCTCCCGTTGAAGAGACAATCCTGTGTGTTTAACCTTCCTGGTTTCCCTAGTGCTTATCTGTGAGCACAAGGACCTGCATGCCTCCTACAGAGCAGTGTGTGATAGACAACTTCTTCCAAAAGAAACCATGGACTGAGTGATTACACTAATCCTAGTGGCCATGCCTGGAGTAATTCACCTCATGGAGAAAGGCAGAAGTAAGTCATTTTTTTAAAAATAATTTATTTAATTTTTATTTTATGTGCATTGGCATGAGGGTGTCAGATCTCTTGAAACTGGAGTTACAGACAATTGTGAGATGCCATGTGGGTGCTGGGAATCAAACCCGTATCCTCTGCGGGAGCAGTCAATACTCTTAAACGCTGAGCCATCTCTCCAGCCCCAGGTTTTCTTTTTTGAGGCAAGGTTTGACCAGGTAGCCAAAGCTGGCCTTGAACTCTTGATCCTCCTGCCTCAGTCCCATTCCCCACCTTGCTGGGATTTTAAGTAAGTGCCATCATAACCAGCTGCCAATTTTATATATTAATGCCGTAACAAATGAAAGTAGACCCCACATAAAAGGGTCACGGTTCTGATGGCTTGGAATAGTTCCAGAAGGTGTCTCAAAAGATGTATCACCCGAGGCTAAGGCCATAGATGGGACCTCACGTGCAAAGGCATAGGGGCATTAAGAGCATCGAATGACAGGCCCCGCTAGATGGTTCAGCAGGTGCAAGTGCTCACCACACAAGCCTGATGGAATCCCTGGAACCCAGGCTGAAGGAGGAAAGTAACTCCATGACGTTGTCTTCTGATCTCCGTGTGCACCATAGTGTGTGTATCCCTGCCCCCATTAATAATCTTTCTTAAAGAGCATGTCATGATAGGGAACCAGGGGGAAGTCTGAAAGCAGGCCTCTGGGATGCATAGCCGGGGAGAAGAGAGCGGAGAGGAAGACTGCACTGGGGGAGCAGGGTGCAGGAAGGAGTTGTGGTAAAGGAGACCTGGGCTAGTTTCTCTAGGAAGCTCGACCTTAGCTCTCTCCTTTCATTGTATATGAGCTGCCTGAGGACAAGATCTAAGACCTTGGCCTTCATCACCTCCAGGACGTTAGTGTTAGACTCTAGACGCAGAGGAAGGGAGACACTTGGTATAGAATGTCCCAGAGCTAGGGAGGAAGGGTGGTAATAGGGTCAGTTTTCTGAGGATACAGAAAGCCCTAGGAGGCTTGTGCAGGGGGGACAGACTGTTGGCAAGAGCTAGGAAGAGTCACGGGGTCACCCGTGACAGGGCAAGACAGTGCAAAGGTTCCTCCATTTTGTATTCTTGTTGAAGCCATTTCACCTTTAACTAGAATTTGACTTCCTTGCTAGAGAATCCCGTGGAGAATTACCCAGCTCTATTCTAGGAACCAAGGGTCAGTTTGTCCCAGCTCACTTAGCTTCTGTTACACTGGCTGTTTGTACAGAAACCCCTCCAGCTAACGTCTTACCATAGCTTCTGTTAAAACTGCTTGCTTCTGTGAAGACCCCTGCAGCTATGGGGCAAGATGCCAGGACTTGGTTTCTGCCTTAAAAAACCCCCATGTTCTGGACACTGGAAGCCACACCTAAGTCTCTGAATACCTGGGTGTGGGCCTAACTGGCTGGAATAAAGACATTTAGCTGGCTATAAACTGTGTCTGAGTGTCATCTCTGGTGGACTACCATAGCACATCTCCTCCAAATCTCTTATGTCTGAGGCCCAGGAAGGCAAAGGAGTTTGGTTTCATTTCTAGTCTGGATGCTGACTTGCTGAGTGGTCTGAAACCCTGGGCTTTTCCGCGCTCTAGCCTTTTTACTCCTAAAACCAAGACAGGGCTGTCGCATGGCTCTGCAGATAATGCCTGCGGCCAGGATTGAGGACCTGAGTTTGATGTCTGGAACATCACACACGGGAGTCCATGGACCTTGAAATCCTTTAAGAATGAACTTCTTGGGGCTCAGCTGTTAAGAGCATCCATCGACTGCTCTTCCAAGGGACCTGGATTCAATTCCCAGCACCCACATGGCAGCTCACAACTGTCTTCCAGTTCCAGGGGATCCAACACCCTCACACAGCCATACATGGGGGCAAAACACCAATGCACATTAAAAAAGAAAAGAAAGAAAGAATGGGCTTCCCAGAAACCCACCCTGTACCGGGGAGGGAACATAATGCCTGCAGTACCTAGGAATTGCCACAGCTAGTCCCTGCCAGGCTCTCCTTTGAAGGCCTCTGGAACAGTACTCTGTGGTCAGGTAGGGACTAGAGTCTCAGTACATACATCCAGAAGGAGGAGTTGGAAGACTGATAGGTTAGGGTAGCCTTTTAACAATATTTTATCTTTAAGTTATTTGCATATGTGTAGGTATGTAAATGTGATACAGGTGCCTTCAGAGGCCAGAAAAAGGCATCAGACTGACCCCTGGGGTTGGAGTTGCAGGAATTTATGACCTGCCTGACATAGGTGCTGGGAATCAAACTCTTCTGTCCTCTCTGCGAACAGTATGCACTCTTAACCACCGAGCCATCTCTCCAGACCCTCAAGTGGCCTTTCTAATGATACAGTAATGACAGGATAGAACCAAAGTAATTATTTAGATGATCTCTCCACCAACGCAATTGAAGACTCTTTGTATCAGCTTTGGAAGCTCAGCTGAGCTGAGATGGGAAACAGGTGACCTATAGAAGACCGAAGAGATTAGGATTTGTTTTGAAACCGTCTCTCTGTGACTCGCTCTTTTCTACTTTAGAACTCTACTTAGAAGACTGAAGAAACACGGTATACATCTAGAAAGTTTTATCAAGATATTTGCCTTAAAAGCTGCTGTTTTGTAGAGGGAAAAGTGTAAAGTGTAACAAGTTTTTGATTTAAAAAAAAGATAGCTGGGCCTTTAATCTCAGTGCTCTGGATGTAGAGACAGGTGGATCTCTGTGAGTTCAAGGCCAGCCTGGTCTACATAGTGAGTTCCAGGACAGCCAGGACTATATATATAGTCTGACTCAAAAAAACAAAAAGCCAAAAAACAAAACAGTAACAATGAAAAAGGTTCCTATGTCTTTAGATTTTGAAGGTTAAGACAAATATTTTCCTGCTGGGTTTTCTTAAAGATTGATTTTCTTATGAACCTGTGGCATATGCCCACATGCAGATGTGCAAGCAGAAAAGGGCATCAAGTCACTGGAGTTACAGCTGGGTGCAAGCTGCCCAACCTAGAGTCTGGGACCCAAACTCAAGTTCTCTGCAGCTCCTGCAGATGCTCTGAACCCCTGAGCTATCTTTCCAGTCCTCTTCTGTTGTTTGTTTTTGTTATTTTATTTTAAATTACATTTACATTTGGTTTTGGTATCTCTGTGTATCCATGGCTGTCGTGGAACTCACTTTGAGGCCAAAATGGCCTCAAACTCAAAGATCCACCTGCCTCTGACTGCTGGGATTAAAGGTGTGTGCTGCCAAGCTGGCCTCCTCTGAGGCATCTTAAGCACGCTTCTGGCAGCAGAGCATGGGAATTGAAAGCAGTGGTACGCTATGGCTATCCGGAAAAGAATGGGCGTGTCCCCCTCACAGACGCTGAGCGCGCAGCCGGGAAGGATGGCTGTGTGGGGAGCCACAGATGCAGCCTGTTTGCCCTTGAGCAAGACTTATGGAGCAGAGTTGAGGACTCAGACAACAAGGCATAGTGAAACAGGAGATGTTTGGAAGCAAGCATCCAAGTGCTCAGATGAAGCTGAGCCAGCAAATTCAACTTGTGTTTAGGAGATGCACGGAGGAAATGGCTCTTATTTTTGTGTTGTTGAATACCCCATGCACAAAGGAAAACTACCATGTCCCAGAAAAAAACAGTTGGCTGCTTAGCTTTTTCTTTCCTGTTATGTGCTTTAAATGGTTTTTTATTTTAATGCTCAAGGACAATTAAAAGTTTTTAATTTAAGTTATGTGTATATATGTGTGTATCTATTTATACATGTGAGTGCAGTGTCTGTGGAATCCAGTAGGGGGTGTCAGCTGCCCTGGAGCTGGAGTTAGAGGAGTTGTGAGCCAACCTGACACCGGTGCTTGGAACCAAAATCAGGTCATCTGCAAGAGCAACACCCACTCTTATCCACTGAGTCATCTCCCCAGCCTCCCTGCTAACTGCTTAGCAGAGACACAAATTCATGTGGTAGGTTTTGTTTGGTTGTTGTTTGAGACTGGGTTTCACTGTGTAACTGACCTGGAACTCAGAGATTTGCCTGCCATTGACCACACCTGACCATGTGGGGCAGTATACAGTGGGAACCGGCTGTGTATAGGTACAGAGGGGAAGAGACACTTGTCTGCTCAACAGCTTCTCCTCTCAGCTGTTGACGACTCAACACTGTGCTCATGCAATCACACGAATTTTGGGGGCTGGGAACATGGTTCAGTGAATAAGAACGATCACTGGTTTTGAGAGGACCTCGCTTTCCCTCCCCTGCTAGTCCTCCCGCACAGGCTCAGTCTGCCCCCCTGACATCACACAGGCTCTTCATCTCACTGCTGCTGTATCCCTGCATCACAGAAGTCTGTCTCTGAGGACCTCAGATCCCATCCAGCAAATACCCCTCTCAGGTTATAAATAACCTCAGGCTTTCCAGTTATATTTTTAAGCCGTGCAAACTACATCTTTCACATGGTGGCCCACAACCACCTGTAACTCCTGTCCAAGGGTTCCAGTTCCTGGTGCCTCCAGAGGCACTTGAGTACTACACTTAGATGCATGCAAGACAATACTCATACATGCATAAAAATTAAAATAAATCTTTTTTTTTTTAAGAAGCCATACATGGGCCAGGCATGGTGGCTCATGCCTTTGATCCCAGCACTAGGGAGGCAGTGGCAGATGGGTCTCTGAGTTCAGGACCAGCTTGGTCTACATAATGAGTTCCAGGACAGCCAGGGCTACACAGAGAAATCCTGTGTCGAAAAAAACAAAACAAAGCTACACATGTCCACTAGTGCTGGTAGCCCTAGCATTTGGGGGGCAAAGACAGGTGGAACCTCAGAGCTCTCTGGCCAATCAGGCGGGCTGAAAGGTGAGCTTCAGGTTGAATAGAAGGTCCTGTCTCTAAAAATAAGGTAGAAGGTGACAGTAGAAGCTATCCAATGCCATTCCACACACACGTCACTTACACATATTTAAAATATTGTGAGATTTCAAAGGTAAAGATTACTTTGATAGCATCACTTGTAGATGTAAAGGCTGTGGCCATGACGTGGCTACTGAGGGGGAGCCTACTGCACAAAGCAGATTACTTTGAATAGGTATTTCCCATCAGTTTGGAAAAAAAATAAAGGCCTTCCCAAACAAAAGTGTGTCTTCCTTCTTTTTTTTTTTTTCTTTTCCGAGACAGGGTTTCTCTGTTGTAACCCTGGCTGTCCTGGAACTCACTCTGTAGACCAGGTTGGCCTTGAACTCACAGAGATCACCTGCCTTGGGTGCTGGGATTAAAGGCGTGCACCGCCGTCTCTGGCATGTCTTCTTTCTTAATTGCGTGTTACACGCCACTTAGCTGACTATTGTGTCGGTCTTTTCTGTTTGTTTTCTAAGATGGTTTTATGCCATTTGTGCTTCCCAGCCTGCTGACTGAATAAAGAATCAAGTTGGAGTGGTGAAAAGGCAGAAAACTCTTCGTCTGCCAGTTCACAGGGAATTGGACAATGGAGAGTGCCAAGAAGATGAATGTCATCAACGTCACCGCCTTACCAGTGGCACCATTGGATGAGCGCGTGGTGGTCTCCACCAAAGCCCGGAAAATAATGGAGAGTGCTTTGAGGAAGCAGATGAAGGATCGCCTACCCAGTATCCTTCTGATTTATCACCGCAGTCAGACCAAGGACTCCCAACTCAGCCTTACCACCGGGGTGCGGCTACTGTTCACGTACATTACCTGTCAGCCCACTCCACACACCACGGTAGTTTTCTCTGAGTACTGAAGTCCTATCTGGACCCGAAAGGGATGTGATGTTTTGTTCGTCTTGAGGTTTATTTTTTAAGCAGAAGAAATGGGAAAGGAAGATGCCCACATTGTATCTGTTGAAAGGAGGAGGAAGCTGCTATATTCTCTCCCCTTACTTCTCCCCTCCAAAGAATTAGGGCTCTAGACATAATAGACAGTAATTAGGAAGTCAAGGGCCCCTCTGTCCCCAGACAAGTGAGCTCATCACCCAGATTCTTCACTTCTTCTGGCTGACCTCACCTCTCCTCCTCACCCGCCAGCTATCCTACTCAGGCTCAGACTGCCTCTCTGACCACACCCAGGCTCTGCCTGCAACTGCCTCCCCTTGGTTCTGTCTTCACTGATCCTCATCTCACTGCTGAATTGTATCCCTGCATCACAAAACTCCATCTCAGAGTCCCTTCCCACAAATAGCCCTCTCAAGTTAAAAATAACCCCAGGCTTTAAGCCATGCTGCCACCAAGCAAACTGTGTCTTCCACTCCGCCTCCCCCACTTTGCACAAGCCTCTCCAAAGCCCTGCTTAAGACACTGTCTAGTGTGATTATCTTACGTTCTAATGCCCCTGCTGATCCCACACTCAACCTGACCTTGTCGGTGTCATGAGTCCCTCCTGGCATGTGTACCTTCCAAATGCCTTTCCTGCAGTAAGAACACTTGAGGGTAATGGAAGGAAGAGTGAGCTTGCTTCGTGGGGAAGGAGTGGAGTGGCAGGATGATGAGGCTTAGGGAGGCCATGTCCTGAGGCTAAGACATGAAATGCGACCCATAAAAAAGTGACAGATATGGCAGAACTGATCAGATCCAAAGAGAGGTTCAATTGAGAGAGGACAATCACAGGGTGCCCTCTGGTCCAATCATCCCACACCTGAAAATCTCCCTTAAAGAAATACTCCAGGGGCTGGAGAGATGACTCCGCCATTAGGAGTGCTTTCTGCTCTGAGTTCAGTTACCAGCACCCACACCAGGCTGCTCATCGTCACCTGTAACTCCAACTCCAGGGGGTCCATAGGCACTTACATGCACACGGTTCACAGACACGCACTCAGGCATATACACATAAAATAAAAACATCTTTTTAAAAATTTTTTTCCAAATTTGAAGCTGTTCTCTGCCAATGCGCACCACAGTATTATCTATCCTTGTAAGAGACTGTAGAAGGCTTACAGAGCAACAGCCCAGCAGCAGGAAAACACACTGAGGTGTGTGTTTAAGTGGCCTGTGTGATGTTATTAAAAGGATGTTGTTACATTATCCAGCCGTCAGGTCATGGAGGTGAACTAGGCACCCACTGAGATCCTGTCCTCGCCTGTTGAAAACTCAAACAAACAAAACCCCATAAGGAACTCTCCCAAGACTCCAACAGAGTTAGGGCAGAGGCATTATGGGTGGCTTTTTTCCTTTAGTATTTTCCAAGGTGGCTACAACACAGGAAACTTGTTTTGCCTTCTTCTTCCTCCTCTTCCTCTTCTTTCTTGTTTTTGCTTGGTTTTTTTTTTCTGTTTTGTTTTTATTTTAGACAGGATATACACTGTAGCCCTGGTTAGCCCAGAGATCACTATGAAGCCCAGTCTGGCCTCAAACTCATGGCAGTCCTCCTGCCTCAGTCTCCCAAGTGCTGGAATTACAGATAGGAGTGCTCATACCAGTTCATGGATTTTCATTTGTAATTTACAAAGTGACTCACTTAAACAAGAAGAAGTCATGAACGTTGGCACAGCCAGTGCAGCCTGGGCCACCCTCCTGGTGGAGGGGCTCCTCTGCCTGGTGACCACTTCTCGGAGAGTTTCCTTAGCAGCTTGCCTCCCAGCATGCATTATTGGCTCCATGAGCCAGGTGAACAAGAAGATACCTGAAGTAGACCTGAGCTCCAGTGTGGTGGTCGACCCCTTGGTGAGTTGAAGCAGATGCTGGAGCTGAGGCTTTTGGGAACGAAGGGTCCGAGGGAGGGCCATGGAGGTCTTGCCTTGCAGGTGCCCATTTATCCAAAAGCATGTTTCTACAATTGAGGTTTCAAAAGTTCACTTTTAAAAAATTAGCAGACTTTTAAAAAATGCATGTATCTCCGTATGTCACATATATGTGGGTGCTTTTGGAGGCCAGAGGAGGGTACTGGATCCCATGGAGCTAGAGTATACAGGTGGTTCTGAGTCGCCCAGTGTAGAAGATTACACCAAACTCAGGTCCTCTAAAAGAGCAGCAATCGTTCTTAACCACAGAGCTGTCTCTCCAGCGCCAGCAGGCTGCTTCTTAAGAGAAGTTTTAAATTAATTGAAATGTATACTATGTACCCCCCCCACACACACATGTATATATAACCTGTTCCAACAACCTCTCCACACCTCTGTTACAATCAACAAACTCACCCGGCCACGGCATTATCCCAGACCTCCCTAATACCTTAGGCTTCCCTCGCAGTGCTGTGCGTTGTGAGTGTGGGCAAAGCATAACAATGCGCGTCTGCCTCCACAGTGCTGCACAGGACAGCTTCACCGGCCCACTGCATGCTCTCTCGTCTCTCCTCACCTCCTAACCTCTGGCTGCCGCTGGCCGCTTACTCTCTCTGAGTTTCACCCTCTAAAGAATACCATGACGTTGGAATCAAGCACTCTAGCTTCTCCACCATGGTGGCTTCAGTTAGTAATGCGAATTGAAGGTTCTTCCTTGGGTTTCCATGGATTGCCCATTTCTTTTTAGCATTTGCTAGCTGATGTACCACAGTTTGCTGATCTACTCCCCTCCTCAGGGTCTTCTTGGTTGCTCCCATGTTTTGGCAACTAAAAACAAAGCCGCACATCCCTGTGCAAACGTTTGTGTCACTGTGAGTTTTCAGCTCTTTTGGGTAAATACCAAGGAGCACAATTGTTGGACCATATGAGAAGTGTGTGTTTAGACTTGTAAGACTCTACCAAAGCCGCTTCCAAGGTGTCTTTCCATCAGAGAGGTCTGGGTTCCTCTGTGTCGGTTCTGTGTGTGTGTGCTCCTGGGTCCCGTGAGGTCTCGCCGGCCGGCCGGCGGCTGATATCCCACCCACAGCAGTCTAGGATCCGTTTTGCTGGCCAGGCAAGCGGACCTAGGCCCAAGCGGCAGGAAGGCACGGGCCCAGCATCGCAGTTCGGGGACCTTTCTCGAGAAATCGATGAGCCATGAAGAAAGCTTGGGAGACCGTAGTCTGGTGGACACGAAACTCATTCATTAACAGGCTCTTCCCTGTTTAAATCTTTCCGGGGAAAGCGGGGTTTCTCCCTCAGGCGGGGAAGCCTTAATTAGCATGGCAGGGCGGGGGCACCCGGCCTCGGGGTCTTTGCCATGACAAAGGTGCATAATTCGCCACAGGGCAGGCAGAAAGCTTGCCAGTCTGTTTACTGTGAGTAGCCGCCAGGGCTTAGAAGAGAAGGCGCTCACAGAGCATCCTGCTAGCCCACCTGGGCAGGGCGAGGAGCTCTCTAGCCCCAGAGGCCTACACCTTTGCTCGGAATCCTCACCAGCACCTGGCGGTGTCAGTGTTCTAAACTTGGCTGTTCTGATAGGTGTGTAGTAGTGTTTCCTGCATTGCTCTGACAATACAGGATATATGGCACCTTTCCATTTGCTTATTCAACATCTCTGTATTTCCTCCGTCCCTCAGAGATCCTCCTGCCTCTGCCTCCTGAGTACTGGGATTAGAGGTGTGTGTCAGGTTCACCTGGATCTTTATGTCTTCTTTGAAGAGATTGGTTGCTCAGCGTTGGTTGCCAACTTGACAGTGCAGGGGAATCACCTGGGAGGTGGGCCGCTGTTGATGGCTGCAGGGAGTTGCCTTGATTATGCAACTGAGGTGGGACACCCTGCCCTCTGTGGATGGCACCCATATGCTGGGATCCTGGACTGTGTAAATGGAGAAGAGGAACTGGGCATGCATTCTGTGTGCTCTGCTTTCCATTTGGGAATGCAGTGTGACTGCTGCTTTGAGCACCTGCCGCCTCGAGTTCTCTGTCACGATGGGTTGCACTCTTGAACTGTGAGCTGAAATAGACCCTTTCCCTCTTAAGTTGTATAACAGACTATCTTACCTCAGCAACAGGGGAAGAAACTAACACTTAAGACACATCTCCTCGGTCTTAGGTCCATTTTTAAAAATTGGCTTATTCTCTTATTTTTATATTTGGATAAATATTTTATTGGATATACCTTTTGCAAATATTTTGCTCCAGTCTGCAGCTTGTCATCTCATTGCTTTAACAGTGTCTTTGGAAGAACAAACGTTTAAAATTTTAATGAAACCTGCTTACCACTTCCTCTGGCCTTTGGTATCCTATCTAAAAAGTCTTTGTCAATCTCAGGGTCATTCAGGAGCTCTCCTACTTCATCATCTATGGTCTTACAGTGGCCTGTCTTGAGGTGGTTTTTGTGACCCCTGTGGTTTTCGCCTCTTTGTTCAACCATGCTGAGCCTCCAGCAGCTCATCAGCAATGGAGTAGGCTCTCCAGTGGCACCCCAAAGCTTCTGCCTCTGGGATTCTGCTTCAGTGAGTTGATCCCCTACGTCTGCCCACTTTTCCAATTTGGGGCAGCCACTTGCTCCGCAGCTTCCATCCTCGGACGGCTCTGAGTAGAGAGGTCAATTTCTCAGCGTGTTCAGCCTTTTACTTGCTAGGGCAGAGTGGTGTCTGTGGGTCCCTTACACGATGGTCTGGAAAACAGAAGTCTGAAGATTAATTTGGTTTTATTTATATTAAAATCGAAAGCCCTTCAGTGATTCTCAGACACACAGAGACACTGTGGCTCGCTAGTCAGTGCAGGAGCACTTCCGTTTGCTCCCCGGGGTTCCAGTACACGTTATGCTTGCCTGTGTCACGTTTTTCTTAACAGACACAGGTCTCCAGATTTAATGGGAGGGACTCAGACTAGATGGCTCACACCCTCTGTTGGAAGTACAGTTCTCCAGGGTTCTTTGTAGTCCTGGAGGAGACTTTCCCTGGGAGGTTTTGGCCAGTGGTGTTTTCCTGCTGGTGATGGCTGCTTCCTCCTCTCCTGGCCTTCCTCCTCCTCCTCCCTCCTTCCCTCCTCTCACCCCTCCCTTCCTCCCCCCTCTTTCCCTTTCCTTTTTTTTGCTCTGCAGATCCCACTTCCTGCCCCTTCTTCCTACCTCAGCATCTTGCTTTTTGCCAAGTGCCTCTGACCTCCAGGTCCTGACCTTATGATTTGCCTCCAGAATTTTTCTCCCTGCTCACCCCAACTTTCCCAGTATCAGCCTCTGAGGACTTTCAGCTCTCATGTCCTCCTTTTTGTTGCATTTAAAAATTATTTCTTTAGTTTGAGATAGCATCTCACCATGTAGCCCTTGGCTGACCCAGAACTCACTCTGTAGACCAGGCTGGCCTCCAACTCACAGAGATCCCCCTGTCTCTGCCTCTAGAGTTCTGGGCTGAAAGGTGGATGTCAATGCACCTGGCTCACAATTTTAAAAGCTTAAATACCCAAGTAATATACGCTTGTCCTATAATTCAGACTATTTACAAGTGAAAAACGGAAGCCACTCCTTTCTTAGCTTCCTTCCCTAGAAGTAGCCATTGCTAGTCCTATGCTATAGATTCTTCCAGAACTTTTATTAGTTATTATTTTCACAGTTAGTACATGGTACATGGGTCGTCCTCTTTATTTCCTGTACAACCACAGCCACCTGCCTGGGGGAGGCACTGCCTACACCATTCATTTTAATCAAGAAAATGCTCCCTAGACACACACAGGCCATTCTGATGGAGGCACTTCCTCAGCTGAGGTTCCCTCTTCCCAGATGACTCTAGTTTCTGTCAAGTTGACAAAAAAATTAATCACCACAGGGCTTGTTTGCATATGTCTGCAGAATAGAGCCCTAGATGTAGAAGTTTTCAGCGGGACAAATATAATCAGTTTCCTTTAAAAAATAACTGCGGGGGTGGGGGAGAAGAGAGGGAGCCATGCATGCCATGGCATACACATGGAGGACAGACAACAGTCTGTGGGAGTCAGTTCCCTCCTTCCACCGTGTGGGTCCTGGGAATCCAACTAAGATCATCAGGCTTGGTGGCAGGCACCTTTATGCTGCGCCTTCTTACTGACCCTTCATACAAGTGTAAGCCATTCTTTATGAATGAGGAGGGGGCCACCAGCATCGGTCCCCAGCCCACCTCTGAGCTGAGATTGGAATTAAGTTGTGAATAGCAGTAGAGTCCATGTGCACACTCCCTGGAAGGTTTCTGTGTGTGTGCATATTCCTGAGGGGAGGGTAGCGCTAGGTGTGTGAGCTTTCCAGTCAGACTGTCAGTCCAAATTTCCTGCCAGGCAGTTCTCTTGAATTCCAACAGGAGGAAATGATCCTCAACATCCAATAAAAGGCCTGACAATGATCCATCTATCCGAGGGCGTTCGCAGGGATCAGTTGTAGCACATGCCCGGCCTACCTGGGGTTTTGAAGTGCACCTGGTCACAGCAGGGACTGTGTGTGTACATGAGTACACAGGAAAGAAGTCTGCATAGATCTGTCTGCTGTTACCTCTAAGTACCAGGCTTGACTGTGAGGTCAATTCTACCATCCCAGAATCCATCCTGCTGGGAGGTACAATTAGCACCTGCATAGATAACTCCATCCCAGTACAGTGCTTGCCCCTTAGCTAACAAGCTAAGCACTGTGAGGGCCGCTGGCATGCACTTTTCTTTCTTTTTCTAAGGTGAGGATGGGGGAGCATCCTCAGAGGTGGGCAGTGGGCTCTGTGGAGAGGTCAAGGGTATACTGACTGATAGCAGTGTTAGCCCCCAGTAAGCAGCCCCACTTGACAGCTCTGTGCTGGCACTTACAATGGCCTGAATACCTTCTCTCGGGTCCTTAGAGGAACCGTGGGAGGCAGGTATTATTATCACTTCCTTCTTATA
Source organism: Cricetomys ansorgei (assembly GCA_026225945.1). NCBI lineage: Eukaryota > Metazoa > Chordata > Mammalia > Rodentia > Nesomyidae > Cricetomys > Cricetomys ansorgei. The sequence goes on along the minus strand of JAMJFZ010000199.1, from coordinate 74,304,106 downwards.
GAAAGATTGCACGTGTCTACCTGTGGGCTACAGTCAGAGCCCTGCTCTGCAATCTGTACTCCTCAAGTGGGGCAGAGCCGAGAGGGTGCTGGCATGAGAGACAGCACCCTATGAGACATGTCAGCACACTGTAGCCCGCAGTCCCCTGCCCTCTTCCCTGGATTTGCACCAACCTCTAATGCCGTATTTTTTTCTTCTTCTGGTTTTTGAAGGCAATTGAGGAATATGAGTTGGAGAAGAAGTCTTTAAAAGAGAAAACTCACGGCAGCCCGGGAGACAGAGGCAAAAATCCTTTTTCAGGCTGAAAAGTATTTTTGGTGGGGTTTGATTTTTTTTTTTTTTTTAAGATTCTTTTTAACTGTTTTTGTTATGTGGTGCTGGGCATGGACCCAGGGCCTTGCACGTGCCAAACACACGCTCTGCCCCTGAGGTGGACCCCCAGTGATTTTTTTTTTTAATCTTTGAAATGCAATTGAGTAGGAGCCCAGAGCTCTAGTGAGGGTGTTTTTGTCTGCTTCTGCAGCAGCCTTCCATCAGACTTGACACCGGACAAGGAAGGAGGGAGGGACGGGATCACAGGGACCAGCCTAAGTGGCAAGCGCACCAAGGGCTTTGACCCCCATTCCACCAGGCCCTACCTGACCGGGGAGAGTCCTTCTGGGGGTTGGAATGTGCCTAGAGCGCAGTGTCTGGGGTTCCCTGCTGCTTCTAACTGGACAGAGCGGGGACCCAGGGCAGCTCTCTCCAGCAGTCTTAGCTCCCAGTAGCAGGTAGGGCCACCATCTCTCACTTCTGACTTCCCCTCCATTCTCAGTCAGGAGACCCAAGGAAGAGCCACCGATAATCTGCAAAGGCTCAGAGCTCCGGACTGCCAAGACGATCCAGCCAAAAAGGGTAAGCGCCAGCATCATGCTGCCTTCCCAGCGCTTCCTACCATACCACGTGCAAAACGGGGTTTTATTCCTCGGGAGGAAGATTTGGTGCCTAGGTAGCGATTCATACAGAAAGTGAATGGTTCCCCTTTTCAAGGATCTGGCAACGCTTTAATTCTAGAACTGCTCCATGTCGTTCTTTTTATTTTCACTGTTTTTATTACTTTTTAAACTTTATGTGCATTGGTGTTTTGCCTGCATGCATGTCTGAGTGAGGGTGTCAGATCCCCTGGAACAGGAGTTACAGACAGTTGTGAGCTGCCATGTGGGTGCTAGGAATTGAAGCTGGGTCCTCTGGAAGAGCAGCAAATGCTCTTAACCGCTGAGCCATCTCTCCAGCCCAGCTCATGTCATTTTTGAAAGGGCAGAGCTGACTCCAGCCTTTGGCAAGGAGAGTGTTGCAGATCCTGTGTCTGTTACCGTTAGATCTGGGGTGTCTCTCCTTAGTAACAGAGTCCTCCCGTCTCACTGAGATGCTGCCACGACTCCATGTGCCTTCTGCACAGCAGGTTTCCATCCATCGCCCCACTCACCAGGCAGGCTGGTTACAGCGATCACTGCAGACATTCCAGGAAGCTGAGATGGCTGCCTGGGGTCATGCTGCATGTCTGAGGAAGGGCACAGCTTTCCACTCAGTTCCCCGACCTGAGACCAGCCCCGCCCCCCACCTGACACCAGCCCCCCAACCTGAGACCAGCCTCCCTCTGGTGCACAAAGTCCCACCTCACAGCCATGCCCATCAAGGCTCACTGCCGCAGCCTGGGGTGGCTCAGGGGTAGAGTGCTTGTCTAGCATGCATAAATTCTGGCTTCTGTCTCCAGCGCTGAAAAAAAAAAATTGAAATTTCAAAAAGAACCCCCACAGCTGGTTATTTAAACTATCCAGATCACCTGTACTCAAAGCCTTAGGAAACAATTCATTATTGTTTTCGAAAAAAATTATTATATTTATTTTGTGTGTATGTGGGGGGGAGGGGGCATGCACATGCCATGGCTCATAGACGTGTGGAGGTCTAAGGACAGCTTGTCGAAGTCATTTCTCTCTTTCTGCCTTGTGAGTCCTGGGAATTGAACTCAGGTCACCAGACCTGGCAGCTGGAGCCTTAACTCACTGAATCACCTTGATGGGCTCCTTCCTGTTTACGTCATCTTTTTATAACTCCTAACTTAGTAAATTCCAAAACAGCGTGAAGCCTGGTTGAGTCTGCAGTGCCTTACACACCATGGGTGGTGTGTGAGGAGGTGTAACTGCCCTGCCTCAGGTGGCACAGTGAGGAAACAGCGTGACTTCTGAATCAGGGTCAGTGCAGCCATTCACCAAGCTGCTCTCAGCGTCAGGTCCCATAGCCAGGTCAGAAAACAACTATCCCACCACACTGTGTCCAGTAGGTGCTGTGGGTGATAGTGATTGGGCCCCTCATTCTACTTTTCTGCATTTCTATATTTTTTTTAGCTGCTGTCATGTTTGAGTTCTTTTATGAAAATTAGTTTAATGATGCATATTAAGTAATGCCATATATTAAGACAGTTAGAATCCTTTGATACAATATTACCGTTTTAGGAAAATCATGCTAAATAAGTGACCCAAAGGGGAGGGGGACTATGTGCACTAAGATATTAATGGCAGTAACATTTATTGAAAATACTCGGGGAGTAGTCAAACTGTAGCAGTTTAAATGAAAAATTTGAAAACAGCATATATATGTATGTATAGTATGTGTATATGTATATATATATATATACATAAACACACACACACATACACACACACACACCCTGGAGTAATCTAGAGTAAGGTTACATAGGGGAAGTAAGACATAAAAGTGTATGTATATGTTGGAGAGAAAGGGAGGACTAAAATAACATATATATATTTGGAAATGTTTGCTTGGATCCTTTACAGGAAAATGGAGCTGATGTCAACAGGCGTTGGGGAAGTGGCGCTGGGCTCAGGAAGGCCCCTTTCTCTCTGTCTGTGAAACTGTTGCACTGTCTGTGTAGACGGGGAGGACTCTATTGTATTAATCTGTCAAGATGGTGGACCTCATTTTCACATAGAGCTTTTTTTTTTTTTTTGCTTCAGAAAACAGCAGATAAGAATCTGCTGGCAGAGCTATACCAACACCCCCCGTTTGATGAAGATAAGCCCAACAAGCTTCCCAATGGTGTGGACTTCTGCGACATGGTGGGCAATGTAATCCGGTCTGAGAAAAACCCGCTTAGTGGCAAGGTAAGGAAGCGAACAGGGAGCAGGCCCTGCCTCAGGCCAGCTCTGCTGGAGCTGCAGCACTATGGTTCAGACTCGGCCATCCCCTTCCCACTCCAGTACACCCCAGGAACTCACCTGAGGCTGCGTGCCTCAAGGGACTGAGCTGAGACAGAAACCTCAGACCAGGGTCATTCTACTGCCCAGGATCTCTTTTTCTTTTATAGTCATAGTTTCCAGTGCCTGTGCGCATGCGTGCGTGCGTGCGCATGTGCATGTGTGTTGGCAGGGAGGCATGCCAAAGCGTGTGAGTGGAGGTCAGAGGACACTTCTCAGGAGGATGGAAACCAATCATCACATTGGCAGCAGTGCCGTTACCTGCTGAGCCACCTTGCAGCCCTTCTAGTACGTTTTTGTCCGTGTGTCCTATAAGAAACTGGAGCATGTACCTTCATAGATATGTGTCCGTGTGCGTGCTATGTGCTATTCTGTCCGCTGCTCTGTGACCCACCAGTAAGCTTAACTTCTCTTACTTTCCAGTCCGAGCAATTATGGTTTGGATGTGAGGTGTTGTCCGATACAGCTCATGCGTTAAAGGCTTAGTCCCAGATGTAAGGTTCAGAGGTCGGGCTTTGGGGCAGTGATTGGCCACGAGGGCTCTGCCTTCATCATTGATGCACTGGTGGATTCCTAATTTGATGGCATAATTGGGGATTGTATCCGCTGCTTTTCTCGTCACTATGACAACATGCCTGACAGAAACAACTTAAGAAAAGAAAGCTTTATTTTGGCTCATGGCCTCAGAGAGTTTAGCTCAGTGGTTCTCAACCTTCCTAACACTGTGTCCCTTTGGTACACAGCTCCTCGTGTGTGCTGATCTCAACCATAAAATTATTTTCATTGTTACTTCATAAGCACAATTTTGCTACTGTTATGAATCATAATGTAAATATCTGATATGTAGGCAACCCTACATATCAGATACATAGGCAACCCCTGTGAAAGGGCTGTTCAACCCCCCAAAGGGTCACGACCCACAGGTTGAGAATTTACATCACTGTGGTGTGGCGAGGCTAAATAGATAGGTCTCTGTCTGTGGCAGTGGGAGGTGGTGGCTGCTTGTTTGCATGGCAGTAGACAGGAACGGGGTGGGGGGCAGACAGGAGCTAGGACTGGGTGAGGCACCTCGAGAGCTTGCATAGAGCTTTGGAGGGGAGAGTGATGTGCATTTGGGAGGTAATTAATTAAGAGGTAGGCGGTAACTGCATGGAGGTCTGCAGAGGGAAGATGCTCAGAGTGCTCTTGGAAACCATATAGCTGGGCCTCTTCAACTTTTATGGTTCCCTAATCTCTGCCCCCGAATAGCTCTGGTCATTGTCCCATCAGCTCTTAACTAGTCACCTCTCTACCTCTGGGTGCGCTCAGTGCTATGCCCCACCCCAAGCCATCTCTGTCTCTATTTATCTCTCTTCTTGCCTTTTTCTGGTCCTCCCCTTCGCCTCCTCCCCCTTCCTGGCTCTCGCCCGCTGCCTGGCTGTGCTGAGTCAGTCCCGGCTGAGAGAGATGAAGAGTGAAGATGTGCAAGGCAGACACAGGCAGCAGCCAATAATAGATACGAAATGGTGGGGGCAGCACAAGCTAAATTTTCTGCTCCTTTGAGCTTGAGAGGAATTGTTTTAATTTTTGAATTACATATGTCTATTACTGATTCAGTAGAATCTTACGGCTGTCCTTGGCTTTTGTGTAGTAGCCACACAGGTTTGCCACCGTCCAGAGGTGAGGGGGAGGCAGCTGGGTGCCTCCATCTAGAGTTATGGGTCCCCAGTTCTGGCTCTGCCACTTACTGGCCGGATTACTTTGGGTAAGTACTTTCAGCTCTGGGAGCCTCAGTTTCCTAGTGTGTGATAATAATGTGCGCTCACAGATTCCAGCCAGGTTAAGAGAAAATGTAATGTCACCTACCCTAGGGCCAGGAGAATCGCAAGTTCACAAGTTCCAGGCATAGGTGACATTTTGAGACTTGTCTTGAGTAACAACAGCAGCAATAACAGTGACCACAATAATAATGTGGATTTCATTTCTTTTCAAGTCTCTCTGTTCAGATAGAGAACTGGAGAAGTTTCTGTGTTCTCCTTCTCCCAGGATCATGTGGCTGGATAGCTTTTGGTGGATATTTCATGAAAGGTACCAGGTAAATGTGAATTTGTGTTTCCTCTGATGTTTAACTTACATGTTTTTGGAACAAAGTCCTGTCTCTTTAACTTGAGTAACAACCTGATCCCTTGAGTCACCTCTGCAGACTCAACCCGTCACCTCCCTACTCAAGGCCCCACCCATGTTCCTGAATTTCAGCCATTACCAGATGCCTTGCAGTTCCCAGAACTTGGACAGGCAGTCCCTGCTAAGTAGTGGGTCCAGGGCAGGGGTGAGAGGAGAACGTGGGGCCTCCTGCCCAGAGTTAGGAGTTTTCCTTCACTACCACTCCACATGTGCTCTGTAAATGTGGACAGCAGACAGGCAGCTTATTCCCCAAAGCCTATGAGGTTAACTCACTAGAGAGTGAGATTTCTGATGTGAGAGCAATGTTTTGCCCGAGTTGCAGGCCCATGCCAGGCATGGTGGTGCATTTTTGAGGCCAGCCTGGGGTTACCTGGTGAGGCCATGACAGTACCCTGGCAGTTGTAGTAGGGATGCTAGTAATTCTGTGCCTTTCTCTCACCTACCTGGCAGCCAAACAAGGAGATCCAGAACAAGCTGTTCGATCGAATAGCTCAAAGTTACACCATCCTGTTGTTCAAAATGTCCCGGTCCCACTATGAAGAGGCACTCATAAAAGTGAGTGTCACCTGCTGCTTAGAAAAATCCTTTGCTGGCAAGAGAATGCCCCAAACAGGCTTTCCATAAGGAGTGATAAGTACCTGTGACTTGCCTTATAATTCAGCCACTGCAGAGAAGTGTGGCTGAGTCCTACACTCCCTGTGGAAGACTTAACAATATTTTTTGGGGGGGGGTAAAAATCAAGTTATTCAACCCAATGTCTTAAAAAGATGTGCGTATAGCAGTCACACGCTTTGTAACAAACAATTCAGTTCATGAGAGATGGCCCCTCTGGCAGTGGTCCCGTGAGATCGTATCACGTAGAGGTGACAAGCCATTGTAGTCTGTGTGAGTACAGTCTGTGATGTTCATACGGTGATGAAATCACTTATTGATGTAGTTCTCAAAGTATCCTCACCACCCGATGATAGCACAAGTCTCTGTGTGTACATGCACACGCATGCACACCCAGGAATAAAAAAAAAAAAATCTAGAAAATATTTGCCAAGTTCTTAGCAATGGTTACCTCTGAGGAGTGAGTCATAAGATACTTCGCTTTTCTATTTTTTTTTAAGAGTTAAAACCTTTTTAGTATCTGTGTGTGGGTGTTTTGCCTATGTGCACACAGTGCCAGGAAAGGCCAGAAGAGAACAATGGGTTCCCCAGAACTGGAGTTACAGACAGCCGCCATGTGGGTGCTGGGAATTGAACCTGGGTCCTCTGGAATGACAGCCAGTGCCCTATACTACTGAGCCATCCTTCTAGCCCCTTTGCTGTTCTATTTCATATTTCTATAGTATTTAAATAGGCTTTTAATGTTAAGATGAGAAGTGTAAACACATGTATATGTTTCGTGAATATATGTACCTGAACTAAAGAGATTGCTGGAAGAAAATATGTCAATATTTAGAATTTTTTTTTCGAGACAGGGTTTCCCTGTTGTAACTCTGGCTGTCCTGGAACTCACTCTGTAGATCAGGCTGGCCTCGAACTCACTGAGATCTGCCTGCCTCTGCCTCCCGAGTGCTGGGATTAAAGACATGTGTGCGCCCCCCCTCCAGCTAATATTTAGATAATTTGAAGAAGGATAATGTAAACATGATCTAGGGGAAGTAGCCATAAAGGAAAAGACTGGTAGACTGAACTGTGTGTGTGAGCACACACACATACACACACACAATTTTTTTGGTGTGTATGAGACAAGGTCTCACTCTAGCCCAGTCTAGCTTCAAACTGACTGTGTAGACTCAACTAGCTTCAAATTCTCCATCCTTCAGCCTCAATCTCTAAATGTTAAGATAATAAGCCCATGTCACTACACCCAGCCATTAACTATATAGTTTTTTATAACTACTATACAGTATTAAAATATAAATAGCAAGCTATACAAAAATACTGGTGGCATATTTCTTTTAGATTTGTATTTTTTAATATGTGTGACTGTTTTGCTGACATGCGTGTCTTGCACCACATGTATGCCTGGTGCCTGTGGAGGTCAGAAGAAGGCACTGGATTCCCCGAAACTAAAGTTGCAGGTGCCTGTGCGTTGCCTTGTGGGTTCTGGGAGTTGAATCTGGATCTTTTGTAAGAGCAGCTAGAGCTCTTAATCACTGAGCCAACTTTCCAGCTCCTGGTGGCATATATGTTATACAACATAAAGAACTCATAAATCAGTAAGAAAAGGTAGACGTCTTGGGGCTGGAGAGGTGGCTCAGCATTTAACAGCACTTGCTGCTCTTGCAGAAGACATGGGTTTGGTTCCCAGCTCCGACCTGTATATTTCCCTGACCACTGCAGGCAGCCAGGCATGCATGTGGCACACAGACATATATGCCGACAAAACTCTCAAGTCTAAAACAAATTTTTTAAAAATTAGACAGCTCATAGATCCGTGGATAAAGCACATAAATGAGAAATTCACCAAGGGAGAAATGGAGATAGGAAAAAAGTTTAGCTAGCCAACAAAATGGGAGATGCAAATAATAATTGAACAGCCTTGGAGCTGGGGCTGTAGCTCAGAGATAGAGAGCTTCTCAACACACGTGAGGTCCAAGATTCAGTCTCCAGAATCACACAGAGAGAAGGGGACAAGGGAGGGGGGGGAGGGGAGGGGAGGGGAAGAAGAGGGGAGAAGAGGCAAGAAGGGAGGGGAGGAGCCCCTTTAAGCTTGTATAGTGGCTGACACCTGTAATTCCAGCATTCAGGAGCTGAGGGAGGATTTCCACAAGTTCTTGGGCTTCATAGTGAGACCTTGTCTCGAAACAAAACAAAGCAAAATGATCTTCTTTGGGGGCAATAGTAATAGAGAGATATATGTGTATGCTCGTGTTTACATCTGCGCATCTTGCTGTTTCCTTGCTGTACTGTGCACATGTGCATAAGCAGTGAGCATAAGCCCCTGCGGAGGCATGCTGGGGGAAGGGGAGGTTGCTGGCTGAGCAGAGAGGGGTTCCTGAGGAGCACTCTCAGTGAGTGACACCGGGAGATGGAGAGGCAGCCCCGAGACAGAAAGGAAGGTGGCCCGGTGTTGGGATGGAACCTGGCCACAGGTGCCCTGCTCATCCAGGGCTCTCTTCTGGAGGCAGAGCCACTGGGGCCAATGCTGAGCTCTGCTTCCTCCCAGAGACTCCCTTCGCTTCTGAGCAAAGCGCTGTACACCAGCTTCTGCTGCTGCTTCCCTCAGTCCTGGTTCAACACCCATGAATTCAAGTCAGAGATCTGTAACACCATGGACCTGTGGATTTCAGGTGAGCAGGGAGGGGATTCCTACCAACCAGGGAAAGAAGTTGGAGCAAGAGTCGAGGTGTGTGTTTGGCTGCCTAACATTCTCCCTGAGGCAATGTTCCTGCTCTCTCCTTAAGAGTAAAGAGTATGAGCTCAGCTCATTGTACACCTGCATAGTGTTTGAAAGCATGTGGAGGGCTTTTGTGAGTTCAAGGCCAGCCTGAACTCATGGCAAGACTCTGCCTTAAAAATTCCATGAATACGTCAACCAAGATGAACTATAAAGAAAGTTAAAGCTGGGCATGGTGGTGCCTGCCTGCAGTCCCAGCACTGGAGAAGCAGAAGCAGGAGGATTGCTATGAGGAACAGGAAGTTTGGGTTTCAAAACGCCAGGGAGGAAGAAAGAGGGAAGGAGGGAGAAAGGGATGGAGAGAGAGGAAGGGAGAAAGAGATGGAGAGAGAGGAAGGGAGAAAGAGATGGAGAGAGAGCAAGGGAGAAAGACAAGGGAGAAAGATTGAGGATGAGAATGAGAATGAGAATGACTTGAGCTGCAAATTCCCCTTTCCTTGTGAACAGTTCTGAGACATGGCTGTTTGATCTGAGTCAGCGCCCCCCCAGATCTGCACGCAGCCAGACATCCTCTGCTAGGATACCAAAGAGTCAGCTCAGCCCTGTTATCCATGTGCCATGGCTGATGGGCCCCAGAGCAGCATGGCCCACATGGCCACTTCAGCTCACACTTCAGCCCACATTGTGCCAGCTCCGTGTTGGCTTTCCCAGCTATCCTTCTTTCCTCCCCCACACTTCCCCATCTCAGCCTAGAGCCTTCCTGGGGTCATCGAATGCTGTTATGTATTGTGAGGTTTTTTTTGTTGACTAGATACTAGACTAAACAGGCAACTTTTACATTTCATGTTGGGGGCAGGAAGAACGACAAAGTCACTTCCTCATAAGGAGCTTTGTCACGGCTAAGCTTTACATCCTGAAATAAGAAAGCACAGCTGAATCATGGGGGAGGGGCATGCTTAGGAGGATCCCTGTGCAGGCTGCCTAGTGTTCTCTCCCTCCTTCCCACAGGGAGTCGCACAGAGCCCATTTATCTACCTGCTAGGGAGATGTAGCTACTTGTATGTTTTATCTCTGCCCAAGAAAAGAACATCAGAGATTCAGTGGCCAAGATTTTCATTCAGGGTCATCATGAAGACACCTCTGTCTATCTGGTATCAGAGTTCTAGAAGGCAGGTGTTCAGCTATGACACACTCACTGTATGCTGACAGCCCAGGAATGAGCTCACTCCGTAGTGTTATGTCAGTGTAAGGAACTATTTGCCTGCTGTGTTTCCAGCCAAGGCCCAGCTTGCTGGCCTTGAGCCAGCAACTTTACCCTGATGTGTCAACTCTTTGTTACATGCCTATTTATCGCTCTGAACATGGGAGATCAAAAAAGTTTAAGAGCAAACAACTGAGTGTCAGGTTTTAGAACCAAGGATGTTCCCCTCCAAAGCTAGGTCTTGGGTCACTGTGGCTTCCTGTCTCTTCCCACCCTCTCTCTGCTGCTCCTCCTTCCTGTTTCTGTTTCTGCCTAACTAATCATCAGAAATAACCCTCCTGTCCATTCACATTGCCCAGGGGAGGCAGCAGCATTGCACAGTGGCTCAGATTTCTCCAGTGACCTGAAGCATCATTTCTGGCACTGAATTTAGCATGACAGTGTGTTGAAGAAACCTCCAAGGCTGAGCACTTTCTTAGTGCTGCCCGGCCCAGCAGGAGGCCCTGGGGACATGTCTGCCCCTGCCCCTGCCCATGGGGAGTGGAGCTCATCGTCCAGCAAGAACAAGGGGAGGCAAGTAGGGAACCAGACAACTGCAGCATCCTTGTTAGCACTTGTCACAGAGTCACATGCCCAGCTACCAGAAGATGACAGGGCAAGTGGGATGGCCCCCATTCTTCAGGTGAGGAGATCCTCTCTAGAGAGGAAGTGAGGCGGCCAGGACAATGCTGCTAGCAGATCTCAGGGTTCCCTGTAACCATTAGAGGCTCAAGCCCCCTCCCCAATCCTGCTCCATTCTCATTGGTGGAAGTGCCCATCACCACTCTTGGCTTCTTTTAGGGACATACCCTTGCCCACAGAGCTATGACAACTGGGACTACTCAGAACTGGATCCAGAGAGATTTTGGAGAGAAGAATTAATCTTACAGAACAGTCGATGTTTAAAGGGTAAGCTCCCAGCTATGGCCTTGCTCTTCTGTCTCCTGACATAACCCAGCCACCATATAACTGAGGCTGGGATACCAGGGCATTGATGTCCCCACCAGGTTCTCTCTGATAAACTTTCAAACTGGCCACCGAGTGAATAAGACATCAGTGTTTACGGATTGCATATGGCGAGTAGAATTTTACATTTGGTGTAAAGGCTGGGGACCCCAAGCTCTGGCTTAGAAATTGCCTAGCATGTAAAAGACCGTGAGTTCCGTCCCCGGAGCTGTAAACAATCAAATCTACCCTCTCTTCCATAGTGTATCAGGTCTGTCTGTTCTAGTATTGTCTATGAGGCCTGTGTGTTCTATACTCTATCCACTCTGAGTGTTCTAGTATTGTCTATGAGGCCTGTGTATTCTATACTCTACACAGACTGTATGTTATACAGTAGAATATAGAAAGCCAGTTAATAGGAGCCTAGGATTTTCTGGTGCCTGGGACCTGCAGGAGCCTTGGCACATTGTTTCATCCTCATGACAACCAACATGTCCAACATGCACGTCACAGATGAGGATGCTGACACTCAGAGAAGTAACTTGCGCAACACCTCAAAATGTCATGTCATAGACATGTCTTGATGACACACGTCTCTAATCCCAGCACTTGGCAGGCTGAGGTAGGAGGCTTTCCTCAAGTTTGAAACCAACCTGGTTAACCACTCTGAGTACTCTAAATATAGTTCATTACCATTGATATTTTGCCGGAGTCCTAGTCCTGCGAGTTCAGTAACCCGGGACAGAGGTGTGAGGTCGGTGGAAAGGAAGACTCTGACCACTAGTTGAAATTCAAGCAAGTGGCCCCGAATAGCTGGAGCTGTCTTTATTTATAGAGAATTTTAGAGCATTCAATCATAAGCAGTTTCATATTTTCCTGTAATCATTATCCAAGAATCTCAACAAGTACTTATTTAAATTCTCTTTAAGTTTCCCTATTCCCCTGTGGTCAGTGATTAAGCAGTATAGTGTTACAATCCAAATGACTATGTCATAGCTGAGCACACTGAGTATTGTATTGCCAGCCAAATGATTATATCTAGCCAGGCTGGATATATGATTAATATATAATACTATATATGATATATGAATAATATATAATATCATATGATTAATAGATAAATGATTATGTCACACCAGTTTGAATTGTGCACAGGCTGGCAGCAGACATGCAGTTACAAAGTGAAAGACAATTAGAATCCAAGCATAACCTTTTAAAGGCAACAGAACCTTTGCATCTTATCACGATCTAATTCAGTATGCTCGCAATGTGTTTTAAGTTGTCATCGTGCCATTTTTATCTGTGTAAGTTTTGCAGTAAGGTCCTGCCCTATGCAGCTTTTCCATAAAGAGCAGAAACTAACAATTAACATTTTCTTATCAACCTATATCACTTTTCCCTTTTCCGTAAGCCCTTATATAAGACAAAGATGAATCACCCAACTTATATTCTTTCTCTTGAGCAAATAACAGGTTTTAGTTTCTAACTTACCCTGAGAATGAACTCTTTACTGTTGACCTTTAGGCCCTATCTCTTTAGGCCCCAACTTCTCTTGGCAGGTTTTGAACTTTCCCTTATTCCTCAATGTATTGGCACGCTTAGGTCCTCAGAAGAAGTAGCTGACATTTCAGAGCCCTTTCCTTCTTCCTCCTATATTCCTATCAGTTTTTGAGACCATCTACTAAGGAATCTTTTTCAAAGGTCTTGGTAGGCCACGTTTTTGCTTAACCTTTAAGTAAGCAGGAATCATAGCCCCATCTCCAAGGATTGACGCACGGTTGTCTCACGATATCATCCCCACTGATCCTTGTCAAGTGGGAGAGAAGCTCCAAGGGCCTTGCCTAGAGGAGGTCATTCACGGAACACCCATGTGCCTTTCCCGGGAGATGCAACATGGCTCCCACCAATATTTCACTTCGGGGGCTATTTTTGAAAGTCTGTGGCAGGTCATGTCATGCCATTCCATGCCATGAGCACAGTCCCTGTGCTCAGAGTAGAGTATCACTGGGCATGTAAGCCCCGCCTAGTCATAGCATGTGGACTACACTTGCCTTGGGTGGGTACGTGGAGACAGGGTGCGGAGGACAGCCCCTGGTGCTGAGCAGCCATGTCACTGTTTGAAGGTAAATGTTTCAGGCAGGTGAGGGGAAGTGTGGAAGCTGCGGAGGTTAAGTCTGTCAGACTTTGATGCTGAAGGCCCCCACCACCTGCAGCCTCAGGGACGCTGATGTCCCATCTTGGGGTTCTAAGGAAGAGCCTGTCTGTACCCATTTGCACAGAGCAGACTGCAGCGTCTGTCTGGAAATTATAACAGCCACCACTTTCTCAGGGCCAGACTGCCAGCTGTCACTGTTCTGAGCACACAGATGTGCTGTCCTTAGTCACAGATGAGTGCTGAGATGTGTTTTTAAAGTGGAGAGGAAAAGAAGAGAGAAAAGAAACAAGTCCTCAAGCCGTCTTTATCCCTGCCTCCGGGGATTGGCTGTGCTTAGTTTTGTTTTGTTTTTTCCTTTTTGATGAACCATAAGTTTTACATCATGTCATATTGATAGTTTTCTTATTTTTTGGTGGTTTCAGGGCTTAAACCCAGAGTCTTAGCACATGCTAAGCCTCAACTCTAACACTGCAGCACCCTGTGCTTAGATTTTCTTTTACTTTTGTTGTTTTAAGTTTTTTCTATTAAAATTATTTAGATTTATGTGTATGAGATTTGCTTGCATGTATGTCTGTTTGCCACATGTGTGTGCTTGGTGCCTACAGAGGTCAGAAGAGGGCATTGGATCCCCAGGAACTGGAGTTACATATGTTTGTGAACCACCATGTGGGTGCTGAGAATGGAACCCAGGTCCTCTGCAAGAGCAGAGTGTGCTCTAACCACTAAGCCCTCTCTCCAGACCTGAATTTTCTTTTTCAAAACCTTTTACCTAGCCAGAACTTGTGGTACCTGCTTCTAATCCCAGCACTCGGGAAGCTGAGGCTACAGGATTACAAATTAGAGGTCAACCTGGTCTACACAGACAGTTCAAAGCCAGCCCGGCTAGCTAGTAAGACTGTTTCAAAAACAAAACAAATAAACAAAAACAAAACAAGTTTTGGAGGAGTCAGGAGACTGGGCAGTCATGGTGGACACCTTTGATCCCAGCACTTGAGAGGCAGAGGCTAGCCTGGACTATAGCCAGAGACCCTGTCTCAAATGAAAGGGAGGGGGGCGGCAAGTCAGGACTTCACAGAGAAACCCTGGGTGAAAAAAAGCAAAAACAAGAGAGCATTTTATCTGGTACTTACTCCGTTCCATTTTGTAGGGTTCCAGGCTGTTAGTTTTTCTGTGAAGGCACTCTCGGTTTGTTTCATTTTCCAGAGCACTGTGCCCCTGCACATGTGGCCTGTAGACATTATCCTCTGGCTAGCTCATCAGCTCTGCCTTGTAGATGCAGCCATGCTTTCCAACAGGTCCAAGAAGTGAAGTAATATGCCCGAAGCCCTTCAGCAGCAGACTGAGCCCCGTTCTGGTTCTGCCTCTGCTCTCGTCAGAGCGGTCCTCCTTCCGGGAGGATGGTCCTGGTGCTCCCACAATCTCACATGTAGTGGTCACACACCACAGAGCGGCTTTTCCCTCTCCTAGGAAGAGACTTCAGCATCATCTTCGCTTGTAAGAGAATCTCCACCCAGAGCAAAAACAAGAAACTCCAACACCTTCCGGTAAGTGGAGAGCACAGACCCTGACTCTGAACTCCACAGAGCCCCCAAGCTGCAGCACCTCTGGGTTTCCTGAAGCACTTGTGGCCTCCTGTGGGAGGTACATATATCCCTGTACCTCTGTCCTGTTCTACCTTGTTTTCTTGGAGGGGCCCGGCAGGCCCTAGATTATCCATACATGAGAGGAGCATGGGGCACAGCCACTGGAAGGTAAGAGAGGAGAGACCCAGCCCTTGAGTCCAGGCCCACCCCTAGACACGCAGCTCATGGCTCTAAGCTCACATCTGGCTCTCTGTCATTCCGTCTCTGTCCCCCCACCCCACCCCCTTTTCTCCCCATCTCCTCCCATCCCCTCCTGAGAGTAGAATCCAGACCCAGCTAGGCAAGTGCTCTACTACTGCACTCCAGCCGCAGCTTGGCTACTCTGATGCCCTTAGCTCCCCTGCTCAGAGCTGCTTTTCTTGGCTCCAGCTAGAGGATGCTCCTTATGAAACAAACCCATATCCTTTCTTTCTGAGCATCCATGTGGTCTGGTCATCACTCTTACCAGGGTCTTGTCCACACTAATCTTGAAGCCCCACGTCAACATGCCTTTTTTCTGATGCCCGAGTGGCCCGTATCCAACACCACATGAGGCCCAATACCATTTAGATGGCGCGTCCCTGGCTGGGAGCAGAGGCCATGCATTTACCCTGGAGCACTAGCTCGGAGAGGCTGGGCCTCCGCACAGACATGATGCAGTCCGCCTGCATGCTCTGCGTGCCTCTTGTAACTGCCTGCCATTCTCACTGAGGGTTTCTTTGTTGGTTGGAGTTCTCCCTCTGCTGGGATGTAAACTCCATGAGACAGGGCCTGTCTCCTGTCAATGTCTGACCTCCTTCTTCTTCAAAGGTAGGCCTGCCACCAAGAAGGCACTCCATAGGATGCTGGGACTTTATGATGATCCCCTTTGTAATCTCTGGGCCATGCTCAGCATGGGATGAAGCTCTATAAACATCACCCCTGCCTCAAAGCAGAGACAGAAACTGGCATTGCTGAGGAACAACTGTCCTTCAGAGATCAGTGTCAAAGTATTATTCATTGTTTGGACACTACTAGTCATGGCGTCCAAAACAAATAGGTTTCTTTGTATTGAAACATAGAAAGCCTTCTGACATTTATTGAAAGATCCTAGCTGAGAGATCCCTCCTTCTGTCTGGAACTATAACAACAACAACAACAACAACAACAATAATAATAATAAAAAAGCTAGAACCTTGAAAGCAGCTGAAATTTGAGTGACAAGTCAGGACAGAAGAGTGTTTGCATGCGCTGGGGATGGAGCCCCTTGCAGAGAGCAGACAGTTTCCCATCTGCTGCAGCTAGCTGGTTCAAAGCGTGCGTTTCCGTGGCAGCAAACTGTGACTTCTCGAAGACCGACCTGCCCTCTGCCCTTGTCTTGTTCATGCATTAAGGACTTGTAATAGATCTGGCTTCTGTGGCCTCAGCCATGAATTAGAGCTCTTAGGAGCCTGCCAAAGACCCAGGCGAGACTTCCATTTCTTTGATGAGTTTTAAAGAAGATGGCGGAAGGCAGCCTCTACAAAGAGGACTCTGAGTTGGAAGATGACTCTGTTGTGAAAGCGCTTGGAGTATAATCATGGAGACCCAAGTTCAGTCCCCAGAACCCATGTTTAAAAAAAACCTGGGTATCGTGGTGTGTGCCTGTCATCTGAGTGCTGGGGACGCAGAGGCAGGCAGACCCTTGGCCAGGGATTGCTGGACAGTCAGTTTAGTCTAACCCTTGAGTTCCAGGCCTTTCCTTCTCAAAGACAGTGTCCCTGGGGACTGGCTGTTCTGTGTGTTCTCTGTGTCCTCCAGGAAGCAGTTGCTCCTGGACACCAGAGTCCATAACGCCGGTTCCTCGCATTGCTTAGTCTGTTTTGATGTCTCGGGCACGTGTGGTGCATAGGAAGAATTGAAGGCAGGAGAGCAGTGTAAGCCTTTTACCCTGGGAAGTGGCAAGGAAAAGCACCTTTGTGACAAATGACGCTCCCAGAAGTTGCTATGTGAGCTGAGAAGCAAAGGAGGAATGGATGGGAGAGCCTCCTAGGAAGCAGGGATAGCACGTGCAAAGCCCTGAGGCATAAGGAAGAGAGCGAGCAAGGGGGGGAGGGAGGAAGCAAGGAAGGAAAGAAACAAGGAAGAAAGGAAAGAAGGAAGGAATCGAGGGAGGGAGGGAAGAATGAAGGAAGCAAGGAAGGGAAGGAGGGAGGAAGCAAGGAAGGAAAAGAGATATCGCTACTTGGGGAACAGACAGGAGGTGGGTGACACAGACTTCGTCAGTGATGGGCATTGAGGCAGGCGTTAAGGCTGAGGACACGCGCTGGCCGATTCCCGGAAATGTGAGGGTGTGCTGTATCTTCATTATCCATCCATTGATTGACTGCTGGCCACTTCCATTCCCTCGCTGCAGTGAGGAGAGCGGCAGTAACACGTCTGTGCGGCAGGTGTGCACTTGTCTGCCTAGCCGTGGGGGCCATGCGGTAGTCCTAATTTTAATTTTAGGAGAAACCTCTGAACTGGCTTTTGTAAAGGCTGTATTAATTTGTGCCCAGCGTCTGCAGGTGACTCGGGGCTCCTCCTCTATCCTCTCCAGTTGTTGTTACACTTAGGGGTTTTTTGTTGTTGTTATACAAGTACACGAACACAATCAAGGTGTTTCCTTGAGTCTCCTACGTCTACGCAGGAGACTATGTGTGACTGTGGCTGGTCAAGTGAGATACGTGGATGTACTATATGGCAGTTTATGGGATCTTTCCTTCTTTAAAAGGCTTGTATGGCTGCCCTTCCTAACTAGCTGCCTGGATTGTGACTGTGATGACTGGAGCTATGGCTGCCATTGTGGTCCCTGAGGACAATGTTCTTAAGAGTGAAACCAGAAGGTGGGAGAAGTCACGAGCCTTAGCACAGCAGAAACACCACACAAGCCCAGGGTTGCCCGTCCTCAGACACCTCTGTGGAGAGCGGGTTCCACACAGCTTGGACCACTCTTGTAATGTCCTGCTAATCCGGGAGTGCTTCGAGTCAGGGGCTAGATTTCAGTGGTTGTTAAGCACCATGCACCACAGTAGTCGCTTGAAGAAGTGTTAATGAAAGCCGTGCACTGCCAGACTGCTCAGAAACGATGGCAGTGGGCTGGGCGCACTTCCGGGAGCCGCCGTGCACATTGCCCGTGGCAATGGGCTTCATCTCTAAGGAAATCCAGGGAACAAAGACGTTCAGTTACTGTTGCAGATCCCTGGCAGCTGAGTGACATCCCGCTCCGCCCGGGCTCTACTCCACACCCTGCCTCTGTGCTGTCCCCTCGACCCCTTCTCTCTGCCGTGGTCTTGAAAGCTGGGCCAGAAAGCTTTTCTCTCGTTTGTCCCTTTGCTGAGAATGATAGGGCACAGCTAAGACACAAGTATTTCTCTATCAATTTTGCTAACTTTACTCCTTTTTTCTTTCTTTTTAATACCCTACCCTGAAGTCTTCCAGTTTATCTACAACTCTCGAGAAAAACTCAAGGAAGCTGACCGCAGAGGAGAACCTGCGGTGCTGTCACACCACAAAAGGTAAGCAGGCTGCTGTGGAGGGCAAGGCTGGCCTTCATCGCAGTGATCACCCTGAAGCCTGGCTGCACAGACTCTCATCTGAACATAATTTGTTTTGCCCTTGGTTCTGACCTGGGTCTCCACACCAAGCAGTAGCTAGGAGAGGGCGCATTGTCGTTTCAGTCATCCAAGCACCTCAACGCACAAGACATTCCCCGTGACAAACAGTATAGCAAAGCAGAGATGGAGGCTTTATTAAAGATCATATATATGTGTATATTACTTTGATATTATTTTTTTATGTGTGTGTGTGTGTGTGTGTGTGCGCCATGTATGTGTAGTTGCCCTGGTCCTGTGAGTGTCTGCCTTGGGTTTCGGATAGCTGTGGAGCCCAGAAGAGGCACTGGATCCCCTGGAGCTGGACTTAGAGGCAGCTGTGAGCTTCCTGACTTGGATGCTGGGAACTGAACTCTGGCCATCTGAAAGAGCAACAACTGTTCTTAACCTGTGGCCATCTCTCCAGCCTAAAATCAGTCATATTTTTTTCTTTCCTGCTTCCAGGGATTGAACCCTTATGCTAGTGAAGTTCTCTCACTGAGTTACATCCCAATCCTAGACTAGTGGTCCTGGGTTTGTTTTTTGTTTGTTTGCTTTTTGTTTTTTGGTGTGTTGGTGATTTGCTCACACTGTTCTTTGCCTTCCACTGCTGTTTTGGAGAGCCTCTGCAGCCATTCTGGTGATAGGTTTTGGGGTGACCTGTTGTATTTTGCTTGTCTTCAAGCCATTCTCCACTAACCTCTTACAGGAAAGCCATAGTTTTGTGCAGAAGCTGGATTGCTTCTTTTGTCCTGCAGCCTCCACGCACCCGTTCTGTTGCCGTGTGGCATTCTCTGGTCTGTCTTTATTATGTGACCACAGTTTCCCATAGATACTTTATCATGGCACCTGAGTTAGTGACACTTAATATTTACATGTCCCTTTTTCTCAATAAACTAGGAGGTCCTTGAAAGTGATCTATTTCTAGCACCCAGCATGAACCTGGTACAGAGTAGATGTTCAGTGAGCATGTATGGCATGGAAAGAAGATGGACAGTTAGGAAGGCCAACACGGCCTATAGCATGTGTCTGCTAAAAAAAGCAAGTGGAGTCTCCTGGTTCCCCGTAGCTCCTTCCTGTGGCATCTTGCACCAATCCCAACACAGCAGGCCATTTTTTACTCTAGCAGGAAGCTAAGATCTACCCCATGCTCTCCCTTTTCCCTGGGCAAATACTCATGATTCACCTTTTTGCTGCATCACATTGACAGAACACCGCAGATCAACCCTGGTCTCCAGGAAACCCACCCAGCAAGTCAAGAAGATATCGGAATCCCGAGCATGTGCGAATTTGCTTCTGAAGAAGGTGAGCACTTGATTGGAAATTTAAGATCCTTTTTATTGTTTTTAATTTGTGTGTGTGTGTGTGTGTGAGAGAGAGAGAGAGAGACAGAGAGACAGAGAGACAGATAGATACAGAGACAGAGAGAGCGCACGGGTGCCCTCAGAGGCCAGAAGAGGCTGTGAGATCCCCTGAAGCTGGAGTTACAGGGCATTGTGAGTCACTTGACATGGTCATTGGCAACCAAACTTGGATCTTCTGGAAGCACAGCAAAGACTCCTAACTGCTGAGCCGTGTCTCTGATTTAAGAGCAAAGGTGATTTAAGGGACTTGTGACTAAAACATCTTCATCTTATGAAGGTGTCAGGTAAGAGCTGGGGTGTTTCTGATTACAGACTCAGGTGATGATTCTTGGGCTAAGAAGACACCCACTATAAGAGTGTTTTGTCTGTATTTAAATTACTTGCTGGAACCAAGTACGATATCTCACACCTGTAATCCCAGCACTTAGGAGGCTGACCTGGGAGGACTGCTAACTGTTCTAGGCTAGCCTGAGCTACATAGTGAGTTCTAGGCATCCCGGGTTACAGACTTAGTCCTTGGTCTCCTAAGGCCTAAGTAAAATAGTTTTTTTCTGCTTTAAACTCGGACTCCTGTGTGTAACGGGAAGAGAGATGTGAGCCTATTTCCTTCTGTCTGTTATAAAAATAAATATGCATCCTCAGTGGGTTCAGACCTCAGTGCTGCCTCTCACCAGTCTCACCAGCTAAACTTCAGTGGCCTCCATCTAGAAAGTAGAAAACCCAGCTCAGCTATCTTTGGTCCCGGCGCTAACAGCTGCTGGATCGGCTCCATGGACACAAGGAAAGGAGTGGAGCAAGCGTGTCCTAGTCCTTGGTTTGTCTGAGTACGAGAAGTCAGACTGGATAGTGACAGGTCTTAACAGGGATGACAAACGGGACAGCTGAGAACCCCGGGGAGCAGGGGGAAGAAGCCTCAAAGTCTTGATGGGTATCCATGACCAAAGAGGCATGTGGTCCCGTCACTTTGAGAAACACAGCATTTCCAGACCATGGTGTGTCTTGACGGAGCATTTGCCTTCTGTGGCAAGAATCCATAGAGTCTTCTGCCACCCGACCCCACTACTACTCCCTGGCTTTTTTTTTTTTTTTTCTTCCACTTAAGATAAGGTCTCACTGTTTCCCAGGCTGGCCTGGAGCTGCAGATCCTCCTGCCTGGCCTCCAGCCGGTGGTGAGCGCCGCTACTCTCAGCTCCTTTTTGTCACCACCCACTTATTAATTAGAATGATAACCTTTGCCCTCGGTAAAAAATTCAGTCTTTAAAGTTTTGTTAAATTGTGTGTGTGTGTGTGTGTGTGTGTGTGTGTGTGTGTGTGTCTCGACTCAGATGTTCAAGTGTACATGGAGGAAAAAGTTACAGAGGTGGAATTGCAGGAGAAAGATACACAGGTTAGATTGTTCCCCAAGGAAATGGTACAGTTGGAATTCACTTGCCCCTGTGCCTGTGTTGTACACTGTCCAGTTATTTCTTGCTATCCTGACGAGAGGAAACAGCTGTGTGTTATTGCGATAGACCTCATGTAAAGCCTTTTCTGTATTCTGGCCATCCCCCGAGCGGGCATCTTACAGCTGAAGTGGCTGAGGCAGAGGCGTGGATGCCTGTCTTGTTGTGATAAGATGCCTTGAGAAAAGCAACATGAGGAAGGAAGGGTTTATCCCGGCTCACGGTACAGACCGTCACAGCGGGGAGGCAGGTGGTCACGTGTGTCCACACTCAAGAGGCAGAGAGCCATGAACACGAGTTCTGAGTTCACTGTCCCTAAGTCACACAGTCCAGCTTCCCTATACGGGTGCCCCCCTCCCTGCTGCCCCACCCACAGCTAAGATGGATCATCCACTTTAATCAATCAAGATAGTCCCTCGTGGATATGCCCGGAAACTGAATAATCCCTCACTTCCCTGCTTGGGGATTTGAGTGACTCTAATCTGGTGAAGTCAGGACAACACTTGCCATCACGCAGCTCAATCCCCTTTTCTTTCCTTAGATTTGAGTATTTTTAGTTTATGTGTAAGGGTGTTCTGCAGGCATGTACGTCTGTGTACCATATGCATACAGTGCCCACAGAGACCAGAAGAAGGTGTCAGATCCTCTGAAACTGGAGGCTTTTAGCCACCATGTGGGTGTTGAAAATTGAGCAACAAGAGCTCTTAACCACTTTTCTTTTCTTTTTCTCTTTTCTCCCCCGTCCTCCTCAGTCCCACCCTGCGCATATAAGCCCCAAGATGACTGTAAACCAGTTCAACCTTAATGGGAAGAGCCCACTGATCGTGTATTTCTTTCTCAACTACACCACGCTGCCGATGCATGGCCAGGATGTGCTGGTCAGCAGGAGAGAAAAGACCGAAATCATCCCATATCCTTGTTGCCAGCTCCTGCCGCCTCTGCAGAGGCAGGGCTTGAGGAGTTACAGGGAGCATCCAGGCTTTAGCACACAGCCTGGCACACAGTGGGTACTCGATAGGAGCAGCCGTGGTTTGTACCTTAGGGTTAGAGTCTTGCTTACGTGCTCAGGTAAGACTCAAGCGTAGGCCCCATGCAGTCGCCTTCTTCTTTTCTCCCAGCGTGAGCTTGGTACCAGAGCCTCCCTGATGCTCACTGGCCCAAGAGTACACGAACCCCTAGTCTTGGTGTCCGTGAGACTGATCTAACCTCCTCCTCACGAGTTCCTCCCCAGCTCCATTTGAAGTTGGTGAAAAGCGCAGCTCTTGGAAAACAGGTGCAGCATATGTGGACACCCTGAGCCTTAGCAGCATGCCTTGGGGCCAGAACATGGGTTCCACTGGGAATCAGTTTGCCCTGTTTGTCCAAATAGCAGTGCTACCACTAGCCAGGCAAGAGGCTTCGGGAATATTCCAGTTTCTCTCTGGGCGTCATTTATTTCATCTGTAAAATCAGAATAAGGATTCCCACCTCAGGGGTGCCTTTTGTTTATTGTTTGGGTTTTTGTTGTTTATTTCTTTGGTTCTTGGGACAGTTTCATCGTATAACCCTGGCTGCCCCAGAACTTACTATGTAGACCTACCTAGTTGGTAGAGATCTGCCTGCCTCTGTCTCCTGAATGCAGAGATTTAAGACTTGTGCCACCACACCCAGCTTCAGGGGTGCTTTTGAAGGCTGGTTCCCAGCTCAGTAGAAGGAAGGGTACTCAGCACATGCCTGCTACTCAGTTGCCTTTGCTGGCTCATGGGCAGGAAGGACACCAGGAAACTTTCCTATCACAGATTTCTGAAGGAGGATAGTCACAACTGCCCTCCAAATTATCGCCAGCATCATCCTGTTCCTTCGGTCGCTGTAGCTCCAGAGACAGCACCCGGCTGGGATGTAACCTCCAAGCTCCCACAGCGAAGATGGCCCTACCAAGCGTGTAATGTGATTGGATGGTGCGCACCTGGCTCTGTGAGAACTGACGTTGCTGCTGTCACCGTCCTGCAAAGGAAGAGTGGTCTCTTTTTCTTGGGAGTTCTTGAGATAGGGTCTCACAATATAGCTGAGGCTGGCCTCAAACTCAGGGCAGTCCTCCTGCCTCAGCCTCATAAGTGCTGAAATTGCGGGGTAAATCACCAGATTTACCTCCTCTTGTACATAGATGAATGGACAGTGGAGTCCCACAGCTTGTCACAAATGCAGCTGAGCCGAGGGTGGATGTGGAGCAGAGCAGAAAGGTGCTTGTTTGTTTTGGTGTTTTGAGGCAGTGTCTCATGCAGCTCTGGCTGGCCTCGAACTCCCTGTGTCCTTGAACCTTGATCCTACTAATTCCATTTCCCATGTGCTGGGATTGCAAGGGTCTATCGCTACACATGACTGAAAGGGGCTTTTCAGTATTAAACTTGAAATGGACAGTGAAGCTGGGTGTGGCTGTATGTAACTATAAGGCCGGCACTCAGGAGGCAGAGACAGGTGCATCTCTGTGAGTTCAAGACCAGCCAGGTCTACAGAGTAAGACTGTCTCAAAAAACAAAACAAACAAACAAAAACCTCCAAACCAGAAAACAAGAAATGACTCATCAGGCCTGCAAGGAGAGGGTGTTAGGAGTCCCTTCCTCTTCTCCATTGTGGTGACAGACTCCAAGCCCAGACTGTTAGGCCAGGCTCAGAACAGCTGTGGGCTGTGGCTGCAGTGATTTGTAGAACATGGTGATTCTTGGGAACCCTCCGAAAACAACACTGTACTGCCCAGTGGGATTTGCCACCATCTTTTTCCTTCAGACAATCTGAGGCAGTATTTTCTGGTCCCCTACCATGGACAGTGCCAAAGCGGGCTTTATGACAAGGTGGACACTGCCTGGGCACAGAGGAGATGGCCTCTCTTCTTTCTCAAGCTGGTCATAGCCAGCCTCAGAGGATCGCTGACTGCATGGATTATGGGAACCTCCTTGAGGACCCAGAACGCCACACACTGTCCTTTGTGCAGTCCACATTCCCTTTCCCTTCCGACGCACAAGGCTCAGCCACTCACAGTGCAGGGGCCACACAGTGGGCCTTTCCTTGACAGCAGAATCCACTGACTCCACCCTGACCTATGCTGACATCATCCAACTGGTCACGAAGAACATGGAGAGACGCAAGAAAAAGCTCAAGCAGCTGTACCGGCTGCACGAGGACGAGTGGAACTGTTTTAATAACTACCTAGCAGAGCTGAAAGAAAACGTTAAGAGGTAGGAGGGTGTGGGCACAAAGCCACATGTGGACCCACTGCAGCAGTCTGCAGGGTTAGCTGGCACGGGGTGGGGCTGCTAGCCTGCTCACTACGCTCAGTGAAACAGTCAGCTTTTCTGTGGCCTGGTTGGAAACAGCTCATTCACGGAGCCTGGATCTTTTCTTTAGTACATTTTGGTGTGTGTGTGTGTGTGTGTGTGTGTGTGTGTTGTGTGTTGTGTGTTGTGTGTTCACGTGCGCACGTGTGTGTTTCCCTCACTCTGTATGGTGGCTGGCAGTTGTACTTCTAGTACTCAGGAAGACGGAGGTAGAAATTACTCAAGGTCTAGGTCAGCCTGGGCTCCAGAGTATGAGCCTTTCCTCCTCACCCTGATCCCCTGCCAAAAAAAAAGAAAAGAAAAGAAAAAAGGAAGGAAGAAAGAAAAAAGCTTAAAAGACTGACATCGTGGCATGTGTTTGTAATCCCAGCGCTCAGAAAACCGAGTTTCTGAGGCAGAAGCATCAAGTTAGGTTGGAGCCTAACCTAGCTTCTAGAAAGAGACCCGGGCCTTAAAACCTTTGGGCCGAGGTGTGTATTTCTGTAGGTACAAATTCCTGGAAATGTGAACATGGCCAGAAGAGGGCATCACCCATGCTAAGCTTGAAGCCAGCAGGCCCCAGCAATCCTCCTGTCTCTGATGCCCAGCTTTTTATGTGGGTGCTGAGATCCAATCTCCAGTCCTCATTGATTGCCAGCAAGTGCTTTTAACCACTGAGACATATCTCCAGCCCTCTTTCTACCTTATTTCTGACACTAGGTCTCCTCTTAAATCTGGAGTAAGCTCCAGGGACCCTCCTGTCTCTGACTCTCCAGCACTGGGATTGCAGACACATACTTATAGATATAAAAGGATCTCGAATGGGTCCAATACAGAGCAGAAGACAATCACTGAGGTGTAAAGCCTGAACCACCTGGCAGAGGGTCTAGCCTTTATCATGGACTGACCCAGAGCACATGGCCTTTGGGTAATTTATTGAGGAAAGGCAGCACCCACAGATACAAAGGCCTTAATTGCTTAATGAACAGAACCTCCACAGTACAACAACCCCCAACTTTGAGCTGGCTGACTTGATAACATTTATGGGTGAGTTAGTCAAGTCCCTGGGCAAGGTTGTCCAGTGCTTAGGCTAAGGGAGGAGACCATAAAAAGCTCCTTCATTAGCAATAATACAATCAAATGCCTTTAAATATTAATACCTCAACAGGCAAGGTAGATTTGAACTTGAATTGCTCCATCCTAGGGTATTGAGCAGACAATTACTGGTTCTCCAAACAAGCATTCTTTCTGCATTCAAGAAAGCTGCAGCCCATCCACACCCAGAAAGCTGGTTCTAACAGCTAAGGAAGGTGACCCTCTGGCAAAAAAAAAAGCTCCTACTGCCAAATATAGCAGATGTTTAAAGTTCATTTTACTGCAAGAAGCGTATGTAGCTTCATAAGATTTGAGAATAAGTTCAAATATTCCATTACACATACCACCCACTGTGGCTGGATTTTTGCGTGTGTGCTGGGGATCTGGTCAGGTCCTAATGCTTTCACAGCTAGTACTTTACTAAGCGAGCCATGTCCCCAAGCCCTCTGACTATCTAGATAGCAAAGTGGTACTCTGCTCTGTTTTTAAAATGATAGCCATAGCCAGAATAAAAGTTAGTGGGCATGCGGAAGATGACTCTCATAGGTGGGGTGGGACTCTGTGGGGGCATCACTACTTGTTTCTCTATTGGTCAGGATACTGGCTTTGATACTGGGCAGAACAAAGCTCTGTTTCTGCCTTATTAGCCATGTTGGTGCTGCTCCCCACTTAGGCTGTGAAGGGTGTGGATGCCTCTCCCATGAACATGACCAGTACTAGCACCTAGAGAATCTACCTCACAGAGTAGATCTAGCGTAGTGCCTAGCTCACAGGTATCATCTGGTGAAGGGAACACATGGGGTCCCACACCACTACAGAGCCCCAGAAACACAAGGTATTTTGGCCAGAATGTTTGCAGCTGGAAGATGAGAACAATCAAGGCTATCCTTCAGGTAGCTGTTGGACCTCCCAGGGTGGAGGCAGAGCCTGGCTTCCCTTAATAAGGGTTGCACTGAGGAGGTGCGTGCAGGGCCACTGCTAGAGAATTACAAGGCCTCCAATGTATCTGGGGCAGAGCACTGGATATTCAAAGTACTGTTGGAAAAGCTCCAGGAAATGTTCTTACATTTGATTATGTCCTTGTGACATCTGTCCTAAAGGTGACAGAGAAGTATAGAACAGCATCTCCCTCCTTTTCTCTTAACGTGTATGTGTGTGTGTGTGTGTGTGTGTGTGTGTTGCCCAGGTTAGCCTTGAACTTATGGGCTCAAGTTATCCTCCTGCATCAGCATGCTGAATAGTTGAGTTCATACCACCAACGCAGCTTATGACATCATCTTTAAAACTTTATTTTTATTTTATGTGTGTGAGTGTCCTGCCTGCCTGTATGTATGTATGCGTACCATCTGTATGCCTGGTACCTACTTGGAAGTCAGAAGAGGTTGCTAAATCTCCTGGAATTGGAATTACAGATGGTTGTGAGCTGCCGTGTGAGTGCTGAGAACTGGACGTGGTTCCTCTGCAAGAGCAGCAAGTGCTCTTAGCTGCTAAGCTCTCGCCCCAGCCCCTTATGACAACATCGTAACTCACATAAACATATATGAATGGCTATTTTGTTGTCTTTGAATACTTATAATCTGATTCTTCATCAGGTACGTGTCTACTTGCATTTCAAAAGCCAACTGAGGGTTATCCAGTTCAGCAAAGCCACTGTATACCCTGCGAGCATGCCTCCATGCCAGCAGCTGTCAACATTTATTGAGAATTGCCTGTGCACCTGGCACTGTTAAACATTGACCTACACTAACTCACAGCTCACTGCAAACCTAGTAAACCACTCGAATATACTAGCATGGAAACGTTAATTTCCCCAGGGTCACAGAGCAAGCAGACGACCAACTGGGATTCACCTTCCTGCAAAGACTGTATATACACGAGCCTCTTCTTAAGATGGTGGGCTCCTCATCTTTTCTGTAATTTCATTTTATGTCCTGGAGTGCAAGGACACTTAATTCTTTTCTAAAACCCCAGTGGCCTGTGTCTGGGGTGGGGTCACTCCTGGGTGGTCCTGTCAGGGTGGCAGACTGATGTACATGTTTGTCTGAAAAGATCACATTGACTTTTCTGTCTTTTCCCATATATGTCTTTTGTCATTTTGTATCCCCAGGGAGATGCGAATCATCAATCAAAAGGCCGCAGAAAAAAGAAAGGCCAACCACATATTCCTCTCACCCTCATTAATGTTTCAGTCGTTGTATTATAAGAAATACAAAGAAAACGTTCACGTAGAAACTGCATTTCTTTCAAGGTTTGTTCAAACAAAAGCCTTAGAAAATGTCCAGTGTAAGCAGGGCGCTGGCGCACACCTTTAGTCCCCGCACTCGGGAGGCAGAGGCAGGTGGATCTCTGAGTTAAGGGCCAGCCTACTCTACAGAGTGAGTTCCAGGACAGCTAGAGTTACAACAGAGAAGCCCTGTCTAGGAAAAAAGGAAAAGAAGAGAAGAGAAAAGAAAGAAAAAGAAAAAGAAAGTGTCCATTGTAAATGGTGTAAGGGTTCTTACCATGGGGAAGGCATTCAGGTGCGTATCTGGGTCCAGAGGACGGCCACTGGATTTCCCAGGTTTTTGTGTCTCAGAACAAAGAATTGGACCAGGGACACATGGATGGTGATACAGTTTATTAATGAAAAAAAGAAGACCATTTCTGAGTGTGGAGGGGGCTAGAGAGCTGGGGCAGGACAAAAGCCCGACATCATTTGGGGTCACCCACATGGCGCCACCTTCTCCTTCAGCTTACAGTCTTGGGTCTTTCCTCAGATTTGCCCTGTTTTGTTGCCTGTAGCCATAGTCAGGAGGGTCTCCAGTCTTCCTGCCGCCTTGTTTCTTTCATCTGTTCATCTATCTTCTTGCTCTCTCTCAAGCCCCAAGTCATTCACCTCAATTTCTTTCCTCATCCCCACTCTCCTGCCACAGCTTTCTCTCGAGAACTGTGGTCCCAGAAGTTTTAGGGGAGGTTGAAGGATTTAAAAACAATTTTAGGTGTGTGTGTGTGTGTGTGTGTGTGTGTGTGTGCACGCACACGTGTGTGCATGTGCCTGCATGCAGGTATGTATACCCCATTCACGAAGGAACCCAAGAATGTCAGGAAAGGGTGTGGGAAACTCTGGAACTAGAGTTATAGACAGTTGTGAGCCACCACATGGGTTCTGGAAACTGAACCAGGACCTCTGTAAGAGCATGCGTGCTCTTAACTGCCGAGCCGTCCCTCCAGCCTCAGTGACCAGTCTTCTCTAGCTTCCATGTATTTGCTAGTTGGAGATGGGTATTTGGACCCACAGTGGCTGTAGTCCCTGCATCATAGATGGTTTAGCTTGGCCAGGTGGTGGTAGTACACACCTTTAAACCCAACTTTATGAGTTCTAGGCCAGCCTGGTATACAGAGTGAGTTCCAGGACAGCCAGGGACACAGAGAAACCCTGTCTCAAAAAGCAAACAAAGAGACAAAAAAGAAGTTTAGTTTGAATATATCCCGAAAGAGATAAAGTTTACAGAATTAAAACTACAAAGTCTAAATAATAGTAACATGGTCACACTCATCCATAACCCCAGAAAAGGCAAGAGCCAGGAAAACTATGGTATCCTTATCTCCGGAGAGCCATATATACCTTGTTCCCTGCAGTGTGACCCTGTAGATGTGGATGCCAGATGTAGACATTGATTCAGGGCAGGGTACAGTTTATTCTTTTGTCTAATTCAAACACTGTTTCTATCCTGGATCCCTGGAGTGTTTCAGCCTCTTTACAATCTAGTCTTAAGTCTATATATAACTGGAAGGCTTCAGCCTCAGCCTGTGTACAATCTAGAACATATAAACATCCATACAATCTACTCAATCTCCGAGACTTACTGCTGACTGGATTTGTTGTTTAGCTCCTTCTGAACTCTGACTCTTCTGGTTCAACTCACTCATTGCTCTGTTTCGAACTCTTTTTCCAAGCTGCTGGTTCAAACTGGCCTTCTGAGCCAGCTGACTGTTTCTGACTGAACTCTTCTGACTCTGGCTTGTTCTGGCTGATTCTGTGACTGCCTCAGACTGAACTGCTCTGCTCAGGTTCAAATTGACTCATTCTTCCCATCTGATACTGACTTCTGCCCAGCTGCCTCTGTGTCTCTGTGTCTCTCCCTGAGCTCTCATTGCTCCATACTGCCTCTGTAGTTGACTGCTGCTCCTCAGTCAGACTGCTTCATTGTCTCTGTTTGTCGTCCTGTCTGCCTGCTTCAGTCTGCTCCCCTCATACTGTCTGCTGTAACTCACTGCTGGAGCTGACTGTTCTGAGCTCAGAGCCCACCTTTCTAACATGAGAGTTGGGCATGTACTCACTCTGACTCACTCTGCTAACTCTTCCTCTTATTTGTCACTTTGCATGCCATTTACTCTGACTCATCTCAGACTTCACTTCCAATCTGACACTGACTCCTTCTGAGCTCCACCTCCTGTGTCTGCTTCCACATTCTGTTTCTGTCTTAGGGATGAAAGGTGTGGACCACCACTGCCCTCTGAAAACTGGGATTAAAAGTATGTCTACATTCCATCCAGACCACAAAGGCCTTTCTCTCAATGTAGATTCCTTCTTATAAACACCTGGAATATAGACCCTTCCTAGCTTTCACTCAGGCCTATTCTTCTACAGTGACCCCTTGCATAGTTCAAAAACAAAAAACAAAAACAAAAAACCACATACTGATGGATATGTATTGCAAATGTGATAAAATAAAAAAAAAAATTTTAAGAAGGAATCCAGTGGGGGAAGAGATTAAAAAGAAGGCAGCATGAGGTTGTATCTCTTCCTTTTACGGATCCAATATTTCTATCCCTTACTGCGGTTATTCATACGTCTCCCATACACCCTTCTAGTTTTCTTTTGACCCCATACTGACTCTGTCTTGAGGCATCCTTCTCTGGCTTTTCTCTGTTTGCTGGTTTTTATTCTTTGGTTTTGGTTGTCTATATATTCCCAGTGATCTGGACTGTCTTCATAGTTCAGGGTGAAGCTCCAGGAAGCCCACAGGGAGCCAGCACTAGGGGCCCGGCTCCTCCATCAGTGAGATCTTTCTCTTCTTGTGGCAGGGAAGCAAGCCATCCACACAGAGAGGCCTGAGCATGGGTGACCACTTTTCTCAGGACCATTCTGTGCCTTCTTTATGGGCTGATGCCCGGCTGACTGCATTCTGGAAATGGAAGAAAGTGGTGGGACCCTACATTTAAATAGCCACTTAACTCCCTATATTTTCTTTTGGTCTTATGTTACTGGCCCCTTTATTTTAGTTTCTCTAGGAAATAAAATAAGAACTCATTGACAAGAAGTGGCAGTCTCTATTTTAGAGAGGAAGAAACTAGCACTTAGCTAGACTGCAGAATGCCAGCCTATCCTATTAAACCTTTGGATTTAGTGTTTTTCTGAATCAAGAAAAGGCTATGAATTTTAAAGTTATAATGGTTTGGCTTGAGCAGCAGATTCGTAGGGAAAGTGGAGGAGCATCACCATCATTGTTTGTCACCTCAACACTAGGTTCTCAGGCATCAAAACTGCACCTCTGTCTAATCCCCTCAGTCCCGACTACCCTTTGTTTCTTTGTCTGACCTTAAACCCAGCTCAGGCCCCCCTTCCTCCAGGAAGTCTTCCCTGACTGCTCAGTGCTCAGAGCACATCCTAGACATCACCTTCCTATGTTATGAGTTTGTCCTCAAGGTCAGGATTGCATTTCCTCAGAGTCTTGTCCACTCCTGGCCCCCAAGCTGCTGTTGGAAGATTAACTCCATTACCGTTGCCAAGTCTACCGACTCATATTTATTTTTCTCCCTTGACATAACAGGGTGCCAGTGAAAGTGTTGCTGGAGAAACCACACTGAGTCTCTGAACTGGCTTTATTGACATCCATTTTGCTTTCCCCACAGGAAGGAGAAGAAGGACGTACATGAGAAACAGAAGTTTCTCCCGTCCCCTTCCTTGTTAACAAACACGACGGATAACTATTCCCTGGGCCTCAAAAACCCCTACAGAATCGAGTCTATGGCCAGCACCAGGTGAGGTGGACCAACGGTGGGAAGACAGAGAACCAGAGAGTACCCCCCAGCCCGCTCGGGGAGCTTTGTGTAGGGCCACTACATCTCTCCGGACATTTCACTTCCCCTTGCTGTTGAAAGTATCGCCTTGATAGCGTTACATTGCCAGGTGATGGCAGCTCCATTCGCCTGCGGTTTACCCTGTGCTGAGCATTAAGAAAATAAGCACAGCACAAACATGACTTCATATGAAGGTTAAGCTTTCTGAGGTGGGGATTAATCCTGGCATCCCAAGCACAGGCGCAGGTTACGACACCCTCCGAAGTTGCTTGCTGCAGGCGCCTGTGGGGACACTGCGGTAGGAACCCACAGCCCCACGCAGCTGCTGCTGGGAGGCAAATACATGAGCATATTAAATACCCACAGTACTTGGTGCCCTGGCAAGATGAGCAAGGTCTGGGAGCCATGCAGGAGTAGTGTCACCGAGCCCAGCACAAATGACAGAGGTTACTGGAGAAGGATGTGAACGAGGCCAGTAGCTAGGAGAGCAGAGCCAGGGGTGAGGCAAAAGCTCAAGTGGTAGGGAGCACCACATGGGAGGAAGGAAGAGCAGAGGGTGGACAGCAGCTCAGGTGGTGGCTGGGGCTGCATGGGAGGAGGGCAGGGAGAGGCTGTGGCTCCCAGGATGTCAGAGGTCTGGAGACTGTCTCTAGACTAACAAAGAGATTTCCAAGAAGCCCTTTGTTTTCTGTTATGGGGACCACTGGAAGATGGTCAGCAAAGGAATCACTGATTAGATTTGGCATTTCAGAGACCCAATAGCAGGTTTTAGCGTTCACATTTGGGGGACTTGTAAAAGTTCCCATAAATCTTTGTACTTGGTACCTGTCTATACCCTCAATCAGGAATCCCCAGACTTTTCTAGATCTTGACTCAGAAAGATATTTCAGAAGCTAGCCCTTAACAACATATCAGTAATAAAAGAAACCATTTACAAGCAGAAAGTGGTAGCATGGGGCTGTGATTCAGCACTTAGGAGGCTGAGGCAATAGGGCTTAAAAAGAACAATTACCTGGAGTCTAACTGTGGTGAATTCTTTTGTTGTTGTTGTTGCCCTAATGAAACACCCAAAGGCTGAGTGTTCGTGATGAAAGAGACTTATTTAGCTTACAGTTTGGAGGCCTCAGAAAAATTTGTGTGTGTGTGTGTGTACTTTGTATGCTGTGAAAGATAAGGAAATCAGAATTTTAAAACGGTCTCTATCGCAGACACACACACACACACACACACACACACACACAGAGGCTGCAAGATATCTCAGTGGGTAAAGTCCTTGCTGCAAAAGCTTGAGCTGAGTACGGATCCTTAGACCGCAGCCTGCATCTGTAATTTCAGCATTCCCACAGTGAGATGGAAGCAGAGACAGGAGAATCCCTGGAAGTTTGTGGCTAGTTAACCTTGCATATGCACAGTAAACAACATCAAAAAGACCCTGTCTCAAACAAGGTGGAAGATAAGAGCCAATACCCAAGGTTGTCCTCTGACCCCCACACATGTGCCATGGTACATATGTGCTCCCCACAAATATCATACACACCTGTACACTCAAAAGGGTGGTGTAAAAACATATCTACATCATGATCAGCTGACTGCTCCGGATGAGCCCCAGGTAAGTGTTAACCAGGTGAACAGGTTCCCTTTTTACCCCACAGAAAAGGTAAAGGTGTGGAATTAGAGTCTGTCAGAAAACTGTATGTAATTGTCATTTCATCTGTGGTCCTTACCATGGAGCATGCCTGGCGGGGAGCCCCAACCAGGCTCTATCCAAAAGGACTCCTTTTTGATGGGCCCTGCACCCAGGTTCAATTTTCAGAACCAACAGAATAGCTCACAAGCATCTATAAATTCTAATTCCAGGAAATCTGATACTTTTTTCTGTCCTCCAAAGGCACCAGGCATGCACATAGTACACATACATATATGCTGGCAAAACACTCATGCACATAAAATAAAAATAAATAAATTCTAAAAAAAAAAAAAGAAAATTTAATTGTAAACACTCTCTACCCCACACCATGCCTCTCTCTGGTTTTTGGTTTCTCTGTGTAGCCCTGGCTGTCCTGGAACTTGCTCTGTAGACCAGGCTGGCCTCAAATTCAGAGATCCTCCTGCCTCAGCCTCCCCAGTGTTGGGGTTAAAGGCGTGTACCACCACTAACTGGCTGACATAGTCATCTTTTAAGGGCTCAATAGAGAGGCAGAAATGGTCTCAGATCACTGAACTTTTAATGCTAGCTCCTCCAGGACCTCTTGGTTCTATGGCTCTCTGTGGTTCTTATTCTGAGTCTCAGCCTCTTTTTCTGAAAATAGGAATGATAATAGTATGTATGGTTTAGGATTAATAATGCAAAATAATTCAGTCAACTCTTTGTAATACACAGAACACTGCCTGATACAAGCAAAGTAGGCATAATAGAAGTGTATCATCATCATCATTTTTAAATACTACTGTTTGAGACAGGATCTCACTATGTATCCCAGAATAGTCTCAAACTGAAGAGCCTCCTGTCTCAGCCTCCTGAGTGCTGGATTGCTGATGTGTGCCACTGTATCCTGCCCTGGAAGTGCTGCTTAAATTAAGCAGTGAATGTTCTGCACAGTTTGTTGGAGACACTGCCTCCTTTACCTCCTTTCCCATTTCCCAGCAGCTTTTGCCCTTCTTTCTCCCTGGTATATCTAATGTCAGGCTGCTCTGGCTACTTCCTTGTCTTTCCAAGCCTGTGGGCTGGTCCTTTCACTTTCACTGGGTCACTAATAGAACCACAGTTCACTCAACTCTATTGTCAGTGAGCCGTGTGCATCTGCCTTTCCCTAGAAGGCTTTTGTTCCCTAAGACCTAAGCTAGCTCTCTATTCTAATTTACTTGTCTCCTCCTCCTCCTCCTCCTCCTCCTCCTCCTCCTCCTCCTTCTTCTCCTTCTCCTTCTTCTTCTTCCTCCTCTTCCTCCTTCTTCTTCTCTTCTTCTTCTTCTTCTCCTTCTTCTTCTTCCTCCTCTTCCTCCTTCTTCTTCCTTCTTCTTCTTCTTCTTCTCCTTCTTCTCCTTCTTCTTCTTCCTCCTCTTCCTCCTTCTTCTTCTTTCTTCTTCTTCTTCTTCTTCTGGATTTACCACCGACCACTCTGGATTCTCCCTCGGTTGTCCACACGTCCTCCTCCTTGTATATTCAGACTGTCTATGTCAGCTACTGACCTTGGCTTGCTTCCGGTGCTTCATTCTAGCTGCTGACATCTTGCCATATGAGGTTCCCACCATTTCTGTCTGTGTCTTTTCATTCCTCCACAGCAAGTCCAACAGCAACTGGAAGTCAAAATTCGAACAGAACATGCTCTTCAGACTCTCGCCTTCCTCCATGGAGTGAACGTGGCTGAGAACAGGCAAGACTGCAGAGGTGAATCTTGCACATGTCGATGTGATGGAAAACAGAATCAGCAAGTGAGAGCATGTGGAGGCTTTCCCATGTCATGGGATAAAAAAATATTAAAGTTCAGCATGAGCCAAAGGAACTCATTTACCTCATCTGTTCAGACATTTGCTAACTCATTCTCTCGTTCACTTTTTAAAAATGACAACACAATTTGATACATCCTTATGAAACATAGCAAGACCTTGTCTCAAAAAATAAAATAAAACAAGCAAATAGGAAGTATTAGAAGGGAGCTGTTAATTCCAGCACTTGGGAGGCAGAGGAAGAGGCAGAGGCAGGCAAATCTCTGTGAGTTCAAGGCCAGCCTGGTCTACAGAGTACCAGTGCTACACAGAGAAACTCTTGTCTTGAAAAACTAAAACCAAAACAAACCAAAAAACCCCCCCAAATACCCAAAAACACCCACACACAAACAAACCCACAGTCCTGACTTTGAAGTGGCTGTGAACTGAAGGTGAATTTTATGTTTCAAACAGCCATCTGAGGACCAAGAGAGTGACCTGCTAGGAAGAGCAGGGGAGGGAGGATGGAGAGAACACTACAGCACCCAGGGAAACTTTTAGGGGTATGATCACTGTCTTGATGATGTTCACACACCATAACATGCCTTAAGGACATGTGTGCTCTTGTGGTAATTCTACCTCAGGCTGTTGTTTACAAGTGCATGTGCTAGCTGGGGTGAAGGCGGGTGCCTGTAATCCTAGCACTCAGGAGGTGGGGCAGGGAAGATTGGGAGCTCAAGGCCAGCCTCTACCACATAGCAAATTCAAGGCCAGCCTGGGCTCTATGAAACTGTGTCCCAAAACAAACAAAAAGTAAATTATAAAAACATCTTTCCAAATTCTGTCCTCTGAAATAACCTAGAAATAAAAGCTGACAAGAACCCAGGGCACCCTGCCCCCTGCTAGGCAAGTACTCCACCACTGAACGACCTCCATCCCCAGCCCAGACTTGTGGCTTGAGATAGTGTTTGCACTAAAAGGACCTGTATGAACATGCCAGGCTGGAGTGCAGTGGTTTCCAACACTGACCTCGAACACACAGAGTTGAGGCAGCTGTGAGCTTGGGGCACTGTGTAAGTGGGAGTTGTGACAGATCCTGCCTCACTGTGTCTGTCTGAGACCCACTGACCATGGAAAGCATGTAGAGCAGCCCAGCCACAGCAGGGGCTATGCACGGTGGTTCCCATCCTGCTCACTGCACACGCCACACACGGGTCCTCCTGACCTCGTCCCTTTGCTCCTCGTACTGCAGCAGAACCCCTTGCCCCTGAAGAAGCCTCGGTGGGTCTGTCTCCCACCCTGTACCACAGGCCAGCCCTTAACCATTTCCTATCCAACGCAAGGCTTATATCATTTAAGGCTCCCCAGAGACAGCTGTACTTGGTTCCCAGTGGCCTTCCTGATCCTCATATGGCTCCATGCAGGACCCCCCCCCCCCAGCTTTCCAGTGGGACTCTGGTTCTTTAGGGCAGGTGCATCTTTATCTCAGTATCTATTGGAGAGCTGAATTGAGGAGTGTCTGATGAATGCTGATGCAATACACAGTCACAGGTATGCCTCTGACATCTGTGTGCCAGCTTAGAAGGTTTTTACCTTGGGAAATGTGAACTAATGAGAAAGTCCAAAGCATATGATATGTTACTTACATGTATAATTGAATATATCATATATTTACATATAAAAATATTTCCATAGAATAATTAGTACATGCTTGTTACAACATATGTGATAAATATACATATATGTATACATATGTTATGTATATATGCACATATGTATGCGTGTACATATATATGTGTACACAAACAATTATTTGGGGTTTGTGCATCTATTATCTATATTGTTAGATATTAACACATATTGTAACAGGGCCCCCAGACCTTAGCATAACTGACTCCATGATGGAAGTGCCATTCAGGCTGCAAGACTCAGCATGTTGACAGCACCACCTGCCAAAACTAAAACAAAGGCCTAATCCACCAAAGTCCATACAGTTCTGGGAAAGTCTCAAAATGTACTAACCTTGCCTTTTAGCTTCTGTAGTTCTACTTCTGGCTAACTGTTAACTGAAGTATGTCAACCCAGAATGTGGTTTTTGTGCTGAAAAGCTCATTCTGAGAAAAGGCTACACTGAGATTCCAAACACCCAGTGCAGTCATTGGCCAGCTGATAAAGACTTTCTATTGTCTTAAACCCATGTCTGAGCAGTCTTCTCTGGTGAACACCCCACAACAATATTATAACTTTATTTACATGTTTTTGGCTTAAATTTTTTTTACTAAAGACTGAACCGAGGGCCCAGCAGAGGCTAGACAGGGACTTTACTATAAACCACTCCTTCATGTTTCAGGGTCATGCTGAGTTTTGTGGGTCTCCTGCCTTAGTCACCGGGCCCAGCTACCTCTAGCTTGTTTGGGAGCGGGGGCTGAGGGGCGGTTTGGGGGTATGGAGGGGTGGAGGGGCGGAATGATCAAGAGAGCAATTTAAACTAAAGCAGTGGAGATGCACTTGAGCCTAGATATTTGCCTTTCTTTAAATCCTGCACTTCTTTGTATTATTTGTCTGAAGTGTGTTTCCCCTGCTGGGGCTGCAGGCTCTCCAAGAGTTGTGGAATAGCAGACTTCTCTGGGAATGGGAGTGTTGGTACAACCAAACGTTTCCAGTCACCTTAGATTCCTTCCAAGATCTCTGAAACTATGCCTGCCCTGTAAGCCAACTACACGTCTGGAAATCTACCCTAGGACAACCTCAGGAAAGAAAGAATGCAACAGACACATCATTTGTCGTCTCTGATAAAAGGGGACACTGGTTGATAACAGGCACCCTATGGAATACTGTGCAGTCACGTAAAGCCGTGTGGGACGCGCCAGAGTAGGACGAGGGCTGTGGCTGAGAGGCAGAGTGCGTGTCCTCTATATCTCTTTTGGCTTTGTTAGTGTTTTCAGTAAAGATCTAAAACTTGGATGATTATTTTACACACACACCCCCATTAAAACTCTAAGAAGTCCCTTTAGATCTGCGAGTATGCCCATGTCATAGAATTTGCCAGAATGTCTCCCTGCGGGAATTAGCACAGTACTTGGAATACAAGATGAAGGGAACTAGAACTAGAGCAGGAGGTGGTCTGGAGACAGCGCTGCCTGAGGAGATGCTCTCCGGGTCAGCCGTCCCTCCTGCTGCACTCAGCAGTTAAGAGTGCTTACTCCTCTCATAGAAGACTGGCTGCCACAAACAGGGCTGTGCCCGTGGTCGTCACTCTGACGCTCAGACATACGGATGAGAAGTTCCTGAAAGGCTTGACAGGTCAAGAATAAGGTACATAGGCTGAAGGGATGGCTCAGAGGTTAAGCGCACTGTCTGCTCTTCCAGAGGACCTAATTTCAATTCCCAGTACCCACATGGAGGCTCCCAACTTTCCAAACTCCAGTTTCAGGGGATCAGACATCTTCTGGCCTCTGTAGGCATTGCACAGATACTTTGCACAGAAATACAGGCAAAACACTCATACACATAACATAAAAACAAATCTATAATCTATTTATTTATTTTTAAATTTTATTTTCCCAGACAGTGTTTCTCTGTGTAGCCCTGGCTGTCCTGGAGCTCCCTCTGTAGACTAGGCTGGCCTTGAACTAAGAAATCTGCCAGCCCCTGCCTCCCGAGTGCTGGGATTAGAAGCATCCACCACCACACCTGGCTAAAAGAAAATGAGAAAGACATACTGCTGGTGACAGCAGATAATGGGATGACACATCAAGTTAACTGACAGGACCAGAGAGATGGCTCAGTGAGAACCACCTTGAAAGACTTGGGGGGTCATGTCGTACCACAGAGAACAATCTTAAGCCATCTCATTGAGAGCACTTGCTGTTCTTGCAGAGGACTCAGGTTTAGTTCACAGCTAACTCCAGTTCTAAGGGATCTGCCTCTCTCTTCTGGGCACATGTGATACACACACATACATACAGGCAAGATACACATAAACATAATATTTTTGAGACAGGGTCTCACTGTGTAGCTCTGGTTGGCCTGGAACTTGCTTTTGTAGACCAGCCTGGCCTCAAACTCAAGAGACCCACCTGCCTCAGTACTGG
Source organism: Cricetomys ansorgei (assembly GCA_026225945.1). NCBI lineage: Eukaryota > Metazoa > Chordata > Mammalia > Rodentia > Nesomyidae > Cricetomys > Cricetomys ansorgei. The sequence goes on along the minus strand of JAMJFZ010000199.1, from coordinate 74,265,035 downwards.
GGCTAAAGGTATGTACCACTACACCTGGCATTCAATTTTTGAATAGTATTTCTGGCGCAGCAGGTAAAGACAGTTGCTGCTAAGCCTGGTGACCTGGGTGCAGCCCCTGTGGCTCACATAGTGGAAGGAGAGACCCAGTTCCTACAAGTTGTCCTCTTTGATCTGTGTTGTTCATGCTTGCAATCCCCCTAATGCACATGTGTACTAAAGCAAGCAAGCAAGCAGGCAAGAAAGAAAAAGCTTAGTGTATTCATTTTATAAGTAAAATACTATTGAGGAATTAAAGGAAACGTTTCTGAAATGTGTTATTTAATGAGATAATGTTAATCGGGAGGGTCAGGGGAATTGAAAGAGCATCTCATATAGCCCAGGCTATGCAGCTGAGGCTGGTCTAATCTTCCTACCTACTCTTCCCAAGTGCTGGTAATATTGGAGGTGTAGGCCATCACTCACAACTAAACATTAATTTAAAAAAAATCTAACATATGTATATTTGACACTCTAATGTCTCAATAAAACCTGTTGCACCTGTCAGTCTTGAGGGACAATATGGTGAATAAAGGGGCAAAACAAAGTCTGCTCCCATCAGCCTTTGCAGTGATGCCTAGGAAAACCTGTGCGTCCATGAGAACCAGGTGGCAGGGAAATGAGGCCTAGATGGGAATTAGGAGGGAGTATTAACAAAATTGATGGCTTAGAAAGAATGGGAGGATTTCCTCTCTCTAGAATATACAGTATGGTGGGCATGGTGGTACGTGCCTTTAATCCCAGCACTCAGGAGTAGAGGCAGGCGGAGCTCTGTGAGTTCGAGGCCAGCCTGGTCTATGTAGTGAGACCCCCCGCCTCAAAAAAGCCAAACAAAACAAAAACAAAAATAATAGAAGCATATTGTTAAACAAGGGGGCTATGGGCTGATGTGGGTGTGTTTGTGTGTCTGTATGTCTCTGTTCGTGTGTGTCTGTGTGTCTGTGTGCATGTGCACATGTGTGTCTAGACTGAATCTAAGAACAGAGTGTTTTAGAGCATCTCAGCACTGGCTCCCCGTGTCTCAGTTTCTCACTGAAGATAATGGGGATAATAAGGGATAACTGGTCATCTGTCCATGGCTTCTCTCTCTTCTCTCTTTCTTTCTTCCTTTCTTCCTTTCCTTTATTTTACTTTTTGGGGTGGGGCGGGGTTTCTCTGTGTACGGCTCATTGACTCACAGATCACCCGCCAACGCCTCCCAGAGGTATGCAGCGCCCCCACCCGGTTACATGGTTTCGATCACTGTAAAAGAACCTTGAAGCAGGAGACCTGAAGTTGGGGTAGGACAGCTATGTCTGACCCTCCTCTCTCAGGACAGGAAGGGAATGAAGGCCTTCCCCTTTTCAATCCTAGAACAGTAAGAGAAGAGATTTTGATGACTTTTCATGTTTGAGCAAATGGCCTCAGAGAAGACACATCTCTAAATCGCTCTCCAAGTGACTCTCTGGTTTCTAAAAACTGTTTCTCACAAGGTTCACATTCTGTAGAAAGATGAAACTTTTCATGGGAAATTATGCAACAGGGAGAGGCAGACTTGAGGGTTATGTCCTACCATAGCGTCACAACCGTCTGCGTTCTTTATCTCAGCATCTGCACCTTGTACTTGAATCTCAACCACCAGATATCTAGGGCAGTGCCTGGCACACAGTAGGGAATCAATGCCCACTTTCTAAATGCACTACATGTTTAAGGGAAGATCTGCCTGCTAAATTATTTTGGGTTGTGTCTGTGATGAACCTTCTTTCTTTAGTTCTCTATCAAAGTATTTCTCAAATTTGTGCTCTTGAAACTCCAAGAATATACATGCACAGACACCCAACGCAAAGATCCCAGACCCCCAGATCCCCACTGGAATCATGAGCTTCTATTTGGCTATAAGGTGATCATCCACAGTGGGGCAGTACAATGCAATGGTTTAAAACTCAGGTCCTGCTCTGATGCTCTGAATCTCATTAACTGCTTTCCTTTTTTTTTTTTTTTTTTAGAATATACAATGACATGTTTTTTTTCTTTTCAAAAATGTATGGGGAAATTGTGACTCCTGTTGTTTGTTTGGCTTTTTTTCCCCCCTCTCTCCAAAACAGGCTACATTATCTGGCTACTAACTGACACAAAAGTAACTTTCTATGTCTTGTATATCTTGAATAGGATGGTAGCATTCTGCCATGCTGGGCTGGATTTCTTTTCTTTCTTCCTTTTTTTTTTTTCTTTTTTTTTATTTGTTTGTTTATTTTTGTTTTTCGAGACGGTTTCTCTGTGTAGCCCTGGCTGTCCTAGAACTCACTCTCTAGACCAGGTGGTCTTGAACTCAAAGATCTTCCTGCCTCTGCTTGAGTGCTGGGATTAAAGGTAGGTGGCCACCACAGCCAGCTGATTTCTCTCTTTTTTAAGTGTAGTCTTATCAGGGGCTGGAGAAGTGGCTCACTAGATAAGAAGCCCCCCAACTACCTGTGATTCTTCTATGCAGTTCCTATGTTGTGGTGACCCCAACCATAAAAATATTTTTGTTGCTACTTCACAACTGCAATTTTGCTACTGTTATGAATCATAATGTAAATATCTGATATGCAGATGGTCTCCAGTGGCCCCTGGGAAAGGGTTGTTTGACTCCAAAGCGGTTGAGAACTGTCATTCTAGGGGATTTGTTGCTCTCTTCTGGTCTCAAGGGCACATGGCGCATGCAGGCACACACACATACCCATAACCATAGCAGTCTTCTATGGCTTCTGAGTGTTTTGCTATGCCCTGCTCTTGTAGGGGACTTAGATTCAGCTTTCAGTATCCACACAGTGGCTCACAACCATCTGTAACCCCAGTTTCAGGGCATCTGACATTCTCTCCTGATCGCCACTGGCGTCAGGAACTCACATGGTATACATACAGGTAAGCAAAACATCCATACACATGAAGTAAGATAACGTTAGATTAAAATTTTTTGCTTATAGAATAATAAACGGCCCCATGTTTTCTTCTAGTGCTTTTCTCATGTTGTTCTGTTTGATCCATCTAGAATTTATTTTGGTACAAGGTGTGAAATACAATTCCAATTTTATTTTCTTCCAGATGGTTACCTAGTCATGCCAGCACCGTTCGCTCAATTCATTTCTTTCATCAACTAAAAGCTGCTCCCTCATGATACCCAGAATTTTTCTGATTTGACTGGAATGTGCAGCCCTTATACATTCCCTGTTTATGGCTGTTTTTTAAACGTTTAAAAAGTCGCATAGAACCATCAGTATGATACCCTAACAATACTTTCTCATCACTTCATGAATTCGTCATTACCAAGCTCATTTCAGTTTCTTTCTTTGAGTGTACTGCACACAGCCTTCAAATATTATGAACATTTCTCTCTCCCAGCTGTCACTACACCAAACTACATATGTTAGATTTCCCTAAATCATCTTGCTGTGCTCTTTGCAGCTCTCCCATATACTGTTGTCTTCAAACAAGTTGCTCAAAAGTTACCAGATTCAGAAGGAAAGCCCGCTATCACTATCGGGTTCCTTCTCAAATAGACAATTTCCATTCAAGAAGACAGACGACGTTTCGGGAAAATAGAATTTTAAGAGCTATAGCACATGTTGGCTCTTTAAACTATCCATGGGAGAGAGAGATGTCCTTCAAAATGCCAATTGTTTTGGTCTTTATTCCATCAAAAAGTTCGAAAGAAAATCGAGGTCACCCTGTGCTGCGGGGACTTCAAGACACTTCCAGGCTATCTCAGCAGATGGTCTTTTAGGTGTTTCATGACTCTCAGCAGTCAGTTTCCATTTTAAGGGGAAAAGGGGGCAGTCTGGAGACATGCCCCTTCTGGCAGGCACCATGGCTGACCCCGGCTTTGTATTTAAGAAGGAACTAAAATGTGTTGGGTTTCTGTAAACTATTTAGAACGACGTTAGGACAAAGAAAGTTAACTCTGCAGATGAGAGGGTGGCAAATGCTGAATCAGGAAAGGAGAGGGGAACGGCAAGTCTGAGGCGTGCTGCCAGGTATGGAGAGCTTGGGGTGAGAGCAGCCCGGGGCAGAGAGAAAGGTACTCCCATGTTCGACCTCCTAACAGTCCTGGGTCGTTATCTCCCGCCCAGGGCGGCAGCCTCGGCTCAGTGCCCCGACTCAGAGTCCTCTCTCCCTGACTCAGCGCCGGGTCTCTCTTCTCACGCCCCATGCTCTCAGAGAGCCCGTGCCACCACCGCCCTCTCCTATCTCTGAGGCGGAGGCGGCCTTCCAGCTCTGCCGGGCAGCCTTCGCAGGGCCCCGCCCCCGCTCTCCGCCCCTGCCCCCCGCCCCCGCCCCGCAGCCTTCGCAGGGCCCCCGCCCCCGCTCTCCGCCCCTGCCCCCCGCCCCCGCCCCGCAGCCTTCGCAGGGCCCCGCCCCCGCTCTCCGCCCCTGCCCCGCCACGCCCCCACTCCCCCTGACGCCCCCGCCACGCCACGCCTCTCGGGTTAGGCTCCGTTCACTGCACACAGACACCGCCGCGAGCCCCGCCCCTCCCCTCGAGCCCAGCGCCCACAGCCCTCGCCACGCCCACCTTGGAGGAGCGCTCCAGCGGTTCTCATTTGGCGCCAAACCTGCGGAGATTCGACGCCTGGGTGGTCGGCCTCTGCGTTCTGGGTCGGGGGAGTTAGAATCCTGGGCTGGACGGGAAAGCCCGAGTGGGAACTCGTAAGGGATTCACGTTGAAATTCTTCCGGTAGGACTGTGGGTTTCGGGGGGTGGGGCGTGAGTGAGAAAGAGAGGAAGCACGGGAAAATCTGAGGAAAACTTGAAGCGCTTCCTCTCCGTGTCCTTTCCTGTGGTAATTTTTGGTCATGTTGGACTTGGCCTAGTGACTGTCGCCTTCCACTCCGGCCCTGAGGCATGTAGTGATTTCGAGACATTCCTAGCCCCCTGTAAATCAAGTCTGACCTAAATCATGAAGTGAACTAGGGTCGGGAAATGTAGGCCTCAGCGGCACTGACTGGCTGAACCGCCTGCTGAGGGGCCTCGGGCCTGTGACTGTCTTCGCCTTCCCCTGCCAACCAACCCTGTGAAACCCCTTTCCTTGCCCGCCAAACCCTGAGACCCCTTCCCCTGCCCCCAGCCTGCCCGCCAGCCCCCTGAGACTAGAGAAGTGGCCCAAGGCCTTTGGAAGAGCCCAGAAGATCTTGAGTGAATCCCAGATAATTGGACATTGAGTTATTTAAACTTTTGGAATTTGGTTTTGCTTTGTTCAGATTGTGACTGTGCCCTGGTTCTTCCCTCTCGAAGTAAAAAAGTATTTATTTCTGATTTGACAGGAGCCCACAGCTGAGACTGAATTTTTAAAGAGATTTTAGGTTTTAAAAGAAACTTTGGGTTTTTAAAGAGACTGAATTTTAAAGTGTTTGAATTTGTAAAGACCATGAAACTTTTAAAATTTGTAAAATGTTTTATATTATGATTTTGATGAGTGGTTTTGGGGATGAGCTAGAAAGAAAAGGTTATGGGTTAACAGTGATAAGTTTGTGTGTCGAGTTGACCAAGAGGTCAGTTATCTTGACTAGTTTTATATCAACTTGACACAAGCTAGAAAATGCTCCTGTAAGATTCAGCTGTAGCCTGGCAGTAGTGACACATGCCTTTAATCCCAACACTCAGGAGGCAGAGGCAGGCGGATCTCTGTGAGTTTGAGGCCAGCCTGGTCTACAGAGTGAGTTACAGGACAGCCAGAGTTACAACAGAGAAAACCTGTCTCAAAAAAAACAAAAACAAAAAATAAAAACAAACAAACCACAAAACAAAAGGAAAAAAAAAGATCCAACTGTAGGGCATTTTCTTAATTAGTGATTGAGGGGGGAGGACCCAGCCCATTGCAGGTGGTGCTATCCCTGGGCCGGTGGTTCTGAATTATATAAGAAAGCAGGCTGAGCAAGCCATGAACAACAAGTCAGTAAGCAGCATTCTTCCATGGCTTGTGCTTCAGATACCATCTCCTGGCTCCTGCCTTGAATTCCTGCCTTGGTTTCCCTCAGTTATAAACTGATTGGTGTGTGTAAGCCAAATAAACCCTTTTCCTCCCCAAGTTGCTTTTGGTCAGTGGTTTACTGCAGCAGTAGAAACCAAACTAGGAAAACTACTCTTTTCTTTGTTTTTTGAGACAGGGTTTCTCTGTTGCAACTCTGGCTGTCCTGGAACTCACTCTGTAGACCAGGCTGGCCTCGAACTCACAGAGTTCCTTCTACCTGCCTCTGCCTCCTGAGTGCTGGGATTAAAGGCATGCACCACTACTACCCATTGCAAAACTACTTCTTAAATAATATTTCTTATTTTCCTAGAATTGATTATTTTTCTGCTGCTCCCCTTTCAACATGAAGGAAGATCAAGTTGTGCAGGAAGAATCGGGATTACAAGATGAGGAGGTATTATTAGAATGCTGAAAGTTATGTTGGCATTCAGTCTTTCCACAAAAATCAAGTTCCTTGTTTTTTAGCTACTGTTTTTAGGAACTAAAAGTAGAAATAAGACACACATGAATGTGTAGCAATTTCTTTGGCAAAGGGTGCTAAGTTTAGCTTAGCAACTGGTATGAAAGTTTTTTTTTGTTGTTTGTTTTGCAATAGAAGAGATCCAACCCAATACCTCTTGCTGGTAGGCAAATGTTCTTTCACTGGTTGTATCTCCAGCCCCATATGAAAGTAGTTTAATTAACAAACTTACTGCTATCTGTGCACACTGGTCCTGGAAAAGGATATCAAGATTTGTATTAAGTAAAATAGGTCCAATGGAAGCTGGAGAGATGGCTCAGTAGGTTTAATTCTCAATACCCATACGACTCTTCTGGTCTCAGAGGACAGTGCATGCACGTGGTGTACCAACATACGCTCAGGCAAAACACCCATACACATAAAAGTAAATACATCTTTGTTTAAATTTTTTTAATTTATTTTTATTTCATGTGCATTGGTGTTTTGCCTGCATTTATGTCTGTGTGAGGGTGTTGGATTCCCTGGAACTGGAGCTGCCATATGGGTGCTGGGAATTGAAACTGGGTCCTCTGGAGAGCAGATAGTGCTCTTAACTGCTGAGACATCTCTCCAGACCCAAAATAATCTTTTTATAAAAATGGGTTCAAATGATGTTCTACTGCTTTGGACAGTTTTTAAATTATGGAATTTGAGGCAAAGGTGATGGGCTACCCAGGACATTCAGTGTTGGTGTGTTTTCTAAATATGTAGCAACACATTTGAAAGAGTGATCCCACTTCAGTGCTTAGAGAAGTAGAACTGAAGTATTATGGAATGACTAGTGAATCAGTATTAGTCACTCTCAAAAATATGAAACATTTATTTAGATATGAAGATCTAAAATCTATTCTTTCTGTTCCATTTCATTTAGGAATCTTTGTTTCAAGACATTGACCTGTTACAAAAACATGGAATTGTGAGTAACTCTTCAGTACTGTATTAAATGGTCTGTTCAGTTTTCTCACTCTTGTCCTTACCAACCCTGGATAATTCTTTATTGGGTCGTGAAGAGGGGCTATCTTTAGCATTATACTTAGTATTCCGGAACAATCTAATCCCAGTATATGAGAAGTGACCCCAAGAAGCCAGGAAACGGAAGCAAAGAAGTCAAATCCAAAGTTTTACAGAATATAAATAAGGTGAACTTATTGACAGAATTGTAGCCCTGGATGGTAACAAGTCCAAGCAGATCCCCACAAATTGAGTTAGAAGGATATACTGGCTAAGATAAAAGTGACTTCATCAAAGCTGGAATGAGTCTGGTTGATCTTAAGCTAATATCAAAGACACGTCCTCCACAGCCCAGTAATAATAAAACTCCACATACCACTCTAGTAGTTTGGTCTGTTTATAGTATGCTTGGAAATTATACACGGAAAAAAACCAAACAATTAACTAGTGTTACTCTAGGCAATCATGGAGTTACAACTCACATATCTGTGGTCACATCAAACTAAATTCATACGCTTGGCCTCTACTCATGCATTTAATGCCAGTAGTACTCCTTAACCTGTGATGATCGAAAATGTCTCTAAACACTATTGAGGACTTCAGTGATTGAGAACCACTGGTTCAACTGGAGGTATTCATAGCTTCTCTAAATAACCCCCAATCCCTTGTCTCTCTAGATCTAACATTAGATAGATAATGCTTTCATTTATAGAAAATTCTATTTATCAGATAACCAGGGTAAATCATGGTGGCAGAAATGTAGACTAACAAAGTATGCACATGTCCACAGCAATTATTGGTGTTAAATGTCTTTTGAAGTCTTCATATTAATCTCTTTCCATTGGTTTTAGAAAATAGAAGCAGGAGAAAATCCCAGGCTTTTGGTGATGTAGCTATTTGTGTTCTTCAGGAGCAGAAGGAGAAAAAAAAAAACCTTTGAAAAAATGTAGAGAACATATTGGTAATGAAGTTCTGTAGAAGGAAGGCGCTGAACTGAGGGGGTGAATATGTGATAAATTTGTTAGCTCTTCCACCAACAGACTTTTCTTTTTAATTCCTTGCTACATTGCCATGGTCTCACTAACATTCTTTGGAAAAATCAGGGCAGAGCCAGAACATTTGGCAACCTGCTGGATATGTTCTACTCTGATATTTCCAGAACATTTGGCTAGGTGGTGGGTGGGTTCCACCTGGTTGCTTGTGTAAAATTAGCATCATGATGGAAGGAGATGGACACGAAGCACATGACATAGTAGAGGAACCTTTCAGACTGGCATTTTATCAGTCTGCTACGCCTATTTTATTTCAGAACATGGCTGATATTAAGAAACTGAAGTCTGTAGGAATCTGTACCATTAAAGGGATACAAATGACAACAAGAAGAGCTCTCTGCAATGTCAAAGGACTCTCAGAAGCCAAAGTGGACAAGATTAAAGAGGCAGCCAACAAACTTATTGTAAGCCAAGTTCATTTTTGCTGTTTTAACGTAGTAGAGTTGTCTTTGTAGCCTTTCTCATGAACATTAAAAACCACAGTAGGAACTTTAAGTTCAAGTAGATAGACCACAATATGTTATACTCTCTTGTTACCTGCTTATTACTTCAATCCCAAAGTTACAGCAGCTAGTTTCTGGAAGACTGAGGTAAGCATTAAGATACCTAGAACATGGACTGGCCCTGAGTTCCATTTTTAGAACCCACATGGTAGAAAGAGATACTATGGCGTGCACCCCTAACACAGTACAGTTAAACACGCACACAATTAAAGTAATTAAAATCTGAAAAGAAAAATCTGTTTTTTTTTAACACTTAGAATACTGTTGAAGATAATTATTTCACTGAAACTTTTCTTTATACTACTCTTTTTGTTCCTCCACCATTTGTTTGTTTTTGTTTGCGCCCTCTTTAGTTTGGACTTGTCTTCTATATATGCCTATAGCTGCTCTGAAGCTCAGTATTAAAGAATTTACTCTTTCCTGGTATAGGCCAATTGGGAAGAAAACCCTGGATTGGAAGAAGACTAACATCAGTTGGATCTATGTGTATGGCCCTGAAATATATATAACCATGAATATGTCCACTGAGGCAACCGAGTTTATAACCTATACATTCCAGTGGTCCCACAGACTGCAAGCAGCCGGGTGTCAGGGAAAAGTAGATAACCTTTGACCTAAGCTCTCCTGTAGTGTTTTGGGGATCATCAGAGGTCTCCTATTTTTAATCTGGAAATAGGAATGTACTGAAAAATAGTAACCAAGTCTCCCTGTCTACTGAAAACCAAGGTTTTCTATTTCTCTATTTGTATGCATGGGTCTCATGGCCAGAAGTAGCAGTCAAAGCAGGCAAGTGACCCAAGTGGTATTTTGGTCTTGAACTTGGAGAGGACACAGGTGACTACTGGTGTTCCTGGCCCAGTTGCTCTGTTCTGGATCTAAGGCAGTGTGTCCATATATACATATATATACACAGACATATATATATTCATTCCTCTGGATACTGCTAGAGTGTCTGTGGAAGCCCTACAGCAGTACCCAGGTTTGGGGAAACTACTACTGTCTATCTCCAACACACATTTAATTTTTTTTTAGTGTGTGTGTATGTATGTGTATTATGTATAGGGGAGAGATGGCGCACATGTGGAAGTCAGAAAACAACTTTGTGGAGTTGGTTCTCTCTCCTTTGACCTTTATGTGGGTTCTGAGATAGAACTCAGGTCAAGTTCAAAGCAAGCATTTTACCCAGTGAGTCATTTTACCATCCCCCATAGTCTTGTCTTTAGAAGCTAAATCTCATTATTTTGTATGTGTGTGCAGGTGTTCATGTATATGTGTACACATGTGTGGCAACCTCAGATATTGTTCCTTGGGCACCATATATGTTGTGTGTGTGTGTGTATTGGGGGTCTCTCACTAATCTAAAACTCATGAAGTTGGCTAAACTGGCTGGCCAGGGAGCTCTAAGAATCCACGTTGTCTGTCTCCTTCAGGCTGAGATTGCAAGTGCACTACATCCTGCTTTCTTTATGTGAGTTCTTGAGACTGAACTTAGGTTCTTTTTCTTGCAAAGCAAAAGTTTACTGACTGAACCATCTCCCCTGCCCTTAAATCTCATGTGTGTGTATGGTGTATGTACATGTGTTTGTGTGTGGATACATAAGCCTATGCTTGTGCATGCAGAGGCAGCCTGTGTCTTCCTCTATTACTTTCCACCTTGTTTTTGTGACTAAGTCTCTAACTGAACTTTAGGTCCCTAACTAAGGCTTAGTTCTGGCTAGGCTGGCTGGCCAGTGAGCTCCTGGGAGCTACTCCATCCCCCAATGCTGGAGTTACAAGCACAAACAACCATACCTAGCTTTTTACATAGCTTCTGGGAATTTGAACTCAGGTTTTCTTTCCTGCATAGCAAGTACTCTTATTCACTGAACCATCTTCCTAGCCATAAATTTCATTATTCAAGAAAAAATAAAAGAACACCTTTTCTGCATCCAGAGTTATCCTTTCTTAGTTAAAGCTGGGCTTGGGCTTACTCTTCCCTCCCCCAAGTTCTCCGAAGTTTTAAGAACCACTGTCAAGAGTGGGAAACAACAAAGAAAATTAACTGCATTAGGGTCCATACATCAGCTGTAGCTTATTAATTGAGCAAATGAGTGGTGCATCTGCCATGTAAAGCCATTGTTGCATGAATAGTGAAAATTACAATTTCTGGGATTCTTGAAATGTCTAGAACTGAGGGAAAATTGTTGCTATTGAATGAGATCAAGTGAATCATTCAATAAAATATTGTTCTGCTTTGTGCCAGGAACATATTTCATTTAATCTTCACAGCTATTCTCTAAAGACTCACTATTATTACTCATTCTAGACTCCCCTACCCCACCCCCCCAAAAAAGAATGCTGAATTATGATAGCAGGTACCCTATATCATGTGACTAATAACAATGTGAGATGATTCTAAGGCCTTTTAAAAAAATTATGTGTATGAGTGTTTTGCATGTATGTATGTATACTATGTGCATTCAATGTCCATAGAGAACAGAAGAGGACATTGGATCCTCTGAATCTGGAGTTACAGATGGTTGTAAGCCATTATATAGGTACTGGGAACTGAACCCAGGTCCTTTACAAGAGAAACAAGTGCTCTTAATCTCTGAGTCATCTCTCCAGCCCCAAGCCTATGTTTTTGTCCATGTTCTGATCCAATCTTCAAAGCGCATATACGAATGATGACCTTGATAGCTGAGCATGCAGTGTTGGGAGGCAATTGGCATTCCAATAATCTTACATTGTTTTTGAACCTCTCCATTGTCTTTCTTTAGGAACCAGGATTCCTAACTGCATTTGAGTACAGCGAAAAGAGGAAGATGGTTTTTCATATCACCACTGGGAGTCAGGAATTTGAGTGTGTATCTCAATTTTTATTACCACGAAGTACAACCTTTGGAGTCCATGTTTCTTTTCTTTTATCTCATCATGATTTTCACTGTCCTGATAGAAGTAGCTTCCACCTTTGCAGGAGTTTGTAGTGTTCTGTTCCAAGGTGAATGTGAGGCAAATTCCAGGCTGCTTGTAGGAATAGATTACATTTCTTCAAGGAATTCACATTCATAAATTTCTAATTCAGCCTTTATTTATTTATGACTTGAAAAATCAGCTTACATTTTATTCCTTTCCATCCTCATTGATGAAAAAAATTTCATTTTTCCACTTTGGGCTTACTTAAAAATCAGTTGTTAAGCTGGGCAGTTGGTGGTATACGCCTTTAAACCCAGCACTTGAGAGGCAAAGGCAGGCAGATCTCTGAGTTCAAGGCCAACCTTGTCTACAGAGTGAGTTCTAAGACAGCCAGAGTTACAACAGAGAAACCCTGTCTCGAAAAATGAAAGCTAGATGGTTTACATTTTAGTAGTAGAATAGGCAGGGTTTGTTAATGGAGTATAGTTAGGATGCAGTGGGGTGCAGTAGGATGACATCTAGGTTTTAGGTCTGAAGGTCAGGAAAAGATAGTCCACAAATAAAGGATTTACAAGAGGGACAGATTTAGGACCAAAGGCTATGAAGTCTGAGCTACTTATTAGACTCAAACGAATGTTAAGTGCACAGCCCAGAGCTCTCATTTTTAATACCATCACATCACCACTATTATACCTAAAACTAGTAATTCCTTGCCATCAGTTATCTTCCAGGAGAGCTCAGTTTTCTAACTGTCTAATGTATGGCTTTTTTTTTTTTTTTAGTCTAGGGTCTCATAATGTTACCCAGGATGACTTGAACTTGTCATCCTTCTGCCTCAGCCTCCCAAATGCTGATATTAAAGACATGCACCACCACACCTGGCTATTTGACTAATTATTAACTAGTAAAATCTTCCCAAGACTTCAATGTGGTCCAGTGATTGAGTGCTCACTTAGCAGTTGCAAGGTTCTGTATCCAATCCTCAATGCCCTAAGAAAGGAAGATCTTCCCTCAAGTATAAATATATTTTTAAAGTCTGATAATCTTAGAAGTGTAGTAAGACTTAGGCATTCATAAATGTTCAGCTACTGTTCATAAGCTTAGTTATCAACTTAAAGACCATAGTACCACTTAATTCTCCAGGGGCTGTTCTATTATTATTAAAAGGCCAAAATCTCTCATATTTGGAAGTTCTCGAACACCAAATAGTTATGTGTAGGTTTGATTTATATCTGTTTAAATCTTTCTAGATCTAAAATATTACTTTTCTGCACCCAATTCTAAAATGTTCATTAGTTTTACAGAGGAAATCATTATATTATCTCAAATAATCTGGGCTGCCTTCAAAGACAAAGTTTTAGGGTTACTTTTTTAGCTTTTCAGCATTACATAAGTATCAGAAATTTTGTCTGATACTTTCCAGCTATACATTTTCAGGGTATAAACATAAAAGATGAAGACTAGCATGCAGATTATTTAATAGTCACCTGACTTATGAGATTTCCAGGGGCTTTCCTTCCTCATAGGATGATTTTTGTAATCCATGTCCTTTTCAGATTATATATGCCAGTATCTAACTTTTTGTTTTATGTGTGTGTTTCTCCCATGGACACCAGAAGAGGGCATCATATTCCCTGGAACTGGAGTTACAGATGGTTGTGAATCACCATGTGGGTGCTGGGAACCAAACCTCACCCTCTGCAAAAGCAGCAAGTGCTCTTAACTACTGAACCATCTCTCCAATCCCTTTTTTTTTCTTAATTGAAGTCAGCAAGCCCTCATTAAATTTGTGGATAACTTCCAAAATGCTTAAATTCACACTCAAATTGCTGTCTTACTTAGACAAATATAAGTCTTTTTCTATTAGGACTTTATCTCATTTATTATTGCATCCCCACAGACATGCTAATAGAAACTATAAAGGCTTTTTAAGTGCTCCTACCAGGTCTCAGCACACTAACAAATACTGCATTTAATGAATATATGAATGAACTTGTAACTTCAACTTAGTTCTTCTCATATTGAGAACATTAAATGCACTAAAACATTGTGTTACCAATTAAATATATGCTGTCAAAACCTGGCAGTTGTTTTTCTGACTGCTAACATTGCATATAATATCTGTCTTATTAGGGTTTCTGTTGCTATCATAAAACACCATGACCAAAAGCAACTTGGGTAGGAAAGAATTTATTTCAACTTACAACTCTCCCTATTCCTTTCTTTCTGGCTTTTTGAAATAGGGTCTCTCTGTGTAGCTCTGGCTGTCTTGGAACTCACTCTGTAGACCAGGCTGGCCTTGAACTCACAGAGATCCGCCTGCCTCTGCCTCCCCTGTGCTAGGATTAAAGGTGTATGGCATCCCTCACTCTAATAACTCTCAGGTCACACTTCATCACTGACATAAATTAGTGCAGGAACTCAAGGCTGAACCTGGAGGTAAGAACTAAAGCACAGGCCATGGAGGAATGCGTCTTACTTGCTTGTTCCTCATGGCTTGTTCAGCTTGCTTTTTCTTTTTTTTTTAAAGATTTATTTATTTATGTCTGAGTGTTTTGTCTGCATGTATACCTGCATGCCATAAGAGGGCGTTGGATCTCATTATAGATGGTTGTGAACTACCATGTGGTTGCTGGGAAATGAACTCAGGACTTCTGGAAGAACAGTCTTAACCACTCTTAACCACTAAGTCATCTCTCCAGCCCTCAGTTTGCTTTCTTATAACACCCAGGACCACCTGCTCAGGAATAACAGCCCAGTGGGCTGGGCCCTCACACATCAGTCATTAATCGAGAAAATACCCTACAGGCTTGGGTATAGGCCAGACTGATGGAGGCATTTTCTTCTTCCAAGAAGATTTCTTCTTCCAAGACTGAAGAGATGGCTCAGCAGTTAAGAGCACTCACAGGCTGCTCTTCCAGATGGACCTTGATTCAATTCCTAGTACCTGCATGGCAGGTTACAACTGTTTATAATTCCAGTTCCAGTAGATCTGACACCTTCACACAGAAATGTGGAAAACAAAACACCAATGCACACAAAACAAAGATAAATTATATATATAAAAAAATTCATTTAAAATTTTTTCCTCTTTCCAGATATGTCTAGGTTTGTTTTAAGATGATAAAAAACAACTAGCACAATGTCTTTGAACATTTTTTTCGACAGGGTCTGCCTAAAATTTGGTTCATGTGAGATAAACCAACAATGACAATTACTGGATTCTCTTAATGTCTGTCTTTAATATGTTCCTGAGCATATTAACAATTAAAGCTAGATGTGGTGGTGCATGCTTTTAATCCCAGCACTCAGGAGGCAGAGAGACAGGCGGATCTCTGTGAGGTGGAGACCAGCCTGATCTACATAGTGAGTTCCAGGACAGCCTGGTCTACATAGACCATGTCTCAAAAAAATTGAATATTCAGTTAATTTTTAGAAACATTATCTCTATACAGTTTGAGAAACTTGATTAACAAGTTTCTTGTTAGTAACAAGACCATTACATGGTGTGTAGTTAAGGCCTTCTTAGCCTGTATAAGACGCTGTTTCAATTTCTGGCACCACGAAATAAAACAATTTTTTAAATTCCAATTCAAAAGAATAATGGACATAAAATCTTACTAACCCATTTACTATTGATATTCAAAAGTAAGAACAGAGCTTATAAATTGCTTTGTTCATCTGCCTGCCTGTCACATAGTAGAACCTGTGGTCTAAACAGTGTCATTTCTTTCAACTATGAATTCCTCTCCTTGTTACATAGATAGACAGATTATATGTTAATAATGATAAAAATTACACTTGTTTTTGAGACAGAACTCTCTACATAGTCCTGGATGTCCTGGAACTCACGTATTCAGACCAGGCTGGCCTCTATCTCACTGAGATCCACCTGCCTCTGCCCTCTGTGTCTTCAGTGCTGAAACTAAAGGTGTGTTCTACCATCCCCGGCTCACCTCCTTTCTTGATGTCTATATACTCTATCACCAATACTTTATATCTTTTTCCAGTAAATTACTAGGAGGTGGCATTGAAAGTATGGCAATTACAGAAGCTTTTGGAGGTAGGTAGAACCTTAATAGTTTTTATAAAATTACATATGTTTGTTATGTGTACATATATAATTAAGCAGTAAATAATAAATAAGTTCCTATTTGGGAACTTTTGATGAAATGTCAATTTCATTCTGTATACAGGATCATTCCAAAACTAAAATGAAAATACATACTAACATTAGCATATTTCTTATTGACATTCTCTTTCTCTTATCTCTGATTACTATAAAAACAAATTGAATTTTTACTCTTATTCCCTCAGAAGGTAATTGAATAAGATTGATCTTTTGTCTAGGCAATGTATATTCCATGAATACAGAGAATAAATTTCTTCTCGGTTTATACCATATAGAATATGGTGTACATGCTTATGTGTGTGTATGTAGGGTCTTACTGTGTGGCCCTGACTGGCTTGGAACTCACAAAGAACTACCTACCTCTGCCTCTCAAGTGCTAATATTTAAGGCCTGCACCACCATGCTCAGCCTATATGCTATATTTTTACAAATAATCCATGTATAACTGTTTTACATGCTGAATCTGACAATCCAATATTTGCAGTATTAGAGAACTAAATATTTTGGGTTTTTTTGTTTGTTTGTTTTAGACAAGTTTTCTCTATTGTAACTCTGGTTGTCCTGGAACTCACTCTGTAGACCAGGCTGGCCTCGAACTCACAGAGATCCACCTGCCTTTGCCTCCCGAGTGCTAGGATTAAAGTCATGTGCCACCATCGCCCGTCAAGAAATAAATGTTTTGTTGTTACTATTTCTGTTGATTTGAAGAAGTAAATCTGGTTTTTATATTTCTATTGACTCAATCTTAGCAATTTTTCTTCTTGTATATTATTTATGAGCTTTTTACAAATTCAAATTGAGTTCAATAGACCTAAGTGATTAGTAGGGAAGTTTTCTTATGGAAAACATTTGGTTCTGCTGGCAACTAGAGATGTTGCCATTCGAGATCACATCAGCTTTTCCTTGAGGATTTCAGCACAGTGAAGAAGCTTAGCTGTCTTTTCTGTGGTCAGGTCTTAAACTTTCATTTGTGTGAATAGTTGTATGGAAATTTTGCTTTAAATTAACTTTTAGCTGTTTAGACAGTTTTGTTGGGGGGATGATTTTTTTTTCTCTCCCATTTTGGTATTCATACACGCAGCATCCTTTTGTGATAGCAGATCCTTTATGAGTGAGACTTGACAGTTAGAAAGCAATGAAGTCTTTCGTGGAGGAGAGTACTGGAGGTTGGATCTGGGACCCTTGGGTGGTTTAAATAAGTGCTCTACCACTAAGCAACATTCCTAACTCTATGCAGTGTTGTTTTTGTTTGTTTGGTGAAAATATCTAAATAGTAACTATACTTTTCTAATAGTGTCTTTTTCTAAATTTCACAGAATTCCGTACTGGAAAAACTCAGCTGTCTCATACTCTCTGTGGTAAGAATACATACTAACATCAACAACACACCTGTGATAGAACGTTCACTTACTAGACCTCTACTGCTCCTTGTGTGATCTTATGCCGTCTTATCAAATTTTCAAAGAAACAAAATCTCAAGAAGCTAAGTAAACAGTCTGTTGTTGAGATGGTTTTGGAATGTGTGTGTTGGAGGTTCTGTTGTCAGTGCTGCACTATGAATACCTGAATGGAAGTACAGAGAAGGTAAGAAGTTTTTTGAGTGAGTTGGCAGGAAAGGCACCCAGTGTGTCAAATTCTTCCTAGCCATCTTTCCTGTCTTTTTAAAAAAACACAGCAATGACATAAAATTTATTGAAGCCTAGAATACTTTACTGCATATGAGATGCATTTTGTCCAAAGAGAGGCACAAAATTAAATTTGGGGCCCAGCAAGATGCCTCAGTGGATAAAGGCACTTGTCTCCAAGCCTGAGAAACTGAGTTTGATCCCTAGAACCCACACAGAGTAGAAGCAGAGAGCTGACTCCCTCAAGTTGTCCTCTGATCTCCACAAACATGCCATTGCATCATGTGTCCCTAAAATATAAATAAATAAATAAAATTTGGAGGGTTTTTTTTTTTGTTGTTGTTTTGTTTTGAGACAGGGTCTCACTGTGTTGCTCTGGCTGGACTGAAACTTTATTGCAGACCAGGCTGGCCTTGTACTCAGAGAAATCCACCTGTGTTTGCCTCCTGAGTGCTGGTATTAAATATGTATATCACCATGCCTGGAAAATATACATTTAAGAAAAATATATATAATTTTTTTCTAAAACAAAATAAACAAGAAATTCCTTATTCACAAAAATTCTATTTGCATTTCTTTTACTTAAGTAAAAGGAACATGCAAAAGTGGTTAAAAGGGGGTTCTGATATGCACCCTAACTCATGTGAACATGCATACACACAAGCTAGCACAACACAAACACACAAGGAAAAAGTGAAAGGGGGGCAGTATTCTAGAATCAAAATGTCTTGGCTCTGCCACTGACAGTTGTATGACTGTGGAAAAGTTGCTTTACCCCTTTAATTGTCCTCACAGTAAAACTGAAATATTTATGGTGTCAAATATTGGGAGAGTTTTGAAAAATATGTGAGCCTAGTATGAAGTAACTCTTTATATTAATTACTACAACATAATACATATGAGTTGGGGACGTAGCTCATTTGATAGAGGGCATGTCTAGCACACATGAATCCCTGGGTTTAACACTCAGCCCTGTAAAACCAGCTCAAGCCTATAATCTTAGCTCTGGAGAGGGATCAGAGTTCAAGGTCATCCTTAGCTATATAGTAAATTGGATGCCAGTCTGGGAAACATGAGAACCTGCCTGTTTTTAAAAAGTAAATGCTTGGACTGGGAAAATGGCTCAGTTGGGGAAAGTGCTTGTCATGTAATTGTGAGGACTTGAGTTTGCATCCATAGTACTCTTGTAAAAAGCTGGGTACTGCAGCACACACTTGTAATCTCAGTGTTGGGGAGACTGAGACACGAAGATTCCTGGGCCTTGCTAGCCAACCAGTCTAGCAAAATCAGTAAGTTCCAGGTTCAGTGAGATTCTGTCTCACAAAAGGTAGATATACATGTGCACATACAGGAGCAGGTACACATGCCTACAGTACACACACAAACGTATATATGTATACATGCAAAGTAATACATTTAAATATTGACAGTAATTGAAAGGTAACTAAAATAATTTATTTAATATAAATTATATGTGTGATTGTTATGAAAATAAAATTAGTAATATTTAAATTCTAATTCTGTTTATTTGGGAGAATTGACTTGGACAAATATTTCCCATTGTGAGAGATGTTGAAATTCTCAATTGAATTATTATCCTGGCAGAGTACGTATTTTACCACTGGTTACTGAAGTGGAAATATAGCAATGTTTTTAGAAGCCGAAGGGTCATTGTTCTCTTCTAAGTTTACTGGAGTTGCAACCAGCATAAACTCTATTAATTTATGTATTTCTTTTTGCAAAATTTATTCATTTCTTTTAATATTAATTTTTAATTGTTTCCTAGTGACAGCTCAACTTCCAGGAGCAGGTGGCTACTCAGGAGGAAAGATTATCTTCATTGATACAGAAAATACTTTGTAACCCTTTTACTTAAACAAGTCCTAAGGCTGTGTGCTAAAGCAATATTACTACAAAAGAGTGTCTTTTGTAGTGATCCAGGAGAAGCGAGGGGACAACAGAGCTGGCCAAGCACTCATATCACTGCTCTACATGGGTTTGATGCACAATAACAAAACAGATACATGAGACGAAATTGTATTTTAATCATTTTAAAAATTCCATATCCAAAGATTTTGCTTCAAGTACAGGGAAAGATTTGAAGAGCTTAAATGTACAGAAGGAAAGGGTCAGAGCTGTTTGGACATATCATTTCATATCAATTAAACTGCCAGAGGGCATGGTAGTTTAATTGATAACAAAGTATTCTAGAGTACATAGCCAGAAGGTGATTTGGGTCTAAGACATGAAGGGCTTTGAAACCAGATGATGGATGTCAATTAGACTTTTTTTTTTTTTTTCAAATCTAGGAAAATGGGAACTTTATCTGGGTTGGAAGCAACATGAACAAAAAGATGCCAGGTGTGGTGATCGATGCCTATAATCCCAGAACTCAGGAGGCAGAGGCAGGTGGATCTCTATGAGTCTGAGGCCAGCCTGGTCTACATAGTGAGTTCTAGGACTGCCAGGTTGTTACACAGAGAAATTCGGTCTCAAAAAACAAGACAAGGCAAAATAAACGAAAATAAGAGGACAGGAAACATTAGCAAGGGAAACTGTGTTGACAAAGGAGAGTGGCTTGAGAAGCCGCTCTGCATCTCATCATTTGCAGAGAGCAAAATGATGCTGAGGAAAACTGATGTTTCTTAGCAGTGTGTTGAACATGAGGGGGAGGAGGATGTAAAGATGACAGTGGGAAATGCTGAGGAAAGGGTAGAGTCAGAGATGTGGATGGATTAACACCCATAACTTTGATGTGTGCTTATACTTATAAAGAGGACTAAAATGAATGTACAGTCAGAGGAAATAGGAAGTTGGGTTGTAGAAGTCAAGCAAATGCAAAGCGTGAAGAAAAGAGAGCAGATGAGAGAGATCACTGAAGTTGGGAAATAGTTCCAGGGAACATTTGCAGTGGAGTCTGGGGTGACTGAAGCATCTTGCCAGCAAGGAAGGGAGGCAATGTATAATTGGATGGAAACAGTGGTTTGAGGAAGTACCAGGTTCAGAAAATGTAAGATCTGCATAGCTTCATTAAAGCTATTCACAATGAACCCAGCCTGCATCGCTAGGCTTATTTCTTACCATTGTCACATTAGAGGTAAATGAGTATGTTCCAATTTAATCCCATCCTGCTACACATGCTTTGTTGTTAAAAATTGGAAAACATTGAACATTAACATTTTTTAGGCTATGGAGCTTTTTGTGTTGTCATCAAGCCTCTTACATCCCCAATGTATCTAGTTTTTGTTTTCCTGGAGTGCCTTCTTAAGTTCTGCTTTCTGAAAGGTGATCAAGGTAGTAAACACAGACCTAGCATGTCTAAAATGCCTTTTGCTTTGCTCTCTTTTGACTGTTGGCTTGGCTGGTTGTAGAGAAATTCACATGTTGCTTTCCAGCCTACAGAGGATTTTCTCCCTCTATTCCCATGTCATTGTCTTATTGAATCATACAAATCAATAAGCATCCTCATATCAAGGCATGCTCTTTCTGATTTTCTATAATTACTCAATTCAGAAAATCTTGTCCTTCCTGAATTATTGTAGAATTTCTTATCAAAAATACTCCTGTCTGTCACATACCTTTAATCCCAGCACTTGGGAGGCAGAAGCAGACTGGATTCTTATAGTACTACATTGCAGCTGTGGCAGCTCAGCCAAGACAGGGAGGCACTTTCATAGGTAAAAACTCTGTCAGACCTCAGCAGAGGGAACCACCATACTGGCCAGCACCACACTCAATAATGGAACCCCAAGCATCTGCGCTAAGGTGTTTTATTGAGTCAGAACTCCTTAGGTATTCTACTAATATCATGTGCAGATCATATGCAATTAAACAACCTCCTCAGAAATCCAACACCTGAAAACAATACAAAATGTCCTAGACTTAGAATAGCCTCTAACCCAACAGTGCATAAAACAATTTCAAACATAACTAAAAAAAAACTTCCCCAATATTTCCCCTTTTCTGTATAAAAAAAATTGCTTTGCCTTTACAAACACAATTTAACACTACACTAGCAATATGATAAGAGGAACAATTACGAGAGTTTCTAATGCACAGGAAAAAATGAAAACAAGCATCTATCAAGCTTCTTACAATGTCTTTGAACAGCAGAAATACATCAATGTCCAATTATCTGGAATATCACTCACAATCTTCTGGGCTCCTCTAAGGAGCTTGGGTCACTTCTCTGGCTCTGCCCTCTGCAGCACACACAGCTTGTCCTCCAGGCTCTGGTTGGCTCCACTCCACTGCTGCTGCTGTTCTTGGTGGTCGTCCCATGGTATTGATGGAGTCTCTTGCTGCAACTGGACTACACTTTCACCAATAGCCTCTCCTGGGTTCTCTTCATGGTGCCAAGCCTCAACTTCTCTTTGTGACCCCTTCAGTCCAATCTGGGCCTTTAATTGCTACTTTGGCTGCACCTTTACCAATGGCCTCTCCTGACCTCTCACAGTGCCAACCCTCAGTAGCTCTCCAAAGACCCCTTCATGCCTTCAAAACCAGCACCAGCTGGGTGACTCTTACAGTACCAAGTTCAGCTGCCAGAATGAGATACAACCTTCACCAGTTCTGGAAGACAGTTTCTGTGCCCTGATCCTGAGGAAACACTTTCCAGATTTTAAGATAGAGTCTGGTTTGCTGGAAAAATAACTGGTCCCTTTGTCTGCAGGAAGGGTTCCTTCATGGGGTGGAGTTCTTATCACCATAGCAGATGTGTCTTGTCAGGGCCACCTCACTGGTAACTGGACAGGTTTGCAGAAAACAAAACAAAATGAACTCTACGAGGTCTGGAATTTCTTTTTCTTGTTCTTCCTTGTGTTCACATTGGATGAGCTGCCATGATATCAGTGCCCCACATTGGTATGACATTTGTTGTTATTAGGCTGCTATGGGGACTCACCAAGGAGACATATTCATTGGTACAGACTCTGCCAGACCTCAGCAGAGTTAACTACTCTCATGGCCAGTGCTATACTACACAGTGGAACCCTGAGTGTCTGCACTAAGGTGTTTTATTGATTCAGAACTCCTTATGTGTTCTACTGATACCTCATGCAGATCATAAGCAATTAATCTCCATAGAAATCTAACACCTGCAAACAATACAAAATGCCCTAGACCTAGGATAGCCCATCAACCAACAGTGCATAAAACAATTTCAAACACAACTAAAAATAAACTTTCCCAACAGGTTCTCTTGAGTTTGAGGCCAGCCTGGTATACAAAGTGAGTTCCAGGATAGCTAGGGCTACTCAGAGAAACGCTATCTCAAAAAACCAAAACCAAACAAAAAAAAAAAAAAAAAAAACCAAAAAACTCCTGTTAGAAAAATAAGCCAAGAACTACTCGCAGAATGCTGAGAAGTCTGGGCATGAGAAGTCTCTTAAGGAAGCTTCTAACTTGTGAAAAGAGGGTGGGATTTTAGAGCTTCAGCAAGAGGTGCTCAGCTAGAGTTCAGCTATTTCAGAAAGAATTGACTAAGGATGCTTCTCTGGGAGGAATGGGTCTTGCAGGTTGCAGTCTGGATTTTATCAAGAAAGAGAATAGGAATGAAGGGAAGGAAATCCAGGGGGGAAATCTCACATGTTCTCCTGGAGTCTCTCAATCTATACTACTGTCTTTTGATATTTTTCTTCTTACATTTATATTTTGTCTTTGTATGTTTTAAGCTTCCCTAGGTCATAAATTCTTATGACTATGTTTTCTATAATGCATTTCATTGATAATGAGCTAATATGATCATCAGTTCCATGTGGTAATCAGTAAATACTTGTAGGTTGATTTTTACTTTCCCTCAGTGTGAACCCACTTTTTTACATAGTATCCATGTTTTGTAGAAGCTGACATGAATGACACTTTTGTTGCCTCTTGTCTAGGATGTGCAAGGGGTTTAATACCTAATACTGATGTAAGAAAAGAAGATAAAATAAGCTAAAAGCCTTGCTTTACAGCAGCTGGTAGTTGACATTTTATAAGCAATGCAAATAAAAGTGAAATGAAACTACAAACAGGTATTTTTGTTTTTCCATTTCACTTGCAACATTGTTAGTCACTAAAGACCAGAGAATAAAGTTTTAATTACTCTCTGTAGTTTATCTGTTAGTGATTTTTAGCATCTTCCAGGGCATCTTTGCAGGTATACAAATTTGCCTCCATAAGAACTTACTCATTTCAGAAAGCTACCAACTTCTTTAGAAGAAGGTGTATGAAAGCCAAAAATGAAAAAAAAAAAAAAAACCCTTCTTTGATTATTCCCTTTTAGACCCTTGAGGTTACTTTTTGACCCTTTACTTCATGTAGATTTATCTTTTTTTTGCCACACAGTATTAGTGGAATGTTAAACTATTTCATTTTGAGCTAATGAAGAATTTGAAGTGACTTGAATTATAACTCAGTGACACTCGTGTTCTAGAATAGGTCTATTTTTATAGAGCTGAGAACAAAAGAGACTCACAAACCTTAGTTTCTAGTTTTTCTATTTTAATTATTCTGCTGCATAATCCTAAGTTATTTGCCAAAACTCTATCATCACAACTGGCTTCTAAACTTGTTTTCAAGATTTTATAACTTAGTATTTAATTTTTGTTTTACTGTGTCTGTGACTTCCTACCATCACCTAAAGCAGTTCTTAACCTTCCTAATTCTGTGACCCTTTAATACAGTTCCTCATGTTGTGACCCCAACCACAAAATTATTTTCATTGCTACTTCATAATGAATCATAATGTAAATATCTGATATGCAGGTGGTCTTGGGCGATCCCTGTGAAAGTGTTATTTGACCCCCAAAGGGGTTGCGTAACCACAGATTGAGGAACACTGACCTAAGGTATTTTGAAGCCCTTAGGGATAAGAAACTCTGGTAGTCTTAAGCCATCACTAGCATCCAAAATGTCTTTGCAAGTGCACTGTTAGTCTCAGTTGTTTTACTTGCTTATAGTGCTCAACCTTTTGTAGTTATCTAAACTTTCTTTGAAATTGGTTTATTGGATCCTTGATCTTGACACCCCAGCCGTCCAGATCGCCTTCGTGACATTGCTGATCGCTTCAACGTAGACCATGATGCGGTCCTGGACAATGTGCTCTATGCACGTGCCTATACTAGTAAGAGTTCTGCGCAGTTGCATGCTTGGGTTATGTGAAGTTTGGCAACACTAATTTACCATTTGATGATACAATATTTTCACCTGTTTTCCTTGTTTTATTTAATTTTCTACAAATTTGTGTACAAAATACTATCATCTGTTAAGTCCTGAAGGTACTAGATAAAATGCCTTCAATTTCTTTATTTGTTGTCTCTGAAATGTAGAGTAACAGTCAGCTATTTCCCCCTGTGGTGCTGGGATTGAACCCAGGGTTTCATATACTCTAAACATTTCATATACCACTGTGAACTAAAGCCTCCCAGAAAAACATTCTTTTGACTAAGGTACCATTTGCCACATCTGCTCAAGCAGAATATGCAGTCCTATTTAGTAAAGTGAAAAATGGTCAGGAGAAATGAAGAGCTCTATATGCCTGGCTCCCAAAGACACATACATGAACTTAGCCTCTGCTTCTAGCTTTTGTAACATTTTCTGTGTTTCCTATCAGGCGAACATCAGATGGAGCTACTTGATTATGTAGCAGCCAAGTTCCATGAAGAAGCTGGCATTTTCAAACTATTGGTATAAGCTTTTAAGTAATGTTCACTGACAGAGCTATTTAGCATATTTTTCTGTTCCGTTTAAATAGGTACTTCCTTTTATTTTAAAATGAACATTTGGTTTTATGTTAACCTGTGTAGATCATTGACTCAATAATGGCACTTTTTCGAGTGGATTTCAGTGGCCGTGGGGAATTGGCTGAAAGGCAGCAAAAATTGGCCCAGATGTTGTCACGACTCCAAAAAATCTCAGAAGGTAGATATTTAAAATAAAATGACACTGTTGCATACCATCTGTTGACTGTGTTTACTATAGTATATTTTACAGAGGAGCTCAGAAGGATGTCAGAAGTATAATATTTTTTAATTACTTTCATGGAAATATAATTTAAACTAAAATTATTCTGATATAAATAACAATGATGACTTTAAGTAATTTTTATTATTAATGAAAAAATAAAAACAATAGCTTGTCTATAAATTAAACTCATGGTATATTATTTCTAAACTGAAATCTAAACTTTGTATTTTTATTGCCCTTCTCTTAGTCTATTAATTTTATTTTTTGATGCAGAATATAATGTTGCTGTTTTTGTGACCAATCAAATGACTGCAGATCCTGGAGCAACTATGACGTAAGCGCTTGTATTTCACAGATTACTGTCAAAAGCTTAGAGTATAGAACTTAGTAATAATCAACTTTATCTGCCTCCTGGAGGCAGGAAGATAATGAACTCAAAATCAGGTTGGGCTATATCACGAAATCTCATCTCAAAACGACAATAATCAGCCTTGATATGATCACAGGAGTATCTCAGATCACTTCATTACACAGCATACTGTTACCTCAGAACTGCACATAGCATTTACTTGTTATTCAGAACCTATTTTTCCTGTATTCTTTATAGAATAAAGCTCTGTTTTAATCATTTTCATGAGTACTAGGGGCCCCACTTTGATCTAAGACAAAGGGGTATTGAAGGATAATAAGAAAAAGATTTTAGGGCAGTGATGGTGGTGCATACCTTTAAACTCAGTACTCAGGAGGCAGAGGCAAGTGAACCTCTGAGACCAACCTCATCTACAAAGCAAATTCCAGGACAGCCAGTGCTGTTACACAAAGAAACACTGTCTCAAAAATTAAAAAAAAAAAAAAAAAAGATCTCAGGGGCTTGAGAGAGAGATGACTCAGCAATTTAGAACACTTGTTGCTCTTGCAGAAGACCTGGGTTCAAGTCCTAGCACATACATCAGCGATTCTCAACCTGTGGATTGTGACCCCTTCTGAGGGTTGAACGACCCTTTAACAGGAGTCTCCTAAGACCATCTGCATATCAGATATGATTTACATTATGATTCATAACAGTAGAAAAACTACAGTTATGAAGTAGCAACAAAAATAATTTTATGGTTGGGGGATAAACCACAACATGAAGAACTGTATTAAAGGCTCACAGCATTAGGAAGGTTAAGAACCACTGATCTACCTGGTAGCTCACAACTATCCATAACTATCTTAGGCAGATAAAAACTTACATTCCAGGCTGCTGGAACTGTAACACTGAAAGGCTGCTATTCTAAAAACAAAAATTAGGCTTTTAATTAGATATACATGAAACATCTTTAAAAGAACAACTAGAAGCTGAGAGGTGGCGCAGACCTTTAACCCCAGCACTCGGGAGGCAGAGGCAGGCGGATCTCTGTGAGTTCAAAGCCAGCCTGGTCTACAGAGTGAGTTTCAGGACAGCCAGGGTTACAACAGAAAGACCCTGTCTCAAAAAAAGCAAACAAAAATAAATAAATAAAATAAAAGAATAACTAGAGAAGTCTGCTGCTCATGGGAATAGTGTCAGTTGCACAAAGCATATTCAGAATTTGTGAAGTATTTGCCCACATACAAGAGTGCAATGGCTCTCTGAAAGACAGCAAGGAATAGCAAAGCAAGGAGAGCTAAAGTGAAAAGTATAAAATTCAAAGGAAGGTTTGTTATCACCATTCAGAATGTTTGACTGAATAAGCAGTCAAAAAACCCTGAGTTCATAATGACTTTCAAAAGTTTTTCTACTTTTACTCAGAAAACCTTTTAACCAGAGAAAATTTACAGCTTAGCGCAATGAATGCACATGTACCATTCACTTAGGGTCACTAATGGTATTGTATTCTCGTGACACTCTCATCCTCTCTCTCTGTCTCTTCTCTCTCTCTTTCTCTTATGTACACGCATGCTGACATGCACATCTCTGAAACATTTTTTGTCTATCTACGGACAGTCATGTATGTCCATATATACATTCATTTACATATATTGACAGTCATACATATATCCTGTTTTTTTGTGTGTAAACCATTTGAGAATTGTCTGGTGTTTTTATTGTTGAGTATTATTTGTAGACACTGACACTTCATCTCTTAATACTTCAGCATATGTCTTCTAAGAGCAAGACCATTCTCCTTCATAATCACAGTACAATTAACACATTCTGTTTAACATCAACAATGATGCTATCTAATATCCAAGTTTCTCTGGTTGTTCTGACAATGTACTTTGTAATGGTTATAAAAGACATTGTTTTAGGTTTGTGGTCCTCAGCTGAGGACATGCATTCCATGTTCTTGTTGAATCTCTTTAGTCTTCTTTAATCAACATAGTTTCTCAATCTTGTTAGATTTTTATGACACTGATTAAGATATATTTTATTTCTAATCATGTGCATATATGTAGATCTGTGTGTGAGTATGTGCATGTGTGAGTGCAGGCGCTTATGGAATCAAGAAGCGGGTGTTAGATTCCCTGGAGTTGATGTTACAGCAGCTTATGAGCCTCCTGACATGGGTGCCAGTAACAGGACTCGGGTCCTTTTCAAGAGCAGTATGCATTCTTAGCCGCTGGCCATCTCTCCAGCCCCTTATGACTTTAACATTCTTGAACAGAAAGCCAATTATTTTCAGTATCCCTCAATTTGATTTTGCTTGTTTCATGTGTGTGTGTGCACATATACTCACAACTTGCAAAAGTCAGCTTCTTTCTCCATGTGAATTCTGTTTGTCAGACTTTGTGGCAGGTGCCTATATCTGCTGAGCCATCTGACTGACCCTAATTGTTTTTTCTCATTTTATTTTATTTGCTTATGTTATTATATTATGTTTATGTTTATTTTAAGCATAAAATGCTTTTGACAGGAAAACTACCTACGTGATATTATAGTCATCTCAGTATATCATGTTAGAAGGCACGACATGGCAATTTGCCCTATTATTAAGATGTTAAATTTGGCCAGGCATGATGGTGCACACCTGTAATCCCAGCACCCAAAAGGCAGAAGTAGGCAGATCTCTGTGAGATTGAGGCCAGCCTGGCCTACATAGCAAGTTTCAGGCCAGCCAAAGCTACACAGTGAGACCCTGTCTTAAAAAAACAAAATAGCAACAACCAAAACCCAAGATGTTAAGTTTGACCACATGATTAAGATAGTACTCTTAAGCCATGTGTGGTGACGCACACCTTTGATCCCACAATTCAGGAAGAGGAGGCAAGTAGAGTTTTATGAGTTCAAGGACAGTTGGCTCTACCTACATAGTGAAACCCTGACTGAAAAAACAAATAGCTAACTAGACAAAAAAAATGGTGTTTATAGAGTTCTTCATAAGAAAAGACACAAAATACTTCTTAAAAATTCAGTAATTTGTGGGCAATACTCACACCATATAAAATCATTTTTTACAATAAACTTGTGCCATTTATTTTAGCACCAGTCAGTAATTCTTGTGTAAATTAATGATTGTCTGATGTTGCAAAGCAAAGTGATTTCATTTTAAACCTTGGCAAAGCTTCTATTTGGTGCATATAAAATAAGAGAGACATAGATACTAGCAGATACTTGATACATTAGTGTAAATTATCTTAAGTTGTGCTGAAATGAATGTGCCTCTTCAGACATTTAAAAATATTTATTCACTTTTATTTGATGTGTATGTTTGAGTGCCTGGATGTATGTATATACAATATATGTATGTTTGGTGCCTGATGGGGCCAGAAGAGAGTCCCAAATTCCTTGGAACTGGAGTTACAGATGGTTGTAAGCCACCATATGGACTCTTTAACCAAATCCCCGGTCCTATGCAGGAGCAGCCAGTGCTCTTAAGCACTGAGCCATTTTTCTAGCCCTCTTAAGGCATTTAAAATTTTACCTTAGTGAACTGCTGCATCTTTTGCATTTAGATTTATCTCTCACCTTTCAATACTTTTTATGAGTATTTTCTACTTAGTTACAGAAAAAAACTAATGTGGAAAAGTATCAACTATGTAAATAGTAAAAAGAAAGTTAAAATACTGAGGGAACTAAAAGTATAGCTTAGTGTTAAGATTTGTGCTTAGAATGTGGGAAGCCTTGTGTTCAACCCCTCTCTCTTCTAAAAAACAAAAGATTGAAGAGAAATCAATTATTTATCAGTTCAAATATTTGTTGAAAATCTATCAGGTAACAAGATTCTGAGAATTCATTAGGAAACAAAAGAGACAAAAGACAGAGCTGAGGTTATAGCTTAATAATAGAACACTTTCCTAGCATATTAATAGACCGAGTTCTGATCCTAGTACCATCACACACACACACACACACACACACACACACACACATACACACACACACACACACACACACACACACACACACACACACATGAGATAGCGATGGTGCACACTTTTAATCCCACCACTCAGGAGGCAGAAGTGTGCAGATCTCTGAGTTCAAGGCCAGCTTAGTCTGTAGAACGAGTTCCAGGACAGCTAGGGCTATACAGAGAAACCTTGTCTCAAAAAAAAAAAAAACACAGGGAGAGAGAGAGAGAGAGGGATACCTTGAGAGAGTCACAGAAACCTTTGTCTCTATAAAGAAGAAAGATAAGTGGTATCTATTTAACTATTTAACTCAGCATTTTACAGCCTTGGTATATCCCACATCACATCATCTGTAGTGTAGTCCTCAAGTACTTAAAGCAATCTTTTCTCTATGGAGTGTCTTTTGAATACAGGACATGAAGTACTTCACAAAGGGGTTAATTTTAAACTACAGAGAGATGGAAGATTTTTAAGGCTTGCTTTAAAAAGAGAAAATGACTCATTGGCTCAGAGGGAGGAAGTGGGTTGCATTCAGATAAAGCAGTACAAGTTAAAGAGCAGTGTTCTCTCTTCAGGTGTGGGGAGGGAACACTGAGGAGGCCAAAACTGTCACTCTAGCATTACAAGGCAAAAGAAATCAGTGGAAATTAGGTCAGATAGAGGTTCTTTTTTCTTATATTTGTAAAAACTTTCAAAAAGAGTAAAACCATCTTGAATTTACTCCTGTAAGACAATGAAGGAAGAGTTGAGAGGTAATAGAAAGGAAATAACTGAAGAGAGAGGCAGAACAGAGAGATGTATAATGAAGAGAGCTGAACAGAGAACCAGCGAAGGTAACAAAGCCTAGTATTTTCCCTGGGCAAATCTGCTGTAAGGAAACAAGGCTCACTATAATTAGCGTGTTCTGAAGAATATTAAATTATAACAGTACAGATTAAATACATGTCTTCATGCAAAGCACAAAATTACCACATCTAAATGAAAAAGGGAACAGCTTTAAACTAAAGGATTTCAAATGCTATTAGAAGCCCTCCCATAAAGAAAATATCTTTGTTTCTTGGTGTTGAGGCACTCCAAGCTGCAGCTCGCCTGGAGCCTGTCAGAGAAATATCACTATAATTGGTATGAATCCCCAAGTATACTGACAATAATTGAGGCTTGTATCCCATGCATTATGCTTGACGGCACATTGTATTAAAAAAGAACAAAATTATAGAGGCAAGGAGCTGCTGTATGATACAGAGGAGCAGAAGCTCCTAGATGAGGCTCCAGATTCAGACTTTAGGGCTGAACAATCCAGCTGATAAATCCTAGAGATAAGTCAAAAGATGAGCCTGAGAAGCTGCACACCAAGGCAAATAAGCAGCAAAAGAGACTATGATGTCACCACCTACTTCTGTTGTGTCTCTGTTTCTTAAACAAAAAGTCATCCCGAACATTTGCAGTCTTGTAAATGTATAACTTATTCACTAAGCATGTCAACCTATGACTTAACATCAGCTTAAAAAGAAGTAATAAGTAATATGTTTAGGGTCACTAGCATGGTGACCTTATGCAAAGTGTTTAGATTATTTGGACCCCATTCTTCCCTTTACTTCCCCCCAATTAAGAGAGCTCATATTTACTAATTACTTACCATGCATCAGGAGCTTTCCTGCATAATCTTATGTAATTATCATGTGACCCTGATGTAACTCAGCCTTCCTCCACCTCCTTGTGCTTTCTATGATGTCAGTCTCAATATGTAGTTTTACCTCTCCCCACTCCACCAAATAAGAATTCCAATTTCATTAGATGGGGTGGGGGAGTGTAGACTTTTTATTATTTATTTGTTTATTTGGTTTTTTGAGACTGGGTTTCTCTGTTGTAACTCTGGCTGTCTTGGAACTCACTCTGTAGACCAGACTGACCTTGAACTCACAAAGTTACTGCCCAGCTGACTTTTTATTTTTGTGTGTGCATATTTTGGGAGCAGACAAAAAAGAAATATTACTTAACAATAACAACTACTACTACTAGCTACTTTTTTCTACTTTGTTCTTCCTTCTTTCGCCTCCTCCTCTTTCTTTCTTCTCTTTCTTCAATATGGTCTCTCTACATAGTCCTGGAACTTGCTATGTATATCAGGCTGGCCTCAAACTCAGAGATCTGCCTGCCTTTGCCTCCTGAGTGTTGGAATTCGAAGCATGCCCCTACCATACCTGGCTATACTCTTTTTAATAAACTATCTCTTCTCTTAAAATTCTCTTTTGGCTCTTTTCTTCTCAGGCTTTCCTTATTTTAAAGTGTCCTCCTAATTCTGCTTCAGTCAGCCTTTATCTTCTCAATGGACCCCTTTTCAGATTTTCACTTTGACCCAAAACTTCTGTTGTCCCTCTGGTTTGCCCTAGCCCATGCCTGTGGATCTACACCCTGACCAGAATTTAAGATGGTATTATGTATATTCCTAATTTATAAAAGTAGACTGTAGAGGAATATTTAATCTTTTAATCCATCAGCATGGCTGCTCTAGGGTAGAAAGAATGTTGGTATACACCTTTAATCCCAGTATTCAGAAGGCAGTGGTGGTGAATGCCTGTAATCCCAACACTTGGGAGACAGGAAGCAGAGCTAAGGAGTCAGTGTCAGACAGGAAGTGATGTTTGAGATGAGTCCTAGTGAAGGGCAGGCAAAGTGACAAATCAAAGGAAGAGTTGGCAGAGTGAGTCAAGAGTGAAAATGTGGCTGTCACTATATAAAAGCAGGCTCTCAGATGCTTTTTAACTCAGAGAGTTACACAGTTACAGAGGCAGTATGAGGTAGGCAGTCTGAAGTGAGCAGTCTGGAGAAGGCAGAGAGAGAACAAGACACAGAGGCAATGAAGCTGTCTAAGAATAAGGCAAAGAAGCAGAGAGTGACTGAGGCAGTATGGAGCAGTGAAAGATCAGAGAGGAATAAGACACAGAGGCAAAGACATAGGAGCAGTTCAGCAAAAAAAGTCAGTATCAGACAGGAAGAGTGAGTCAATTTGTAGCCAAGCAGAGCAGTTCAGAGAAGTTGCAGGAGTCAGCCAGAGTCTGCCAAAGTAGAGGAGTTCAGTCAGAAACATTCAGCCAATTTAGAAGGTCAGCTTGGAGCCAGAACAGACAGTGAGTGAGTTGAACCAGAAGAGTCAGAGTTCAGAAGGAACTCTGAGCTAGTCTGAGTGGCTCAGTCAGCAGTAAGTCTTCAAGACTTTAAGACTAGATTGTATAGAGGTTGAGACTGAAGGCTTCTAGTTTTAGGCTTAAATATTTTAGATTGTACAGAGGTCAAAATGCTCCAGGACTCCAGGACTAGGACCGGTGGTTAAATTAGGCAAAGAATAAAAGGTTTTGCTCTGAATCTGAATGGCTACTATAGATGGATCATAATATTTACTGTTTGCCCAATCATACAACTAAAAACTGAGGAAGCCAGGATCTGAACCCAGTAAATCTTTGACTTTGAATTTGATGCTCCTTGGGCAGGGAAATGTAGATTAGTGGTAGAAGGTTTTCTTAGTGTCTTGGTTAGGGTTTCTATTGCTGTGATGAAACATCATAACCAAAGCAAGTTGGGGAGGAAAGGGTTTATTTGGCTTATGCTTCCACATCTTAGTTCATCACTGAAGGAAGTGAAGACAGAAACTCAAATAAGGAAGTAACCTGGAGGCAGAGATCATGGAGGAGATGCTGCTTACTGGCTTGCTCGGCCTCCTTTCTTAGATAACCCAGGACCACCAGCCCCGGGATGTCACCATCCATAATGGACTGGGCCCTCCCCCATCAATCACTAATTAAGAAAATGTCTTATAGGCCTGCCTACAACCTGATCTTATGGAGACATTCTTAATTGTCAGATGACTTTAGCTTGTGTCAAGTTGACTTAACACTAGCCAGCACGCCTAGCATGCACAAGGCTCTAGGTACAGTCCTCACCACCATCACCACCAAAAACAGCAAGAAAGAAAAGAAAAGAATGAAGCAGGATGTTTTGAAGTATCCTGTGCAGCCTTCCTGTGATTGGATGCCTCTTGGACTTCTGGGAACTGCTTAGGGATAAAAAAGGCAGTGTCAGTTGGAATTGTCAGGCAAGGACAGAGGAGTTAGTGACAGAGGACAACGGAAAAGCATGTTATGGGACAATTAATGGGACAGAACTTGTTACGTATTAGTACAGTTCTCCAGGTTTCAAACAGATAAGGAGCTGTGAAGAAATCTTCCTTTTTATCTTTCCTTTCTAACCTTTTAGAGCTAGGGAGTTAAAAAGCTCTAGGTTAAACATTTGTCTTAGTACCAGCTGGGCAAGAAAGGCAAGAGGAACTGAGGAGGGGGTTTGGTGGAGGCAGAGGCAGAGTTCAGTTAGGAGTGAAAAAGTAACATTTATAAACAAAGAAAACTTTGAGACAGCTACAGTGTCAGAAAACAACTACATTTTAAGAAACATTTACAAAAGAAGTTAATGCTTCTTAGTCTTACTGTGTTCTCCTTCCATCCTATAACATTTTATCTCAGAACTATTCTTCATAACCCCAGCTAACTTGGAGTTGGAAGACCAGAATGATAGAATATGTTGTGTCCTGTTCAACCAAAGTGGGAAAATCTCTTTTGGCTCCTCTTTATTTCTAATATCTACCCCCACCTGCTCCCTCATTCTCCCAAGAAAAAGAGGAGAGGAGAAGAAAATGTAAAAGGCTATAGAAGGGATGTGGGAGGCTTTCTGATGCTGTTAACTTGGTCAGAAATAGATGTAAATTAAAGCCCTCTGAAAGAATGCGGGGTGCTATGCCACCTTCTTGTACGACACTTCAAGACTGTGACTACTGCAGTATTCAGAAAGTGCAGACACTTAAAAAAAAATTTGGACTATGTTTTGTTGAAAGATGACTGTTTAAATAGAACTGTTTAGTTAAATCACTGCCATTTATTGAGAATATCTGATAAGTTTGCTGTCAGGGTAGAGCTAATATGTATAAATAAGCAGCCATGGTTCCTGGTACATGGTGTCTCCCAATAAGTTATTCGTAGTATAGAGTCCTCACAACAGTCCTACAAGGTCAGGAGTCCACCCCGTCCCCATTTGACGGAAAAGTAAATAGGTAGTAAATGTTTGAGTCAAGATTAGGAAAACAGATTAAATAATAGCTGTAGTCACTATACTAACACTTTACCTGAATTATTTCATCTTATTCTTAAAATTCTTCTACCAATTGGTACCATGAAGAGTCAGAAACAGAATGGTTAAATAGTTTTCCTGAGGTCACTGAGATGACCAACCAGACTTGGAACTCAGGTCTAATTCTGAAGCTCATAAACCACACAACACATCAGGCTTGTGCTGGCCTGAGGGAAAATTAATATGTTGTTACCCAAGAGATTTTGCAGGGATACATCTATTATTCTAGTGAAATAGCCACTGTTCAGGGCCCTCAGGCTTTAAGCAGAGGTTTGACTGGATCAGAGAATTCTTCTCTTAGGAGAGACTTCAATAAAGCTAGCTCATATGACTCAGCAAAAAGCCGGAGGACTAGTCTGACAAGGAAAATTTAACTATAATTGAAGTTCATGTGACGAGTGAGTATACTCTCCCTATTCATAGACCTTTAACAGACTCCACTTTTTAATCCATAATTATTACTAAAGATGAAATCCAATCAAAGTGAAATGTAGATGACTTAAAAGAATGTCATTGCCAGGAGGTTGTGGGGCACTTGTGGGTTCCAGCATTTGGGAGACAAAAAAAGAAGAAGAAGAAAAGGAGAGAATAGGAAGGAGGAAGGAAGAAAAAGAAGGAAGAAAAGGAAAAAGAATGTCATCCTTATAGTGAGGACTCAATAATTCTTGGTTTTTATTATTTGTATTTATTTGTATTTATGTGTGTTGGGATGGTGGTTCAATGGTACTCCTAAACTTACATAAAAATTTTATGTATGTGTGCATGTGCTCATTTTACTTGATGGGATTCTTAAATTGTCATAGTGTTGGTGACCTACAATAAATGCTAAGGGCTATAAATTTTGTACACAATTGTGCACAGAGCAAACAAAATTTAAATTGGCTTGGAATTCTCTCAAAGCTAAGGCTGTTACTTTACAGTCTATTTTGATTAAATATGATCTCAAAGTTTGAGTCATTTTGATAACTTTTTTGTAGCTATAATATTATTTCTATATGTTTTCACAGCCCTTTTGAAAAGCCTGTAGCAATTTCCCCCATATAGCTCATCTGCCTTTTGAGATGACATTGTTAATGCTCAGCCTCTTCACCTGGAGACATCAAGGACAGGCAATAGGACCTCTTCCCTGGTATGCAGGGGGTCCATTAGGAACAGCAAACCATAATTTCCTAAGAAAAGGATCTTGGCTGTTTATCTAGAAGCTCCACTGTGCCACTTAAGTCTCTAGAACAGCCAGCAGGGGGTTTACTTCAAATGGGAGAGCTGGAAAACTCTTATATTTGCCTTTCTTTTAAATTTTTTTTTAAATTTTATCTTTGAGACAGGAATTCACTATGTAGCCCTGGCTAGCATAGAACTCCCTATGTAAAGAAGGCTGGCCTTGAAAGCACAGAGATCCACCTGTCTCTGCCTCTAGAGTGATGAAATTAAAGATGTGCACCACCATGCCTGGCTTTATATTTTTTGTCTTTCTGTTAGAAACTCTTCCAAATGTTCCCTTGCTGTATAGTTTCTTTAAAGAGATGTTATTACAAGCCTGTGTCCAGAAAGACCTAGACCAGGGAGAGCCAAATTGTCTTCTCTGTGTTCATTGCAGTGTTTATGAAAGACCTTCATGTGACAGACACTTGTCTAGACATTAGATGAATAGGGATTATTTAAAATAGCAATGAAGGATGCTTTCTCTTTCATTTGTGGTAAGAAGGATGTTTTGGATATCCTAGGTAAACACTGTATTCCTGAGCTATACCCCCAGGTCTGGAATATGCTTTAATAGAAAAATACACACCATGGCAGGAGACCACAGAGCTACAGGTTCTTAGAAGTGGGAACTGCCTAAGTAAACCCGGTAGGGAAAAGAGCTTTCATTTCAGATGTAAAATTATAGACAAAGGCATCAAGGTATAAGAGAACTTGTTATAGGTAAGTATGTTAGGTTTCTATTACTATAACAAATACCTAAAACAATTGACTTAAAAATAGAAAAGGTGGGCTGGAGAGATGTCTCAGCAGTTATGAGCACTTTCTGCTCCTCCAGAGGACTCAAGTTCAATTCCCAAGCTCTATGGGGATGGGGTGGGAGGCTTTATACTCTCTTCTGGCCTTCAAAGACTCTTGAATGCAATGTAGCATGTGTGTGTGTGTGTGCACATGCACGTGCACATGCATGTACACACACACAAATCTTTTTTTAAATAGTGAATAGTACTAAAGGCATCATATAAATGAATCGGGGCTAGCAAGATGATGTAGTGGTTAAGGCTGCATATTGTACATTTATAAGGATCAAGTTCAGATCTCAGCACTCACTAACAAACCAGGTGTCCCAGGCAGGCTTGAAACCTTAGCAATGGATGAGTGGAGACAGAAGGCTCACTGGGCTTGCCAACTTCCATTTTAATCAAGTAAAAGAAGCCCAGGTTCAGGGACAGACACTGCCTCAAGGAAATATGAGAGTGATAGAGAACATCCTCTTTCGGCCTCAGCACATTCACAGGCATGTGCACACACACAAATATATTTTTTAAAAAGCATAACTTATTTGTGTAGGTTCAGATCTCATAGTTTAGTTAAGAATGCCATCAGCCCTTCTGAACCATCTCTGTATGGCATTGGGTTCCTGTGAGACTATGAAGAACAACCCACAGGCCATGTAACCTAGAAAGTTCATAGGCATTCCTCTAATAAATGAAACACCTTAGTTGGGTGGTAGTGGTGCATGCGTTTACTCCCAGCACTCAGGAGGCAGAGGCAGGAGGATCTCTGAGTTCAAGGCCAGCCTGGTCTACAGAGTGAGTTCCAGGACAGCCAGAATTACAACAGAGAAACCCTGTCTCGAAAACAAACAAAAAATAAATGTGACATCTGTAAACACTATAGAGCTGGTTCATTTAACTGAGATGGCTTTTTTTGCCTCTAAATACTATAGCTTCAGTTTTTTGATAGAGCAGCCAGCCTCTGGCTTCTTGACTGTTGTTAGCATCAACTACCTAGCTGCTGCTTTCTTCATAGAGTTTCACCCAAACCTGTCCTTGTGAGTCTGGAAAGATGCCTCAGCAGTTAAGAAGTACTTCCTGCTCTGCTAGGGGACCTGAGTTCAGTTCTTGCCATTTACATCAGATAGCTTACAACTGCCTGTGGTATACTCATACAAACATGATTGATAGATAGATAGATAGATAGATAGATAGATAGATAGATAGATAGATAGATAGATAAAAACTTGTTCTGGACTGAAGAGATGGCTCAGTGATTTAGAGCACTGGCTACTCTTTCAGAGGTCCTGAGTTCAATTCCCAGCAACCACAGTGTGGCTCACAACCATCTATAATGGGGTCTGATGCCCTCTACTGGCATTCATATGTACATGCAGATAGAGCATTCATACATAAATAAATAAATCTTTAAAAAAAAATCCCAGATAGGCAGCTCTGGTCTAGCCTCAGAACTGTGTAATCATAGCAGTTTTATCATCTGAACTTCTTTTCTTACCAACCTATATGTAGCAGGACACTTTGCCAAGAAGTTTTTTGTCCTGTGCAGCCTTCTGTATGGTTACATGTTGCTTGGACTTCTGGGAACTGTAGTGGAACACTTGGAAGAAGTTTCTGTTATTTTGGTTTCTTTAAAAACTCAAAATGGAGTTTGGATGAGGTTTGTGTTCCCACCCCAGGTATGGTAGTCGCTTATGAGTTGGATTTGAAATGCTTGATGAAGGTGGCTATAATTTGGTTAGGTGCAGTCATTGTGGCATGTGTATCTTTTTGGGATTTTGGGATTGTGTGCCGCATGGGTTTATGGAAACTTTTGGCTTAAGGTATAAAAAGTTTGAACAGAGTTGATGTGGGTCTTGGTTGGTGATTTGTTGGTTGTGTTGTTATAAGTAGTGTGTTAATTCTTAAAAGAACAAAGATAAGGACAGCCAAAAAGGGCGGTGAATTTTTCTTTCTATCTAAAGATCACCAGCAAGAGTGGTAAGAATTCTATCTTTCCTGTCTCTCTTTAGAGCTAGAATGTAAAAAAAAGCACAGTGGGAATCTGGTACAAGTTAGGAATCAGTTTCAAGTTAGAATCTGTCACAGTGGCAGTTGGGGCAAGAGAACAGGAAAATTCAGTTAAACCTATAGGCTACATATTTAATCTTATAGCAGTCAGCCACATCCTTACTACACCAAGACTCAAACTTAAGAGTACCCAAAACCTCAAACACTGTCTTTGAGAAAACACTATTTATATTGACTTGGAACTGTGTTCTCCTGGAGTTAGGCAATTATGCAGTATCACAGTTTATTCTAATCAAATATCCACTGTTCTCACTTTCCTTTTCTGGTGACTATTGAGTCTTTTTTTTTCTTTTTAAATTGCTTTATTAATTTCAAATTATGAAAAAAAATTTTTCTAAATTGCCATGCTGATAGGAATATTTAGAATTAAGTGTAGCAATAAAACAATGTTTATGTAGAAACTGTTAAGTGGAAACCTCAATAGTTTACAGAAAAAAAATGGCCCACTAAATACAAGCCTTTAAAACACTTTATGAGCTCAGAGAAAACTTTAAAGTTCAAGGTATGAGGCAAAAGTCATAATGATTATCAGGTTCTGGTGTTTGAAAACGCATGCAAGTCCTCATCTGTTGCTCCCTAGTCTTCCTAGTCTTTCTCTTCATTTCCATCACCTGCCCTACAAATCTCCCAACATCCTCTCCCCCTTCACTGTGACCAACATGCCCATTAGGTATGGCCCATTGGAAATTAGGTGCGAGTCACCTGAATTCTGACATTTCCCCCAGGTTTCTTGTTTTCAACTTCTCCCAAGTGGCTGGATTCTTCACTCTGTTAGGAGGCCTTCCTTCCTCTTTGTTTTTGTCATTCGCTGCAGTTGAGAGCCTTTATGACTTGTTGCTCTTAAGACACCATATCTCCTGGGCCTATCCTTGCCTTCTCCACTTCCTGGTGATAGGAACCACCTGGTGTGCCGCAAAGCTTGGCTTTTCAGACCTGCTCTGCTCCTGCTCCTGCTCTCCATGAGCTGCCTCGGCTGCCAACTCTGTGTCACTAAGAGCTGTGCCACCAGGAACAGGTGCCTCAGCCAGGGATGACGAGCTGCAGAGGGAGTGAGAGTCTATCTGTGTTTTTACCAACTAATTATCATGTTAATTTTTTCCTCCATCCTATTAATGTCGTGTTGTTGATTGCTTTATTGAACCACCCTTGTGTTCCTGGGACCAATTCTACATGATCATGGCATTTACTCCTTTCTAATATGCTGCTGAATTCAATTTGCTTGGACTTTGTTGAGGTCTTTTCTGACGAGGATCTTTTTGAAGCACTGCCATTAGGGTTATTAAGAAACTCTCAGGGCTAGAGATATAGCTGGGTAGACTAGAATACATACCCGCCTTAGGATCCCAACACACACTTCAGGTGACTCACAACTGCCTATAATTCCAGCTCCAGAGGACTTTATGCCTGTTGACTGCATCCATGTGCACATACCCACATGCATAGTTTTCAAAATAATTAAATAAAATTCTTTTAAAAAAAAAAAAAGAAATTTTCACTTACAACGGAAGTATAAGTTCCCAGGTATCTCTCAGATGGGTATCAGTAGTATTTGTGAGATGCGTACATGGGGAGTGTGTGAATGTGTGGACATATGTGAACACATGTGTATACAGGCCAGTGGTCAACATCAGATGTCCTTCTTAGTTGCTTTCCACCTTAATTTTGGGACAGGGACAAGGTCTCACTGAACCTGGAGCTTGCCAATTCAGCTAGACGGGTTGACCAGCAAACTCCAGGAATCCTCCACCTCTCCAGCACTAGGATTACACATACCACTGCACCTAGCTTTTAAGACTTTATTCATTAAATATCCATATTTAGAGACATAAACTTGGGACAACGTTGATAAAAATATTTCCAAGATTGTTCTCGCTGTACATTCATAACTTGTACAACATTGAAGGATTCCACCATGCAATCAAGGAACAAGAAAGAGGCTCTCTGGAATGGGGATGTAGTTCTGTAGTAAAACACTTTCCTAGTATATGTGAGGCCCTCGGTTCCATCCAGAGCACCACAGAAGAAGAGGAAAGGGAGGAATTCTCAATTTGCTTTTAATTACGAAGCCCCAAGGAGAAAATCTGGGTTATTTATCAGTTTATTTATTTACCTATGTAGAGATGAGGTCTCACCATGTTGCCCAGGCTTTCTTTGAACTTTTGATCCTCCTGCCTCCATCTTCCATCTGCCTAGCTTTGATAATTCTTATTCATTAGACTATAATAGTGCCTGGCAAATAATAAACCATTAATAAATATTTCTGATAAATAAGTTAATAAATAAATCCAGTAGTTGTAGTTTATAAGCAGAACTTTTAACCTCAACCATTAAGCTAAGATAATGAATGTTTTATATTCTCTCTTTCTTTCTCTCTCTCTCTGTGGTGCTGGGAGTTGAACATAGGGCCTTGTGCTTTTTCAGTACTTACTTATTGATTTTTTTTTATGCTAGGGGTTGAGCCCAGGGCCTCAAACATTTTAGGCAAGTGTTCTAACCTAGCCCTCAATAGTAATTTATTTTTAAAAATTCAAACAGAACATAAACTATAAACTGGTGTGGCTGTGTACAGCCATAGCCATGTTACTCAAGTGGGTAAGGTGGGAGGGTTATGAGTTAGAGGCTAATTTCAACTACAAGATCTAATCTCAAAAACAAAAACAACAAAAAAGGAACAGTTTATCATGGGAGTCTCAGAAGCCTGAAGTAGATGGCAGTGGGATAGTAACTTTAAACACTGCCTTCCACAATTTGTAAATAAATCTGTTTGTTTAGAATACAGACCTGGGAGCTAGGGAAATAGCTCCATTCTAAAGTATTTGCTATGCAAGCATGAAGACCTGAATTTAAACCCCCAACAACTGTGTTAAAAAGCTAGTCATAGTGACAAAGATTTGTAATCTCAGTGCTGGGAGGTGGGAACAGGGCAATCTCAGGCTCACTGGCCAGCCAGCCTGACCTAATCAGCAAGCACACTAAGTTCCAGAGAGAGCCTGTCCCAAACATAGGGTGGATGGCTCCTAAGGCACACCTGAGGTTGACCTCTGAAATCCACATACATACACAAGAAGAAAACATACCCACTCCATCCCTGCCACCCTACTCACAGAGGCTGCCTCTT
Source organism: Cricetomys ansorgei (assembly GCA_026225945.1). NCBI lineage: Eukaryota > Metazoa > Chordata > Mammalia > Rodentia > Nesomyidae > Cricetomys > Cricetomys ansorgei. Next base: position 74,222,744 of record JAMJFZ010000199.1, on the reverse strand, counting down.
TCTTGCAAATATCACTGTATATTCAAATGAAACCTGAAGTGTTTTGTTGATTTAGCTTCCAGGCAGATCCCAAAAAACCCATTGGTGGACACATTCTGGCTCATGCTTCAACAACAAGAATAAGCTTGCGAAAGGGAAGAGGAGAACTGAGGATTGCCAAGATTTATGACAGGTATATATTTCTTTATTCTTCAGATCCTGTGCATGTGCCTTTAAACAGAATTGCTACCTCAATTTCTGTCTCAAATATGGATCAGGAAGTCCTGCCTGTGCACTGTGCACTAGGGATCTGGGGGTTCTAGAGTCACATTTATCTACCTCTGACATTTAGAGCATATAGAGAAGCAAGCAACGATATCACATCTTCAGTCAAAGGCTGTTAGGTTCTAGAGAAGTATATAATACAAGAATATATTCTTATTTCTTTTGCCCAGGTTAACACCATTCCTTTTTAAATGTCAGTTTAGATATCACTTTCTTGAGCAGATATAATGGCACACATCTATAATCTTGCCTCAGGAGGCTAAGCAGAATATTGTTAATTATAAGCCAGAGTGGCCTCCATAGTGAGATAGCGTAATAAAATAAATAAATAAATAAATAGCTGAATGTGTTGTCTTAGGCCTGTAAACCCAGTACTTAGCTGTGGTGTGGGGGTGAGGCATGATACTTGTTGCAAATTTGTGACCAGCTAGGTAGTGAGTCCTAAGCAAGCCTGGGCTACAGAGTGAAACTGGCTCAAAAAAAAAGAAAATCCCTGAAACAAGAACTGAAGATATAGTTCAGTGGCATTGTGCTTGCCTAGCTTATGCAATATCCTGGGTTACATCCCCACTGAAAAAAATAAAATTAATTTAACTAATTAAATATTGCTTTCTCAGGAAATCTTTGCCTAATCTTTATAGTTAAGTATTTACTGCATATAATACACTTGACAATCTAAATCTCCCATAGTACTTCTTGTATGTGAGGGAATATAATAAAGAAACTGCTGGCATGCCCACTCCATTTGGGAGAAGGTTTTTGTTTTTGTTTTTCTCCTTTTATTGTTTTTTTTTTGTTGTTTTTTGTTTTTTGTTTTTGAGACAGAGTTTCTCTGGGTAGCCCTGGCTGACCTGGAACTCGCTTTGTAGACTAGACTGTCTTTGAACTCAGAGATCTGCCTGCCTCTGCCTCCAGTGCTAGGATAAAGGCGTGCGCCACTACCTCTGGCTCTAGGGAAGGGTTTTTATTGTGGGTTAGAGAGAAAATATCCAGGCATCTGTAAGAATCCAGGGTAGAGAGGAAAGAAACAGACTGGACATGGCCAGGGCTGGGGAAGCAGGAGAGAATAGTGAAGACAGGAAGAGAGAGCATAATGTGAGAGAGCATGGGCTAGAAAGTTGAGGACTACAGGGAGGACAAGTAGCTGGAGTGGAGGGATGGAAAACCCATTTCATAAATTCCTGAGGAAAGCTGGCTTTTATCTAACCTCCAGAAATCTGTCTATAGTACAGCTCGAGCTCATCTCTGGGCATTCTTGAGACCTGGAACTTCTCTTGCTTATGAAGTATAAATATACAGGCATTGTGGATCATGGTAGCACTTGCTTTCAATCCCAGCACTTGGGAGGTTGAGGCAGGCGGATTGCTATGAGCTCCAGGACATCTAAGGCTACATAGAGAGACCCAGTCTCAAGGAAAAAATTATAAAATAAATATAATAAATTATAGGAAAACTTGCTACATGCCAACAATGCTAGGTTCTTGGGATAAAGTAAACAAAACAAAATGACAAAAAAAAAATCTAGGGAGTGGAGATAGCTCAGTGGGTAAGGTCATTTACTGTGAAAGCAGTACAGCCTGAGTTCAAATCCCTATCACTCAGATAGGCACGAGCAGTAACCCCAGCCTTGGGCAGTAGGGCATGGTTGGGGGGCAACAACAGTGGATCTCAGAAGCTCACTGGCTAACCAGCTTAGCTGAAACATCAAGCTTCAGGTTCAGTGAGAGACTGCCTCAAAAAATAAAATAGAAGGCAATAAAGACACCCAGCATCCTCCTCTAGCTTCCACACGTGCACAGACGGGAGTGCACATGGGCACACAGAAGTATATACAGAGAGAAGGGGGGAGGAGAAGGAGAGGGAGAGAGAGAGGGAGAGAGAGAGGAGACAAGTCTTTGCTCTCATGGCATTTACATCAATTCCATTTGTAGTGATTTGTATAATATGTCATCTCCTCTAGACAATGTGACAGTTAAATACTATTTGCTTGCCTGAGATATAATACATAATGTAATATGTGTCACTGACTTATTAACCAACCCAAAACAGCAAAGCAAAGATTTGTGGTAACTCTCCTGGGGAGTAAAAAGTAGTTCCCAAAGAGAACTGGGAATCCAACCCCTGTCCTCTGGAAGAGTGCTCTTAACCACTAAGCCATCTCTCTAGCCCTACCAAGTACACACACACACACACACACACACACACACACACACACACACACACACACACACACTCACTTTGTTTTTTGTTTTTGTTTGTTTTTTAATATAAGCTCACTATGTATTCCTTAGCTGGCCTGGAGCTGGCTATGTAGACCAGGCTGGCCTCAAACTTAGAGATCTGCCTTACTCTGCCTGCCTAGTACTGGCATTAAAGGCCTGTGTGTCACACCCAGCTATCCAAATACTTTTTTCATTTTTTCTTAAAACTATTTGCTTTACATCTCTCTCACAACAGGGACTAACTATAGTTCACTAATGAGTTGGGATTTGATTCATGGTAGACATTCAGTGACTATTCTTGAATTAATGAATGAATGAACTTAAGCTACCTGTTCAATCATTTGCATATCTCATCTAGGCCTTCTGCAGTTCTTTAGGGTAAACAGCTCCTCCCATTCTTACTGGCCTAGGAGATGGTTTCAACTTTGCAAATTCAGTAAGGAATCAGAATAGTAAATTGTCAGCAAAGTTAGTCATATCAGGTTTCCATAAACTCAGGTCATATGTGGTGGCTCATGACTGTAATTTCAGCACTTGGAGGCTGAGACAGAAGGATTGCTGCTAATGTGAGGCCATCCCAGGCTACATAAGGGATTCTAGGTGAGCCTGGATGAAAGAGTGAGACCCTGTTGCAAATAAATAAACAAATGTCCATCTTATATCAAAACAACAAAACTAGATCAGAGCTTAAGATCAAAACTGAGAGCTGAATAGGTAGCTCAGCAGTTGAGAGCACATGCTGCTTTGCGAGAGGACCCACCAAGCTTCCTATAACTTAGAACCAAGCCCAAGTCTCTAGCTATCTACACAGCACTCCATGAATGGCATTTTAAAGTTTTGTTTACTTTTATTGTGTGTGTGTGTGTTTGTTTGCCTGGATATATGTATGTACATGTGCATCCATACCCATGGAGGCCAAAAGAGGACATCAGAGCCCTAGGAACTGGAGTTACAGACAGTTATGAGCTGCTATGTGGGTGTTCATGGTGCTGGGAACTGAACTAGGCTCTTCTGCAAAAGCAGCAAGTTTTCTAAACCTCTGAGCCAGCTCTCCATCCCCATGAATGGCTTTATACCCATTCCTTGGTCCTCCTTTGCCCCTCCCTCCACCTCACACATATTTGTTTTTTGAAATAGAGTTTCATGTAGCTCAGGCTGTCCTCAAACTCTGTGTAGCCAGGGATGACCTTGAGCTTCTGATTTTCCTTTCTCTGTCTCCCTAAGTGCTGAAATTGCAGACATGTACCACCACGTCTGGTTTTTTGAAATGCTGAGGATTGAAACTGGGGCTTCAAGCAATACAAGCACTTTAGCTTTTATTGGCAAGCACTTTGCCAGCTGATCTTTCCCACCTACTCCCTTTTTTGAAGCAAGATCTTGTTATGTAGCCCATGCTAGACTTAAACTTGTGATCCTCCAGTGAAGGCACTATGAGGCATGCTCCTACCTAAGAGTTTTGCCCACTATTTCCCTCTGCCTGGAATAACCATCCCCACATAGCTTTTTGCCTAATCATCTTTCTTATCTCCTTAAAATTTTTGGTCAAATGTTACCTTCTCCAGGATGAGGAGATAGCTCAGTGGGTAAAGTGCTTCCTGCAGAAGCCTGAGGACCTGAGTTTGGAGGAGCCTCTCTAGTACTGATGTAAGAGCTGGGTATGGTGGTTGTGTCTATAATCCCAGCACTGGGGGAACAAGAGGACTCCCTGAGGCTTGCTGACCAAGTACAGCTGAAGTAGCTCTAGATTTAGGAGAAATCTATCTTAAAATATGAGGTGGAGAATGATAGAAAATACCCGATGTCAACCTCTAGCTTCAACATATCATGCACATAACTAGCAAGCATGCCTGCACATACACTCAGAGTACACACACACATATGCAAAACTGCTACCTTCTCAGCTGGGTAAAGGGGAGGCAAGTGGATACAGAGTTCAATGCCAGCCTGAGCTACATAGTGAGATCCTATCTCAAACAAACAAACAAACAAAAAAGTAAGGAAGTAATTAATCCCAGCATTCAGGAAGCAGAGGTAGGTAGATGTCTGAGTTTGAGGCCAGCTTGGACTACATAGAGAGTACCAGGACAGTCAGGAATACATAAAGAGACCTTGTCTCAAAAAAAAAAAAAAAAAAAGGAAAAACAACAGAAGTGTTGGGAACATAAATAGGTGGGAGAACACTTGTCTAGCATATTCAATACTCTTGAATTCAGTTTCCAGCTCTACCTTCTCAATAATGTGTGCTTAACAACTGACCACCCAGTGCCCTCACAGCTGATCTCCCTTACTAGGCTCTATTTTCTATTCTATAACACTTACCTTTTATTATAACACATTGATTTAGTGTGTGTGTGTATGAGTGCATGGACATGCACGGGCCTTAGCATGCATGTGGGGCTCAGAGGCCTTGCAGGAATCAACTTCCTACCATGTGGTTCTCAGGGATCAAACTCAGGTCCTTAAACTTATTAGCAAGTGCCTCTACTGCTGAGCCATCTCATCAGCCATGTCAAAGACCTTTAAGTCACCAATTAATGAAAACTAATAAAGATTTATAACTAAATCAAAAGAAAACTCAAAGTACCACACATGTATAGCCAAATAGGGAATAAAGAAATTAATCAGTTGATCAAATATGAACCAATATCCATAGTTGAATAGTCAATGGTGTTCCACCTTCACAATTTATATTTCTGTGAGCAGGTAGACTTGCACTCCTTGCAGTTAGTAACAACTCAGAATGCATAGAGCCCTCACAAAGCCAGGTAACTGAAGGATGTGCTAGACAACCAACTTTCCAATGCAGGTGCTCAGGACTTTCCTAGTTTATTTCAAAGCCTTTTACCGCTTCCGTTGTGTTAGCAGAGCCTGTAGAAAGGTGCACCCCTAATGAGTCAGACAACCCCCAAAGGACCAGCACTACAGGCCTCAAACTATCCTGAAAGAACACCCAGCTTATTTAGGTTTGCCTGTTTCCAAGTTTGGGGGTAATTTTTCTTGACATTCAAAATCTTATATATAGAAGTTGTTTAACAAATGTTTGTGAGGGTTGATAACATTGCTAGGTAAGTTTGGTAGTCCACATTTAGCTGTACCAGCACTGCAGTGTCTCTGGAGACTCAGACTGATGGGAACGTGATAATTGTGACATGTGCATAGTATTTATAGAAACAGAGCTTTTTATAAACTTCTGTTCCCTTGTATTCTGTAGCCCCGAGATGCCTGAAAATGAAGCCACCTTCGCAATAACTGCTGGAGGAATCGGGGATGCCAAGGAGTAGGTGGGGAGTTGGTACAAATTGCTTCTCAGTGCTTATTAGGAGCTGGAGAAATGGAAAAGCAGTCTTGAATTTACATCTTGAAATAAGTTTGGTTTTTTTCTCCCATATGTTATAAAAGGAAAGTCAGCAAAAGAGATGAAAGCTTATATTTATCTTAAAAGTTCCTGCCTGATATGTAACCTACTATATATATATATATACTGCATGTTGATTCAGAAATATGCATACATATTCTTGAATTACTTGATAGACATATATGCATAAATATACCTGTCATGTCTTGGGGAAGGGGTACCCAAAGCTCTTTCTTCTGCCTTTCAAAGTGAAGCCATTGAGCACATAGAAAGTCAAGGAGCTCAGAGATGTCCCAGTCCCCCATTGACTTCCCATCCAGCATTTTTTGGGACACAGCACCAATGACCTATGGAGCTAGATACTGTTTCCTAAGAGGGAGATGCATAAGGGGAATGTTTAGAGTACACCAAAGAGCTGTTTGTCTTCACATTGACAGCCTGCACATTCATATTTACAGCAACAGAAGAGGAATATTAAGCCAATTTTTAAGTCATTTGATTTTTCAAGTTGAAATGACTTTTTAAAAATCCATTATGATAATTAGACATGGTGGTGCACATTTGTAATCTCAATATTTGGGAGACCTCGGCAGCTTTAGCTAAATAGTCAGATCAAGATGTAATATAGTCTGGGTTATATCACACTGTGTCCAAAAATAAAACAAACACAAACAAAAAACATGCTTTTATGTTTAGAGTAGAGAATTCAAAGTGTTTAAAAATTTTAGAGTGAATTTAAATGTAAAATCTAGAACAGAGCCCTCATAGAATTTGTGAACGAATATTGGTTTGTATGTATGTGATTGTCAAAAAAAAATCTAGTTTTCAAAATGTAAGAATATTTAAAAATTAAAATAGTAATATATAATTGTTACAGATGATTTTTATAGTGTATTAACTTACATGAAAATCCAAAAACCAAAGTATTTGTTATAAAAGTTTTTGATTCTCCATTCAGTCATTTGCTGGCTAGTTCTTGGATGCTACATGCTAATAGACAAGTGTGGCTCTTGCCTCAAGGAGCAGCACACTGGGGAAAGGACTAATGCTCAGAAAAGTGGGAGAGCAAATGGTGATACCTTGGATGGACCCCTACAATCTAGTCCTAATATAGGGGATGAAAGGCCAAGCACAGCCTGCAAAGGCCTGAGGGCTCCCTGGAGCCAAGAGGAGCCTAGTTGGCAGCAGAAAACACGCAGCATGTACGGCCTGGGAGGTAGAGCCCTTCTGCCTTTTTCTCCTGTAAAAACACAAGCAGCTCCTCTGAATAAAGAAGGAACAAAAGCTTCTAGAAGCGTATTTTCTGTATTCTGCAAATTCACTTTAATTATTTTACTATGCAAAAATTGAAGCATTGTTTTATTCTAAGGGATTTGATACTAGATGAATTTAAAAAAACTTTCCATGCATTATATTTTTGCATTTTAAAAATCTGTCTACCTCAGCAATGGGCAGTGGGGTCAGAAACCAGGACTCAACACAAGGCCTGATGTTCTAGGAGTAGGGCTTGTTTCAATATAGCATGCTACTTGTACCAGAATCCTTTCTATGTGACTATGATGTGTCCTGCTTGAGGGAACAGTATCTGGGCCTGTGGAGATAGAAAAGAAACCAAAATTTGAGGTCAACTTTAGGAGAACTTGACAATCTGTATGTGTTTGGGCTAGCAACAGGTATACTTTGAGTTGTTCTAGACCAGGATTCACTTTGTCAACTGTGACCAAAGCAACTGGGCTCTGTCTCTTTTTTCCCAGACTGTAGAAAGAGGTCTGGCCCCTGTTTTAAAGGCTAGGGAACAGTGGTGGAAACACTGAGAAAAAAAAATTGTCAGTCAGAACTCCTGGTTGCAAACCGCGAAAACTCCAACTAGCATGTGCGTGTCAAGAAATTCATTGGCTCAGGAAACTGAAAAGCCAGCTGAAGAGCTGACTTCTGCCACCAGTGGTGTCCAGATCAAAATGTGTTTTCAGGAACCTGCTACCTCCTCTGCCATGTTGCCTCAGGCTATTGTTCTCTCGCATGCTGTCCCTGCATGGTAACCAAGTGCTGCCTGGAGCTCTAGGATGCTCTTCCACCAGCTTAGAACTTCCAATAGAGAAATCTTGCCTTTCCTCCACCATCATCCATCCTATGAAGTGAAGACCATGTGAGATGCTATCTATTCAGAGCATGCTATATTCAGAGCTTGCTATAGCAAGAAGCTTGAAGCCTTGACCACCACTGGCATTTGGTGGGCTCAAGGCAGGCACAAGAATGGCCTTTGTAGAAGAAAAGAGGACCAATTTCAGGCATGCTCTGATTGGGTGCTGGTGTGGAGAAGCAGCCGGAACATTCATCTGGTAGAAACACAGAGAAGAGGTTAAGGAGTAACACCTGCATGGGGGAGATGTGGGCAGTTACAATGACCCAGTTGAGATGATAGCAGACGAGACCAGGCTGGGGTGTAGCTCAGTGGTAGAGCATTTGCCTACATGCTCAAGGTCCCTCAAGATGAGACATTAGAGCTGGAATAAGATGAGCTATAAAGAGAGGAGGGACAGTCATGGGTGACTTTTGACAATGTTCTCTAGCCAAGGAGGGAGGAATACACATCATCAAGGAATGAAGAAGGTGGTGAAGCTCAGCTCTTTTACCAGAAGGTCACTGTATGAGTTGCTAAAGCTGCCCTAACAATGTACCACAGATGGGCTGAAGTATATAGCTCAGTGGAAGAGCACCTACCTTAAAAGTACAGGGCCCTAGGTTTGATACTCAGCACTTTGAAAAAGATAATAAACAAAGTACCACACACTGAAGCCAGAGGTGTTAAGCAAGAAAAATTTATTTGCTCTAACCAGATACGGTGCATGCCTTTAGTCTCAGGAGGCAGAAGCAGGCTGACTTCTGTGAGTTGGAGGTCAGCCTGATCTACACACCAAGTTCCAGGCTAGCCAAGGCTACATAGCGGTATCCTGGCTCAAAAGTAAATAAATAAGGTCACTTCTTCCTAGCTCATATAGTCTATGGTAGGAGTAGAATACTGAGTGGCAGCGCTAAGGGTGAGAGTATGAGTTAGAGACACCCAGATACAGTGACAGGGGTGCCAGTGCCAGTGGCCCAGAGCAGGCTGTTCCTGCTGCCTCCTGACTGCAGCGTGTCCAAACTGCATCCATTCCTAAGCTGGTGCTCTAGCCTCCTGCCAACCCCACTGACCCTTTGTGTCCTTCTGACAAAGTACCCTGTGTTTAGTTAGCAAGAGTTCGAGCCTAGTCCTGCTTCTAGATGCTAGAAGAGGGCCAGGTTACAGAGCTTGCCTAACTTATTCAGGTAAGGCATCAAGACTCACTCTCCTTAGTCTCCTCTCTAGCAACATCAACATGTTAAAGTTGTTGAAGAAGCTACTATTAGTCTATTAGTTATGGTTTTACTTGGCTGAATAGTAATGAAAGCCTCAAAATAATAGTGTCTTATACAAAATTCAGGCTTATTTCTCTCACACAGAAAGGAAACATTAGAGCCAGGCATGGAGACATATACCTATGTGTCTTATGGGAAGCTTAGGCAGGATCAACAATTCCAGGCTAGCTTTGGCTATATAACAAGACCCTATTAAACAAAGAAAGAAAAAAAGAATGAAAGAAAGAAGGAAAAAGACTAAAATAAATGCAGGCAGAGGTTAGGAAGGCAGAGTAGCCAGAGACACTGTGATGGTTCCAGTTCCTTCTCAGGGATCAAGGCTTCTTTTCTGACCATCTTAGCACTCCAGCCAAGACAAAGGCTGGGAATTCAAGTTAGGCAAAGAAAAATGGAAAGAAGAAGGGTAAAATAAAGGTTTCTTCCAGCTGAGTCGGCTCCTAGGAAACAGCCATCCCACACACCCTGGTCCTTACATCTCATTAACCATATTTATCTGCAAAGACGGTCAGACAATACTGCCTTTTGTTCTGGACAGTAGGGGGCTCATCTGACTCAGTAGTGTGTTCTTCTGTTATTAAGGAGGATAGAGTCTTATATTTTTTTCTATAACATCTTTGTGTGTGTGTGTGTGTGTGTGTGTGTGTGTGTGTGTGTACAGCTTTCCTGAGTTGGTTCTCTGTTCCTGCCATGTTCCATCCTGGGTTGTCAAGATGTGGCAACAAGTACCTTTGTCTACTTAGTCATCTTTCTGGCCCAGAGAATGACTATTAGATAAGCACTGAGCTACACAAAATCTCTCATCAATAGTAAGTACATCGAGTGCATAGCACATACCTTGTTAAGTGCTTCCGATTTTGTGCTGCCCTGAAAGAGCTGGTTGGCGAGTGCCCCACTCTCTTTAGCTGTAGCTGAGGAGGGCAAAACTCCAAGCAGTTTTTTTTAAATGAGGAAACGTACCATCTTGCATAAGAAGTCCAGAAGTCAACTAGTTTCAGCAGCTCTAGAATATCAAGGACCCGAGTCCTTCTCTTTATCCTGTTAAACCTGAGAATTGCAAAAAGACCAAATCCACAATTTTCTGATTAAAGGAAACTTTATTTTGTGTCCCACCTGAGACTCTCTCTAATTTGGGTTTTTAGACAGCAGTTCCTGCAGGCCTCTTAAGCTCCCTTTTATGGGAGAGATAAGGTGTTTACAGGGGTGAGATAGTTGGCTGTTAGACATTGCTAGAAAAAAATACAATGAAAGAGAACAAAGAGCATCATGTGAATGGGGTTGCAAGTTTAGTGTAGGTTGTAAAATATGTTTTGCAGGTTACATCAGATCTTAAGAAAAAGGAACTTACTCCTAACTACAAATCGAAACTTTAACTTGTAAGGACTTTAACACAGGATGAACAGGATCTTATTCTTAACTACGAACAGAAACCTTAGTTTGGAGGTATATTATTTCTGTTTTGGTCCCATATCTCCCATCCTCTCTGCCCTGGTTTTATTCTCCCAACTCTCCCTTCCTGGTCAAAAGATGGCTGTACTGGTCTCATCAGCACATCCTACAGTGTCTGGCAAAGACAAGAGGGCCTCCTCTTGGAAGAAAACAGCTGCTGCAACAGCTGCATAGCTGGTGAGTGGGCTGGCTGGAGGGTCTAAGGCAGCCTCTTGTACCCCAAGGACTTGGTGGGGAAGGTTGAAGGGCTGGGACCTCTCTCCATGGTGACATCATCTCTCAGTCATCCAATGCAGGCTACTTTCTGCTAAAGCAGGGGGGGTCCACACACTTAACCAAACCTCTACTGGCCTCCCAACCGCCCTGTAGATGGTGTGGACAGGGCTACATGAGGGACTGAGAATGCTGCTCCTCGTACTAGCCGGACCCTTTTTTGGAATGGAGTATTTATCTTTCAGAGCTTCTAGATGGAGATGTGGGTCAGACCCATATGACTGTGCACAACTGGTGGCCTGATGCCTCTTCTGGCCATCCCAGGCACTTGTGGCCAATGCAACTACATGCAGGAAAAACCCTGAGACACATAAAATAAATAAACTAGTAAAACTTAAAATTTATTTCTTGAGCTTTCCAGTTAGTATCTTTGGTCCAGAGATGTCTGTGACAGTTAAAACTAAGGAGAGTATTCAGTAAGTTCATGTATATTTGAAGTCCAAGGGCTGGGATATTATTTATTGTAGGGAGCAGAAGAAGCCCATACACATAGAATGAAGCCTTGCCTTCCTTCCATTTTGCTGAGAACGTGGAGCTGGCTTTTTTTTTTCTCATTTTTTTTTAAATTCTACTGTAGAGGTATGAATGGAACTCAGGACTTTGCACATGCTAGGCAAGCACTCTACCATTGAGCTTTCTCCTCAGCCGTGTGTGTGTGTGTGTGTGTGTGTGTGTGTGTGTGTGTGTGTGTGTACGTGTGTGTACGTAGCCTGGAGCTCTCTACCCTCCTACTTAAACCTCGCTGGCCCTGGTAGAATTTTTAATCACAAAAAGATATTACCAACTACTTTGGCTTATTCGCTTGTCTACGTGTCCCTGCACCTGTCACGTATACTATTCATGACAAAGCCAACGGTGGAGAAAAGTTTCGTTATTGTTAAATGGGATGGTGCATTGTTAACTAACATCCCAGACATACCCATATTGTGAGGGAGTTTGTATGATAGCTCTAGCTCTGAATTCCCAAAAGTTCTCTGTTCATTTGTCCTTCATATTACACTGCCGTTTGATGGCATCTGCTTCAGGTCACTGTTGACTTAAGTATATCCATATTCTCAACCTTTTGGGTAATGAACCAGCTTATTAGAAAACCCACACGAGTCTCAAAAAGATGGAAAAGAGAATCACTGTGTTTCACACTTAGGTGAATTTAATGATGATGAAACTGCAGAGTTGTAAAAACCAGATAGAATGTTCACACACAATGTACTCAGCTCACAGTAAAAATAGCTCAACAATAAAATCTTTTCAATCTCAAATCTGATCAAAGAGAACTTGTCTCCTAGTGGGTGAAAGTTGTCTGAGTATGGATTTTATCATTCTAATAAAACAAAAAAACATGGATAATAGTAAAAGTATTGTTGACAGGGAGAGTATGCAGAGGCAAACAAGAGAAAAACATGAATTAAACCAACACTGTGGTCCCACTGCAAGATGGACTGGTGTTTCCTGAGTTTTGCTTCTAGATTGGTGTGGTGTCCCCTTGGAGACAATGGATGATGTTTAGAGGCAGTGTGTCATCACTTGGGAGAGCCACAGGCCTCTAAAGCGCAGAGGCCAGGGCTGCTACTGAATACCTTACAATTCTGCGTCCTAAAGGTGTGACTCTGGACCAGTTATGCAGCCTTTTGGACCTCAGCCTTCTCATCTGTAAAGTGGAGAGATTATGGCAGCTAACAGTTGTTGACTATTATTCATGAGACACTGCCCTGAGTGGTATTCCACTGGCCTTTCCCAGCATCCCTGTAAGAGATCCCTACTGTTTTATTGGATCAATAGATGAACTAAAATAGTGAAAACTCTTAGCGCATGCCTGAAAAGTGTGAGCACACAGCTGTCGTTCCTAGGTTTTTGAAGGAGAGGGGGTGAGCTAAGTATATTTTCACTAATTTCAAGAGTTTGGTTCATCTCTAATGAGATTTCTTAGTCTCTGACCTCTAGATCTCGTGGAACTCTATGTTTACAAAAAGACATAAACTTTGACATTGGACAGATGGCTCATTGGTTAAGAGTAGGTACTGTTCTTTCAGAAGACGAGAGTTTGGTTCCCAGTACTCACATCAGGCAAGTCTTTGTAACTCCAGCTCCAGGGAATCTGCTGTCCTCTTCTGGCCTCTGCAAGTACTGCTTTCATGTGCACAAGCACACACACATATACACACATTTAATTTTAAAAAATAAAACATTTTAAATAAAAGTGAACAATCTTTTTAGAAAATTTCATTTTTAATTATGGGTGTGTGTGTCTATATGGTAGTAGCACAAGCACAGATATCTGAGGAAGCCAGAAGATAACTCCTTGGAGATGGAGTTATCTATGAACTGTTGTGAGCATCTTTATGTGGGTGCTGAGAACCAAACTTGGGTCCTTTGTAAGAGCAGTACGCATTCTTAACCACTGAACCATCTCTCCAATTCAATCATCTTTTGGATGAAAATGCAAAGAATGTGAAAGGCATTTTTTTTTCAATTTTTATTTTTGCATACGATGTGTAAATACGGGTTTTTGTACAAAGGCACATGTACGGAGGTCAGAGGGAATGTTCTCTCGTTGTCTCTGCCTTACTTCATACTCTTAGCTACCCAGCCTTTGCACTTTTGAGCTACTCTCCTGTCTCTCTGTCTTCCATCTCACCTTAGGAATGCCGGGATTACATATGAGAGCCACTGAATCCAGCTTTTCACTTGGGTTCTAAAGATGGAGCCCAGAAGGTCAGGCTTGTGTGGCAAGCACTTTTACTTCAAGTCATCTCACTAGCCACCAAGAATGTGAAAGACATTCTATGGATCCATTTTGTAATTAAAAACTTGTCTGCCAGGGAGGGAACCTTAAATCTCATTTCTTTGGAGGGTGGGAGGAATCAAATAATGACAAATATAAACTTTATGAAGAGAAGAATGCTGAGATTCTAGAAAACACTTATTCTAGTAGCAAAATATGAATTATTCCCAGGAAACAAAATGTAGGAAGGCCTTCAGGAGGCCTACCTTACTTTATAAGCCATTCATTATTAGATAAACCAGTCCAAGTAACTTCTTCTGCCTGTTACAGAGTATGAACATTGTTCCATTTTTTTAAAATAGGGTCTCATGTAGCACAGGCTAGCCTTGAATTCACTATGAAGCTTAGGATGCCCATGGACTTCTGATCTTCCTGCCTCCACTTTCCAACTGCTGAGGCTGCAGGCATGCACCACACCTAGCTTTTTTATTGAGCCTTGTGTGTAGTTTTTGTAGGGCTGTGTGTGCTAGGCAAGCAGACCAGCTGGGCCACACCCCCAAGCCCAGTGTTTACTATTCATCAGCTGACTGCTCTCATAAGTCTTGATCCAGGTGTTGCATGGTGAACTGTGAGGGGTTCAGCAGCATCTCTGGCCCTCATTCTCTAGATGTCAGTAGATTTCCCTCCTTTCCCAAGTCATGACAATATTAATGCCTCTGTTACCCAACTAGATTTCTTGAGGTACAGACTGTGGGACAGCAGAAAAGATAGATGTATTCAATGTGGTTACATGGGAAAGAGGGGCAAAGAGATCTGGTGACCTTCTCAAGTGTATCTTCCCAAAGTTGCCACACGGAATAAATCTTTTGCTTTTTATTATTTGTCTGTCGTCCCCCCTACTCCGGTCCCTGTTCCCCCCCCCCATTCTTTTCACTATTAATTTGGCTGTCTTGACTTCCTGCAGATGGATGGCCTAATGACTTCTCAGAGTACAAACTGTGACCTCAAGTTCAGTAACACCTGCAGACATTGTCCATCGTCTCCCAGGGAACACTGGGAACCACTCTTAGTCACTTTTGACTCCAGTCCTCCAACATCCCAACCATCAGCAAATCATTGGCTCCATCCTTAATATCAAATCATTTCCCCCTAACCAATGGTATTAATCTGCACCAAGTCGCACCATCTCTTGCCTGGATCACACTAGCTCCTCCACCCCACCCTGCCCCAGCTGCCTCTCAGTTTATTCTACCCCAGCTGCCTTTCTACCCCAGCTGCCTCTCAGTTTATTCTCTGCACTGCAGTCAAAAGGGTCCTTCTTTATGTCACTATTTTAAACCAGAGATTTCCACCTAAAGAAAACCAAGCTCTTTAAATGGCCCCCAGAACCTTTGCAGCCACACTTGGAAGCCAGGTTTGCATAATTGATCTTTCCTTGCAGCCAGGTTCCTTCTGACCTCTCAGCTCAAATGACATTCCATAGGTTAGGGATGCCTTCTGAGAACACCTAATGGCACTTTTCCACCCCTGCAGGCCTCCATTGTCTTTTCCCAAGCTAGCAACTGTCTAACATAAACGTTTGTGATCAGATTCCATCTCTAGAGAGTAAACTCTGAGCAAAGGAATGTCTTGGTTCCCCAGTGGCCCCAGCAACTAGCACAATGCCTGGCTCTCCACGACTGTCTCTGTGGCCCAAGAGACATTCGAACAGCCTCTCAGGGAGCCCTTGTCCAGGTTTTTCAATAATTTGGGCAACACTCAGGAGACAAGACTCAGCATCCAGGCTGATGGCTTCCCTTCTCCGCATCTGTAGAAGTGAGACTATGAGGACTGCCTGACTTCACTATGCTGTAGTGTTAAAATGTTGTTGGGTTTTTTTGTTTTGTTATTGCTTCCTGGAATCTGACTTACCCACCCCAAACCAAGACCTTGACTTTGAGATCACCCTGACCCTCCCTAACCACTCACCGAAGTCACCCTAATCACATGAGGCCCATGATTGTGTGTTTTGTTTGTTTTTTCTTTCTTTGGATTTTTCTGTACTTCCTTATTATCCCATTGTAAAATTTGCACGTGATTCACTCTGTAAAACCTACATGTTATTTTACTCTTTAAAAGGGGCCTTAGAAATGGACTCAGAGCTGCTCTCTTTAACCAGATTTTAGGAGGCAGTTTCTGGCCAGATCTCGGTGCACCTGAAAATAAAAAGCAACTTGCTCCAATTTGGCTCAAGTCGTGATAGTGGTCTTATTCTCGTCTGGTGGGACTAACAACTAGAGGTCTCAAGAACACAGCAGCTTCACAATTTTGTAAAGCAAGTATGTGCGGCTTGGCAGTACGAAGAGATGACAAGCAAAAGAAAGTAATCTAGGTGTAGGGTGGTGCCCGCGGACTAGCCTGGCCTGCCGTCTCCATCATGGGTCGGCAGATCCCCGCCCGGAAAGCCCGCCGTTTCCGCAGCCGCGGACCCGAGCTAGGCGCCTGGGTTAATGGCGGTGAAGGCCCACAGCGCCCACCTCAAGGACTTCGGAAGGTGTGGCCTGTGTGAGCGCGTCAACCGTGTTCAGCGGGAACGGGTGACCACAGTCTGTTGAGGAAATGCACCTCAGCGCGATCTGAGAGAAACACAGGGAGTCTTAGCCCAGCTGGGTTGTCGCCCCCGAGGACAGCAACACGACACATCCCACATGGCTGCGGCGCCAGCATGGTGAAAAGCAAAGGGAAGGAAATGGCGCTGGGGCGAGGGGCCAAGGCCATGTAAGAGGGCCTCTAGACTCAGGGTTCTGGTACCTCCAGACCCCCGAAACCTGATGAAAGCAACATGGAGGGCGGCTATTGTGTCTGCACAAGGCCAGCTCAAGTGCCGTTTGAGCACGGAATGCCGGGAAACGTCCATTCTCTAAACAGAATGCGCTACGAAGACTGCGCATCCTCGCCACAGAGGGTCGGCCAACGACGCAAACAATGTTACGTCGTGCCGGAGGCTCGCCCCACCCCCAGCTCACGTTCTAGAGCTGGCGGCGCGAGAGCGCTACGCTCGTTGCGTACACTGCCTTATTGAAGCGGACCTCCAAGGGCGCCCACCTCCGTCACCGACGTAAAACGCTTCCTAGAATGTCTGTAGCCCCGCGCGGAGCCCTCAGGCTCCTCCAGACGCTGTTTACGTAGCGTCTCGGCCGTGCGTAGCGTTGAGTTGGAGCAGTCTCAGCGGCCGCCGCCATTTTGTGCAGTTGCTGGGAAGGAAAGGAGACGCCTAAACCGTGGCACCGCCCGGTTTGAGCGTGGCCAGGCCTCCCCGCTGTACTAACAACCCCGATTCTCTGTGTTTTGCTCCCGTCTCCGACGAGAGAGGCGGCGACGGTGGCGTCTGCGACGGGAGACAGCGCGTCGGAGCGAGAGAGCGCCGCGCCTGCCGCCGCCCCAACAGCGGAGGCGCCGCCGCCATCGGTCGTCACTAGACCGGAGCCGCAGACCCTCCCGAGCTCGGTCATCCGTGCCCCGCTCCCAGATCTTTATCCGTTTGGGACCATGCGCGGAGGCGGCTTTGGGGACCGGGATCGGGACCGGGACCGTGGAGGGTAAGGGGGAGGTGCAGGCGGGGGGCGGGGTGGCTGCGGAGCCCGCGGCTCCTGAGGTAGAATGGCGGCCTTGCGTGGGCCTCAGGCTCAGGCGGGCTCTCTGCGACCGCCGTCGTGGCTCTGGGGGGGGGGGGGGGCGGGGCAGGCCAGCTCTGTCGCCTGGATCGGCCCGCTCGCCGAGGGCAAGTCATTTGATCCCTGCAGGCCGCAGCGTCTGTCGGGGAAGAACCCGGATGCTCAAGTTCGGTCTGGGAAAAGCGGCCTCGAGATGATTCCCTTTCCGTTATGTCTCCAGCCACCCCTTTTAGAGGGACTGGAGTCGAAAAGGCCTTTTCTGATTCTAAACCAGGTTTTACCCCCCCTTGGTCGTATTTTGATTAACTGGAAGCACATTGGAATGGGACGTGGTGGTGTTTTTCAGTTGCCTTTTAAAGATCCAGTTGTGCTGCAGAGTTAACTTTGGGGCCTAAGTTAGAAAGTTTTGTTTTTTTAATTTTTTTTTTTTAAATCAACGTAGTAAGAGTTTGGTGGTGTGTTGGTAGAGACATCCTTGAATGTGTGCCCTGGAATCAATACACCAAAAAGCTTTATGTCCCCATAGTTACAGACAACGCTGGTATTGGAAAGAATTCATATATGGATAAACTCTGGGTGCTTTTATTTGGATATAATAAAGTCTTGGCTGGTTGTGGTGGCACGTGCCATCGATAATCCCAGCACTCGATAGGCAGAGACAGATGGATCTCTTGAGTTCGAGGCCAGCCTGGTCTACATAGTGAGATTCTGCCTCGAAAGGGAAAGAGGCTTTGCAAAGTAACAAATCCATAGAAACCCAGAGAGCTCCATGAGGTGGCACATGCTGAGGCTGGAGCTTGGCGTTCAAGGCCTGCCTGGGCTGTGTAGATAGATCTTGTCTTGTCTCAAAGCAAGGGAATGATTTACAAAATTCAGAGTACTTGCTGGGGGGCTGTTGTAGAAAGAAAAAGAAAATTCAGTTAGAATAAGCCTTGTAAAGGAATCTTAATTTTAGAAGCTTTATTTTTGTCCTAGATCAGTGGTTCTCCACCTGTGAATCGACCCCTTTGGGGGTTGAAGAACCGGTTCTAAGACCATCTGCATATCATATATTTGCATTACCATCCATAACGGTAGCAAAATTACTGTTATGAAGTAATAACGAAAATACTTTCATGGTTGGGGGTCACCACAACGTGAACTGCATTAAAGGGTCACAGCATCAGGAAGGTTGAGAACCACCTAGATCATTACTTTAAGATTCAAACAATGCTGGATTACAACAGTAGCAATAGAAATAACATATAGGAGTCACATTAAATTCATTCAACTTAGACTAAAAAAATCTCTTAAAAATGAGTTTTGGCCATTCTTGCAAGACTGAAAAAACCTGGCTTTCTATTTCTGGAAAAGTATTTCAGAATTGTGTTAGTTGCTTCATTTGCAAGTGGGTTGGAATGGCCAACTCAGAGGCCCTTTTTCACTGTAGTATCGAACTGAAAAGACTTTTGAAGGTACTGATGGGGGTGCTTGGCTGTGTGTTTTTCCTGCTGTGTTGGTTCAGCAGTGGTATTAATGAAATTACTCAAATTATGCCTCTGAACTTATATCCAATGAATCCAGTAAGAATTTCTTGTTATAAATGTTCACTGGGTAGGTTTGCCTCAGACAAAGCTGTGTAGCTTGTCTGCTGCAGTTGGCCTAGAATATGCCATATGCTTCCTGTTTTAATGTCCTGAGTTCTGGGAGGGAAGGTGTAGACACCACACCAGGCTCTAACAGTGGAGGATTTTATGTTGTGGGTTTTGTCCCATTTCTCTCAAAACGGACTGGTCTCAAAATTGAAATTCTTTAAAGTAGCAACTATTGAATTTTCTCTGATTCTGTGGTGTTTTACAAGGAATAAGGAAATGAAATTGTAAAATGCCCTATTTGTGTATCAAATAAAGCCCTGTACTTTACATAGATTAAGGCAAATTAAGGTGATATTAGTATCGTTCTAGAAAAAGTAGCTTCTAATTTTTTAGTTTTAGGTTTGGCAAGTAGCCATATCTGTTATTTTGTTTGCTTGCTTGCTTGGTTTTTGTTTTTGAGACAGAGTTTTTCTGTAACAGCGCTAGCTGTCCTGGAATTCACTTTGTAGAGCAGGCTGGCCTCAAACTTATGGCGATCTGCCTGTCTCCAAACTGTATTCTTGTTTGGCTTCCATGTTTGTTGTAAAGAATATATAACAAATAAGACTTAATTTAAAAACTATTCGAAGGGGGTTTTGTTATGATACAGAGTCCAGACTGGCCTTAAACCTATACCTTGTCACCACCTTGCAAATGCTGGGATTATCCATGTTCAGTACGATGTCTAACGGAATTTTATTAAACAACAAGACAACCTTAACTTGCATATTGCTAGTTACTTCTGTAACTCAATAGTATTATTTGAACCTGGTGTGGTAGTTCACACTTGTAATCTCATTGTTTAAGAAGCTGAGGCGGAAGGATTTACTGTGGGT
Organism: Cricetomys ansorgei; assembly: GCA_026225945.1. Taxonomy (NCBI): domain Eukaryota; kingdom Metazoa; phylum Chordata; class Mammalia; order Rodentia; family Nesomyidae; genus Cricetomys; species Cricetomys ansorgei. Next base: position 74,202,964 of record JAMJFZ010000199.1, on the reverse strand, counting down.
TGGGGGTATGTGACTACAGGGTGAGTGAGGTTCTACCTCAAAACAAGAGTAGTACTATTTAAGAAGAAAAGGAGATAAAAAGTAAAATATATAATATAAAATAAAAGATGAAGAGTAAAGAGGAAAGGAATACAACTCTTTATTCTGTTCTTCTTTAGAATAAACTGGAAGTGAACACCAGCCCCTGATGGGTCCCAGGAGTTTGCCTCTGCACATTAGCAGAGAAGTGCTTTCCTTTGCATGAGCAGGGGAGTTAGCCAAGAAGCTGTTGCAGATTTGAGGGACTTGATTGAAGTATGTTTTTCTTCCTGTCCACAATCTTGCTCTTGCGGTTTAAAAGAGTTACCTTCTTTGCCACAAGAGCAGAGACCTGTGTAGGCTTTATTCCATGCAGAATCTCAGTGCAACTTAAAAAACTACAAGTGGTGTATAGTTGGTAGCCAGTAATGTTGTCAAATGGATAAAATAGATGTGGTACTATTCTCTACATAGAAAACAGGTGCAGAGAAGTAGTTTGCTCTCACAGTAAGTGGCAGGATTAGAATTCAGACCTTGTCTGGTTCTAGAATCCATGCTGTTATCTTTGAGATGTATAAGATGAATGGTCTCTCTAAAGGGGTTTCCAGGAGCCATCACTTCACATGCTTTCCTGTCATGTGAGACGGCTACTAATGAATTAACATTTTCTGGTGTTTTCTAGGTTTGGAGCAAGAGGTGGTAGTGGCCTTCCCCCGAAGAAATTCGGTAATCCTGGGGAGCGTTTGCGTAAAAAGAAGTGGGATTTGAGTGAGCTCCCCAAGTTTGAGAAGAATTTTTATGTGGAACATCCAGAAGTAGCAAGACTGACTCCGGTAAGAAAGAGTAAGAAAGTGTTTAAATAACCCGAGTGTTGTTTTATATTTTATTCTATATTGGGTCAGATAATTTTGATGGTTTTTAAGTAGTTTTTTTGTTTTTTGTTTTGAGACAGGGTCTTGATTTGCATCCCTGGTCAGCCTGCTGTGTAGCCCTGGCTGGCCTCAAACTCACAAACTTAGCACCTGCCTCCTGAGTGCTGGAATTAAAGAATTGCAACATCCTTGGCTTTGTGTTTTGTCTTAACTTTTATGTGATAACTTATTCTATTTGAGGCATGGTTGTACTATGTAATCCTGGGTTGCCTTTAACTTGCTGTCCTGCTACTTCAGTTCTTGGATTGCCAGGGTTATGGGCATGGACAGCCACACCTGGCCTGTGATATTCTCTCTTTGGTCAAACCCCAAGTTTTGTCCAGGTAAGCAAGACTGAGCTATTGAGCTAATTTTCTTTAAGCAGTGCTGGACTCAAACCTAGCACCATATGCGTGTTGACATCATGTATTGTGTGCTTTTAATCACTTGACAGTGTTTTTGGATTCTGACCAGAAAATATCCAGAAAAATTATATAATGGAAAGAGTGTTTGGGTTCTAGTCCTGCATATTCCTTCTTAGTTCTTTTTTAGGTAGAAGTTAACATTTTGTAGACTGTCTTGCTGTATAACCCTGGCTGCCTTGGAACTTGTTATGTAGACCAGGTTAGCTTTGAACTTAAGGTGCTCATTCTACCTGCTGTGCTGGGATTATAGAGCACCACTCAGTCTGACTAGGGATTACTCTTAGGATGTTTTTCTCCTATGAGCCTCTTAGTTGTGTGTACCACAAACTTGGATTCATGTGTTTATTTAAATTGGGAACTTTTATCATCTTCATTTCCCCCCGTCTCCTTACAGTATGAGGTTGACGAGCTACGTCGAAAGAAAGAGATTACAGTGAGAGGGGGAGATGTTTGTCCAAAACCTGTCTTTGCCTTCCATCATGCTAACTTCCCGCGTAAGTGTTCTTTAATCCTGTGTTACGTGGTAGGTTGCTTAAAGGTTTTTGAAAGGCTCAGGATTTTATTGAAATGACAAATAGAAACCTTTTATAAAGAAAAGCTAGTGATTTAGGGGCCAGTCAGATGGCTCAGTGGGTGAAAGTGTTTGGACTACCTAAGTTTGATCTTTGGAACCCACATAAACATGAAAGGAGAAAACTAGCTCCATGAAGTTCTTCTGACCTCCACAAACTCAGCTTGGCACGTCATGCATGTACTTAAGATTTGGCCCTGCCTTTTACAAGACAGCAGAATATCATTTCTAGCTTGATAATAGTATGAATGTTGGGAACAGTAAATGACTTATGGGCCAGTGCTGTTAATTGCGTTAGGATAGTAGTTCTCAAAGGTAAGCTGGCCACAGCTTGGTTTAAAGTTCTTGGAGAATGATGAACTAAGTAAGTCTTGTCTTCAGTAGCTGCTACTTTAAGATGTCATTTGTGCCCTTAGTTAAGTAGTTTGTTTGCTCTTACAGAGTATGTAATGGATGTGCTGATGGATCAGCACTTTACAGAACCAACTCCCATTCAGTGCCAAGGATTTCCTTTGGCTCTTAGTGGCCGGGATATGGTTGGCATTGCACAGACTGGCTCTGGGAAGACATTGGCGGTAGGTACCAGGTTTTTTACATTATGTTATGGTAACTTATTTTGTTACCCTTGTTGTCTTATATTTTCTCGGTTCTTTTGGTTTTTCAAGTCAGGGTTTCTCTAGTCCTGCTATCCTGGAATTCACTCGTATAGTAGGGTGGCCTTGAACTCAGAGAACTTCCTGAGTGTTGAGGTTAAATGTGTGCACCACCATGCCTGGCTCACATTTTCTCAGTTTTTGAGCTCATAGTTAAAATACTGTGTGCAAGCCTTTAATCCCTGCACTCGGAAGGCAAAGGCAGTAGGATGTATCTTTGAGCTCGAGGCCAACCTAGTCTGTGTAGTTCCAGGATAGCCAGAACTACATAGCGAGACACTGTCTTGAAGAAAGAAACCAAAAGTAAAACACTGCAATATTTCAGCTGTATGTTTACATTGCACTTGAGTGTGGTAATGTGTTGAGTGTGGTAATGTGCTCTATTTTTTCACTTTTTATTAGGGCATTGTTAATTACTGATTTAACTTGACCTGTTAAGATGATGGTCTGAGTTTGTGTGACATTGATTCTTATTCCTTCCCAGTATTTGCTGCCTGCGATTGTTCATATAAACCACCAGCCATACTTGGAAAGAGGAGATGGCCCAATTGTAAGTGTGTTTCAGTTTGTAATTTTTAAGAATAACTATATGGTATGATTGTTGAGTTTTGGACATCGTGCTTAAAATCCCATTTAATTATTATTTTTTTAATGTTACGGGTATTTTGGCTGCATGCATATGTATGTGTATTGCCCATAGATGCCAAAATGAGAGTGTTGAATCCCCTGAAACTAGAATTACAGTTGTTATCTATAATGTGGGTGTTAGGAATTGAACCCAGGTCCTCTGGGTCATATCCCTGCCCCAAATTAATTCTTAACTCTTTTCTTCATATGTAGAAGTGCTCTGCTTACTTGGAATTAAATGACTTATATTCCCCACCAAGATTTTGCTCCTGCCTTTTACAAAACAATGACTTACCCCAAATTGCACAGCAGTGAAATGACAGTGTGAATTTGAGGCATTTTTCTTCTTCTCTGCTTGTGGGTCTGGGTATCTAACTTGTGTAGCTAAGCAAATATCCCACCACTGGGCTCCTCTTCCATGAACCTAGTCTTTTTGAGCCAGTCTAGTCTGCTAAGCCAGTCTTTGCAACAAATTTAAGTGCAGTTCTTTGTGTTAGGGTTTGTTTTTTTGTACAAGAAGGTTGAAATTAGGACCTGGTGCATGCTAGGTAAGTATTCAACTACCAGGCTATATCCACAGCCCTCAAGCACAATTCCAAATTATTCATTTTTGTTGGGTTTAGTTGTTTTCTGAAGGGAGTGAATGCATGTCACCTTGTTGTGTGGTAAGAGTTCTTTGCACTGTGTGGGTCTCTAGATCAGGTTGTTAAACTTGGTGGCAAGCTTTTTTTTTTTTTTTTGGTAGACTAGGCTGACTTTGAACTTACAGAGCTTATCCTTCCTCTTCCTTCTGTGCTGGCATTAAAGATGTGTACCACTATGCCCAGCTCTGATGTAAGCATCTTTACCTGCTAAGCCAGCCATTTCTCCAGTCAGTAACTTTGTTTTGTTTTTCAAGACAGGGTTTTTTCTGTGTAGCCCTGGCTATCCTGGAACTCATTTTGTTTACCCAGGCTAGCCTCAAACTTGAGTTCTACCTGCCTCTGCCACCCAATGCTGAGATTTAAGGCATGTGCCGCCACCACCACCCAGCCAGTAACATATGTACATTTTACCTCCCTGGGGGGTTTTGTGAGTTTATTGGTGTTCAGGATTAAACCCAAGGTCCCATCTTTGTATGTACTATGCAAGTACTTCATCGCTGAGCCACATCTCCAGTCTTCATTTTACTTTTTATTGTGCTAAATATCTCAGGCTGGCCTTGGACCTGTGATTCTCCTATCCTTGCCTTTTGAGATGCTGGAATTGGCTGTCTGCTACCTCATAAGGGTCATTGTTTTAAGTACATGTAATACATGCCTCAGAGCCCACTGGTAGATTTGTGTGTCATTTTTTTTTCAAAGGTATCTGGACTAGAACTTAAGAGTTTCAGCTCTCTTTACTTATCTGTTTTTGTGGGCAAGTTTTGGTTTTTTTGCTTTTTGTTTTATTTCATTTTTCAAGACAGGGTTTCTTTGGAACTTTGGCTGTCCTGAAACTCTATAGACCAGGGTGGCCTTGCTGATCTGCCTGCCTTTGCCTCCCAAGTCATGGGATTAAAGGCGTGGGCCACCACCACCTGACTTGTTTTAATACAAGGTCTTATAGCCATGGTTGGCCTGAAATTGACTTTATACCCAAAGCTGGCCTTGAACTCCTGGTCCTCCTACTACCCTATTGTAACTTGTAAGTGCTGGGATTGTAGGTATGTGCTGCAGGCTTAACTTTTCATCTGTATTTCCTGTTGCTGTAATTTTGTTTTGGGGATATTTCTAAGCCACTCATTCACCTTGTGAGGTTAAAAGAAGATAATACAAAACCGGGTATAATAGTGCTTATCTTTAATCCTAGCAGTAGGTAGGTAGAAACGGGGGGGGGGGGGGGGGATCAGAAGTTCAAGGTTATCCTCAGCTACACAGAGTTAAAACTAGAAAGTCTACATAAGACCTTGGTTTTTTGTTTTTGTTTGAAAAGGAAGTAGATAATGAAAGGTATATGATTAAACCTAAGCAGGTCATGTACGCTTCCCCTAACCATGATGTATCAAAGTAATCCAAGTGGGAGGGTGCAATATCATTCCATTTCTAAATAGTAAATTCTATTTTCTCATAAACCAATATGACTCACTGCTCAAATAACTTGAGAAGTACTAGATTAGTAAGGAAAAAAATAAACTACCTTTTGGTTCCTGCGGTTGTTTGGGTGATTTGTTTTTTTGTTAAACTTGGGGTGACTGTCTCAAGTTTATTTGCTTCTCCCCTCCCCTTGTTTCAGTGTCTGGTCCTGGCTCCTACTAGAGAGCTTGCTCAGCAGGTACAGCAGGTGGCTGATGATTATGGAAAGTGTTCTAGGTTGAAGAGTACATGTATTTATGGAGGTGCTCCTAAAGGTCCCCAGATTCGAGACCTGGAAAGAGGTAAAGGAGAAAAATAATGCTTTGCAGATTTCTGTAAATTGAAAAACAGTGGATTCTTGTGAGAAAATTCAGTATTTTCAGTAGTGTGGAAATTAGTGGGATACAGTTCTATTAGCTATTTTAGAGGAGGAAGCTTGTGTCTAGAGACTTCACCTATTGTTTATGAATTGACATTGTATTCTTCATATACTATAAAGTTTAGCAACTGCTATGACATCCGTTGAATGCAGCCACCAGAGCTGGTGCTTCCTAATTTCTGTGTACTGAAGTTCCGATATTTTATAAGAAAGGGGTTCTTCTTGGCCTACATCTTTATTCTTTCTTTCTTCCTTTTTTTTTTTTTTTTTTTCCTCTTCTTTACAGGTGTTGAGATTTGCATAGCCACTCCTGGGCGCCTAATAGACTTCCTAGAATCAGGGAAGACAAACCTTCGACGATGTACTTACCTTGTATTGGATGAGGCTGACCGAATGCTTGATATGGGCTTTGAGCCCCAGATCCGTAAAATTGTTGATCAAATCAGGGTTCGTAAAACTGAAACTTGACTATATTTATATTTAACTGTCATAGTTACTAATCTAAAAGGAAACCTTCATTTCTTGATAGCCTGACCGGCAGACACTAATGTGGAGTGCAACCTGGCCAAAGGAAGTAAGGCAGCTTGCAGAGGACTTCCTTCGTGATTACACCCAGATCAATGTGGGCAATCTGGAGTTGAGTGCTAACCACAACATTCTGCAGATTGTGGATGTCTGTATGGAAAGTGAAAAAGATCACAAGTATGAAAAGAGACTTCATTATCTTTTTTGATAATAATTAGTTATTTGAGACAGGGCCAATTAGGTATCCTAAGGTTGCCTTCAAACTCAATGATCCTCTTCCTTGGCCTCCCACGTGCTAAGATAACAAGTTGTACTACCTCACAACTGAGAAAGCCAGGGTTTTCTGTTTGTTTTTAGGTTGAAAACACCTTTTGTGTGTTGTTAATTGGAGCATTGTAGTTAAGTGTAGTGATCGTGGATCCTTGAATTTGAAGCCGGGCTTTTAAAAATGTCAGCTGTACAGTTTTTAGGAGGATTTAAGATTTACCTCTCAGTGCCTCCATTTCTTACTTTTGAAATGGGAGTAATATCAGATACATCAGATGTGCTTTGAACCTATTATTTATTTGAGACAGAATCGCCTATATCATTGGCAGGCCTAGAGCTCACTTGTATAACAGAAGATGACTTTGAGCTCTACCTCACATAGGCATATGCACCACACTTTGCTTACCTGTTGCTGGAGAATGAACTCAGGACATCATGCATGATAGGCAATACTATAACCACAGCCTGAATTAGCTTTGTTTTTTATGTATGTTTGTTTTTTAATGTGTATAATATATTCGTGCATTGTGTCCATAAAGGTAACAAAGAATCCAGATCTCCTGGAACTGGATTAAAGGTGCTCATGAGCCTCCCATAGTAGATGTCCAATGCCAGTGTCAGTCCCCTGTTAGAGCAGCAGAGTTTTAATGTCTCCATCCCCTGAATTATTTCCTAGAAATGTAGATGTATACATTTATTAAAATGTTAGGTTTGCCACCCAAAACTTGGCAGGCAGAGGCAGTCAGATTTCTTGAGTAAGAAGCTAGCCTGGTCTATAGAGTAAGTTCCAGGACAGACAAGTCTATGCAGAAAAAAGTTAATTTGAAGTGGTGTTGTTTTTAGTAAGTACGTTCTTGTTATGTAGCTGAGGTTGACCTTGAACTCTCCATCCTGTTTCAGCCTACCAAGTGTCAAGATACTGGAATTGTAGGCAGTAGGCATATGCCACCACGCTATTTCAGGAGTTGATATCATCTGTGTGATTGATGTAAGGAGGAATTTTTTTTTTCCTGTGTGATAATTGCATTGGTCTTGCTTTTAGATTGATCCAACTGATGGAGGAAATCATGGCAGAAAAGGAAAATAAGACTATAATATTTGTAGAGACAAAGAGGCGCTGTGATGACCTCACTCGAAGGATGCGCAGAGATGGGTGAGTACAGCACCTACGTAGCTTTATGCTGTGGCAGTTTCCAAATGGCTGTTGTGCTTCTGTATGATATTTTAGCCTGATATGCAATTTTGTGAATGTGTAATTGAGCAGTCTTTTGTGTAGCTTAAAGAACTTGATGAAAATTAGTAATATTTCTTTTGTAAAGATTTCTAATGTATAATATTCTTCTGATAGTTGGCCGGCTATGTGTATCCATGGAGACAAGAGTCAACCAGAAAGAGATTGGGTACTTAATGGTAAGAATAAAACTAAGCATTTTCTTTGGAGACAATATCTCATTGTGTAGACAGGCTGGCCTTGAACCCAGAATCCACCCATCTCTGTCTTCCAGGTGTTGGGTGGGATTAAAAGTGTGTACTGCTCTGTTTTTTGACAACTATTTGTGGGTGTGGTGTGTTCTGCCCACCCCTACCCCCATTTATGAAGAACCAGATAGTATATTATTTCGGGCTTTGTACATTAATAATGGGTTGAGTGGTTTCTATACAAAAATAGTCTTAGACATTGTAACCTGCATTCCCAACAATAGTTTTATTTGCAAAAAATAAATACTGTACTAGATTTTATCTGTAAACCAAAGTTCACCTAGCTCTACTCTGGTTAATTGAACCTTAGGCATTTTCAGTATGTCTCCAGAGTTCTTTAAAGTTAATAATATAAATAAAAATAAATCTTTTCAAATAAAAGAGTCTGAAGAGATGACTCAACCTTAAGAGCATGTACTGTTCTTCAAGAGGACCCATCACCCATGTTGGGTAGCTTATAACCACCTGTAGTTCCTGCTACGAGAGGATTCTATCGCTGGGCACCAGCATTCGGCATGCACGGAGACAAACACATAGTCTTTGAAAAATAATTATATTACTTTTTTTTTCTTATTAAAAGGGGAGTGATGTAAGATATATAGAGCCGGCATTATGAAAGGCATGCACATGGGTGGGAGGGGGCAATGGTCTTCATTCAGTGTCTTTTACAGGTTTTGTTTAACCACAGTTCTCTAACTTGGCACCTTTTTTCCCCCCCAGAGTTCCGATCTGGAAAGGCTCCTATCCTCATTGCCACGGACGTAGCCTCCCGTGGGCTAGGTTTGTATAGATAGGTGTCTCTGTTGGTGGTTTGTGTATCTTTTGATTTTAAAATTTTTTTTGTCATGTCAAATTTAGAGTTGCATATGTATATACATGAGTTTAGTCAAAAGAAAGCATAAGTGTGATTTGCCCTTCCCACTTGCAGTTTTTTTAACCTTTGTGAGTTTTATTTAATTATTTTGGATTTTGTTTTGTGGGTCCCCCTCCCTTTATTTTGAAAGTCTCATCCAGCTCTTAACAAACAGGCTTTGGTCTGCAGCAAGGCCTAGGCGTGACTATTCAGTTAGAGGGAGAAGAGACATTCATTTTACAGCTTAATTTCTTCTAGGTTTTGTTTGGTTTTCTGGCTGGATAGGAGACTAATTAAACCAAGCTATCAAAAGCTGGTTTCTTTAGTTTTTTCCTTTTATCAGTCTGTCTATCATAGATCCAAATATAGAAGCCACTTTGATAAACATTTACTACAGGCGGTTTAATTACTCTATAATAATAATGTCATCTTATTAAATCTGTTTTGCCCTGTGTTATTTCAGTAAAATGATGGGCAGTTATCCTCTCTTACCCAGCATCTGGCCATGTGTTGTCCAGTTTAAGAACTTAATTTGAAGATTTTCTTGTGGAGTTTTCAACTCATAATTTAAGATACATACAAATAGCCTGTGATACATTTGCCTATTGTTTTAAACTGAACAAGTCTGACCTACAATGTTTACATTTATAAAGATTATTTCAGCTGGGTGTGGTAATGCATGCCTTTGATCCTGCACTTGGGGGACAGGTTTCTTTAGTTTGAAGCCAGCCTGGAATACATAGTGAGTTATACAGCTAGGACTGCATTGGGATGCTCCTTCCAAAAACAGATTCTTACACCCAGGCATGGTAGTATGTATATGCCTGTAAATTCCAGCACTTGGGAGGGTTAGGCAGGAGAATTGCTAGTTGCTGAGGTTGCTGAGGCCAACCTAGGTTTTATAATGAGATCTTATTTTAGGGAGATATGGGGGTCATTTCTGTCATGAGGTAACCATTATTGATTTGTTTGATTTCCTGTTGAGTTTCCCTGGGCAATTTAACATAGAGATGATAAGTATTGGAACTGGAATGCAGCAGTGATGGAGCCTTTTTATCCGTTTGACTTAACTCCTCCAGAGGTAGCGACCTGCAGCCATGGCGGGAAGTTGTCTCTTCCTATGATGTCATGTCTGGGTCTATGCCGTTAGAACTTGGGCCTGTTGGGAGAGGAGGCAGAAGTCTGAAAGCAATTTACATAAAAGCTTTCAGTACTGGTGGTTTTTAAACAGGCTTGCTATGTGCTGGTAGCTTCTTTGTGCATCTTGCCTAGACAATTAAAAATCTTGTTCTATGTCCCTTTGCATATTTTAAACAAAATCAATTGGCTACCATTAGAATAACTTAGACTCTTCATCCCACCCTCCCTCATTCAAGTGAGGGGAGAGGGAAGGTACCTGAGTCTGTTTCTTGTTACTCAACATCAGTGCTTGTTTTGGGCCCCTTTGTTTGCTGCCTTGTAAAAATCAAAAGGAGGGAGAAAACCCACCAAAATGGCAGAATTCTGACCAAGGTCCTACAAGATCCTGGAAAGTGAAGGCTTCTACCTCATAGACAGGGGTGCTATTTTCAGCTGAGTCACCAGGCCTTTTTTCACTTCCTGTGGAGCGATGGTCTCTTAAATGATCCCTTCAGGTAAGTTCTTTGACTCCCATAGATGCATAATAATCATCTTCAGGCGACCACTGTTCCCTTTCCACTGGGATATTTTTTATTTCGCTTTTTTTTCTTTTTTTCTTTTTCTTTTTTTGTTTAAACTACACACTGTTGAACTAAAAGTATTGAATTTATTTTGTTTTGTTTTTTAACAGAAGCTTTGATATCAGCTGCAGATCACTCAGTACATGGCTGATGCAAATCTACATTGGCCGGAAGCCGCTCTAGATGAGCCTGCTGGCTAATCTTAGACTCTCCCAATCAGTGATTGGAGTTTCAGGCCATGGCATAGGGCTTTCCAAACCACAGGTTCTCCCAGGCCACTGGCCAAAACATGTAACTTTCCATTTCTTACCCTGCTACAGCATCTTCTATAAAGACAGCAAGATAATATTGTGGCAGTGCACCAGTAACCTCAGGGCAGCCTAGACTGGAGAAAACCAGATTCTGTGCTTGCTCTTAGGTGGCTTCAGTCAGCTGTGTGCACACACAGGACACCCTTCTAGTATGAAGAACTCGCACCGTGTCCAACCCTTATCAAGCCCCTCCAGAAGTACTCCCAGCTGTTAGCATCTGAAGCCCCAGTGCTTGCTGCTTGGAAAGCACCCTTCTGTGCATCCAGTGCAGTAATTCAACGTGCCCTGTTTCCCATGGTCACTCAGTGGGAGCATTATCCAAGCTCTGAAGATGTGCTCATGGAGTTAACCCCCCCCCTCACTCCAATCTTCCATCCTTGCCCTGTAATATTTTTTCTTTGTGGCATCAAGGACCCAAGCCGGAGACTCAAGCTGCCCCTGTGATAAGTGCCTTCTCGTCTTTCTGGTGTGATTCAGGACTTTAGGGGTCAGTAAAGACTGAGGAGCCTTTATTGTAATAAGAAACAGACATAATGCCCCTATTTCACACACCCCTAACAGCTGAATTTTTTTTTTTAATCAACTCCCCTTTCCCCTGAAATTAATCCAGTCTGGGCAATAGATGCAGTCTGACCCTTTGGATGTAACTTTTTTTTTTAATTACTTTTTCTACAATTACCCCAATTACCTTGGGGAGGCGTTGGAGGACCTGAAATTTTTACCTGAACCCAGGTTCTCCGGCGCTTGGCAACCAAATGGGGCTACAGAGAAGCATCTAAGCCAGTTCACAGAGCGAGCGTGTGTGGGGACTTCTCACTGCCACGGACCCTTGATGCATGCTCCCCGCGCTCCAGTGGTCCCGTGTCAGAAGGCGGAGTTTTCGAAAGGAGGCCGCCAAATATAAAAGGCAAAGAGACGGGATCGGCTGCAGCGGTTTCCCAAAGGAGGAGGGAGTGTGCATCGGTCTGGTAACAAACAGAGAATGTTTTTTAATTATTTCTATCACAAAAATCTGTGTTTTATCTAGGATATTTTCGGAATATTCTTTGTAAAATGCAGATTTTTTTCCACAAAAAATTAGGATTCTGTTATTAAATTTGTTTGTTAAGTAGGTTTAAAAAAACTACATTTAGCTGAAAGCATTACACTAACATTTACATATTTTTAAGTTTTAGGGGGTTACCCAGCCCAATACCTAGCCATGTGCAGAATATTAAATGTGTGTCTCAAGGTTTCACAGTTTGCCCCACGTTCTTTGACTATTGAATCTCCAGGTCACATAGACAATCTGATCATTGGTAAAAGTACTAAGCAATAACCTTGAGTTGAGTGGGGGAAAACCTCACTTGAGAAGCTGGGCTTGGTAGTACAGTGAAATTTTAGTGTAATGTATTCTTGTGATTGAAAGGGGAAAGATAATCTGGGTGATCTAGCAAAGCAAAATAGGTGTGTTCTTTGGCTTTGGTTTGCTTTTTAAATATAAGAGCGAGAAAACCTGTTTAGTCCGAGAATGTGGTGAGTGCCTTTCCATGTTGCTCTGACTGGTCTGAAGGTAAGTTGACTGTGTTATTGGTAGACTGCTCTAGGCTTCTCCCAACAGAGTAGAAGTGATTTGGCCCTGCAGTTCAATGGCGGTTACTGGTTTCTTCTGCGTTCCAGCTTTGAAAGGGGTGGCACTAGAATTTGTCAGTCTGAACTCTGATCTTAGTGTAGCTCCTGTCCACAGAAGAGGCAGGAGTTTGGGGGTACTGGATGGGACTCCCAAGGGATTCTATCAGATCAGACAGTGCCCATGTGTATGTCCTGAGAGTCACTTACCTCTTTTACTCTGTTGGGATGAGTCCTTTTTTTGTACCTACTCAGAGCGGTTACTAACTTCATCTTCTCTCCTCTTGCTGTCATCTGCATTCGTGCTTTCCACCTCTTGGCATGTCCTTTATCTTCTCTTTCTCTGCCACGTCAACCTGCACAATGACTCATCGTTGACTTGGAAGATGTGGAAGATGTCAAGTTTGTGATCAACTATGACTATCCAAACAGCTCAGAGGATTATGTTCACCGTATCGGCCGAACAGCCCGGAGCACCAACAAGGGCACTGCCTATACCTTCTTTACCCCGGGGAACCTAAAGCAGGCTAGAGAGCTGATCAAAGTGTTGGAAGAGGCTAATCAGGCCATCAATCCAAAACTAATGCAACTGGTGGACCACAGAGGAGGAGGCGGAGGAGGGGGTAAGGGTAAGTCCTGGAATTTTCCAGGTACTGCCAAGGACTCTTAACCCTAATCGTGCCTTCTTTTTGCTGGGATTTTTGTTTCGGGGTTTTTTTTTTTTTTTTCTTTTTTGGGGTTGTTGGTGGCGTTTTGATCTGTGAAGGCTCTGTTGCTTAGCCAGGCAGTGGTGGCTCGCACCTTTAATCCCAGCATTCAGGAGGTAGAGGCAGGCGTATCTCTCTCTGAGTTTGAGGCCACCCTGGTCTACAGAGTGAGTTCCAGGCCAGCCAGAGTTATGACAGAGAAACCCTGTCTCGAAAAGCCTGTTGCTTGGAATGCAAAGTGTTTTTATAATCTCGTAATTGAGACAGAAGCAAGTTTTGTCATTTTGCTACTAAAAGGCCAATATTTCTATAGGTGAGAATCAAGACCCATTTAAATTTTGGGTCACATGAAACGTAAAAAATTAAACTAATAGTACATGCCTGTAAATTTTAACACGTGTTACCTTTTAGGGACAGCGTGCTGAACTATTGTTGCTTTTTTTTTCCAAAAAATTTCTTTATTTTACATGCATTGGTGTTTTGCCTGCATGTACATCTCTGTGAAGTTGTCAGATCCTCTGGAATTGGAGTTACAGACGGTTGTGAGCTGCCATGTGGATGCTAGAATTGAACCTCTGGAAGAGCAGCCAGTGCTCTTAACCATTGCGCCATCTCTTCAGCCCCCTATTGTTGCTTCTTGATACCTTTAAACTACTTACTATATTAGACTTTCAATTTTGCATGTGGAGAACTTAGTAATTTTACATAATTGCATAGCATTGTATTCGCTGGTGCATACATTTGATCTACAGTTGTGAGATACATTCAGCTCTGGGTTCCTGGCTCCCTGACCTTGATATGTTAAGATCATTTTGGTTACACTCGAGTCTAAAAGGCACCAAGTTGAGTGAATTATTAACTTTATTATCAGCATTGCTGATAATAAAGATGCACTGAGTATTTGTGCCTCTTTATGTTGAGTTTGTTTAGATCATATACTTGACATTAAAGAAAGCTTTTATCTTCCCACTAGGAGGTCGCTCTCGATACCGGACTACTTCTTCAGCCAACAATCCCAATCTTATGTATCAGGATGAGTGTGACCGAAGGCTTCGAGGGGTCAAGGATGGTGGCCGGAGAGATTCTGCCAGCTACCGGGATCGTAGTGAAACCGATAGAGCCAGTTATGCTAATGGCAGTGGCTATGGAAGCCCGAATTCTGCCTTTGGGGCACAAGCAGGCCAATACACCTATGCTCAAGGCACCTATGGGGCAGCTGCTTATGGCACCAGTGGCTACACAGCCCAGGAATATGCTGCTGGTACTTATGGGGCCAGCAGCACCGCCTCAACTGGGAGGAGTTCCCAGAGCTCTAGCCAGCAATTTAGTGGTATAGGCCGATCTGGGCAGCAGCCACAGCCACTGATGTCACAGCAGTTTGCACAGCCTCCGGGAGCTACCAATATGATAGGCTACATGGGGCAGACTGCTTACCAGTACCCTCCTCCTCCTCCTCCCCCTCCTCCTTCCCGTAAATGAAACTGCTTGGTGGGAGTGACTCATACAGATTAATTACATCTAAAGGAACACTGTCTTTTTACCCCTCTACCCATTTTCATTTTTCATTTTTATTTTTTCTTTTTGCACCCACTGTGGTTTGTCTTTTTTTTTTTTTTTTTTTTTTAAGACATATTAGTTAAAATTCACTGCCAGGTTTCTTCTGCCCACCCAAAAGATCCAGTCTGTAATAACAGATTTTGTAACAAAAAAAAAAATATATATATATATATATATATAACTGACTGGAAAAGATTAATTTCTTCCCCCAACTTAATGCATGTTGAGGATATCGCTATTTTTCATCTTAAAGGTACTAGCGCTTTTGTTGGAGCCTGTTTACCATGGGGAGGGAGGGTAGGGAAGGATGCAGAAGACGGCAGCTGTGCTTTAGACTGCTCTCGCTGGGAGGAGCCAAAGGGATCTCCATATGCATTGTCCATGGTGGGTTTTAAGTTAGATTACTCGGGCCTGAAGTTTTAAGACTGCCATATCAGTCATTTTGGCTGATGGCTTATTACATGCATTCAACAGTTTAAAAATTCCTAATTGGTTTTGCTCCCCTCTTTCTCCTGCAGTTATTAAAAATTAACCAGGTTAGTGTTGAGTTAGAAATTACATTTCTGAGTTCAAGTATATCTTTTTTAAGCTTAAAAAAAAATTACAAAGCATTGTTTTTGCTGGATAGACTGGCATCTGGGTAGAAGCTGCCTGTTTTTTCCCCACATATCCAGGGATCATCTGAAATAAATATTCTAGCCAGATAGCCACTATGAGCAGTGCTTAGCAGAAACTTCCTGGGCAGCTGCGTCTGCGGTGTAAAAGGCACCTTTAGAAACAATGGACTCCAACTGGGCAGATCTTCCTCTTAAACTTGGTATTTTTAGAGCTAGAATAAGAGCAACTCCTGGGCTGCTCTGCCCATTTATAGCCAGACTTCTGGGCAGGACTGATGAAGAGCTAGTCTCATCACGGCCTGTTCTCTGCGGTGCTTTGTAGCAGCTGGAGGCATTCCATCCTCGGCATCCCTTTGCACTCAGCTTTCACAGGTAGGTAGTGCTTAGGGAGCACTCTGGAGAACTAAAGCCCAGGTCCGCCTTACTTCTTCAGTGTGAAGGTGGGTGAGTTTGTCTCATCCCTTTCGTTAGTTGCTTTATTATTGAAACTTCCAAGAGCAACAGATGCATCCTGAAAGAATTTTATGCTCTTGTGTCACCCTAACAGGATAGGACAGTAGATGGCCTCAAATCCTGTAATAGATCACAATGGTGGGGCTCTTGTTACCTGTGCTGTTCGTTCACAGGACAGTTAAAAGGAAGAGGCTCCGCTGCATTCTTGGCTGTGCCCTGAGAGTGCTTGCTGCTTTGTAACAATCTAACAGTCTTAATCAATACACTTGAGGTTTCCTTCAGGAAGAGAAAAGGGATGATTTTGAGGGGCTCTGAAGGTAGGATTCAGTGTGCAACATAACAGGTAGGTTGTCAGCATATGCTGGATATACGCATGTGAATGCTTGGCATCCTTGTTTTCGTTACCATTTTACAGAATATGAAGCCAAGGGAGAGTGGTGGACACAGAAATGTGGCAACCCTGCTCTGCTTCAAAACCAAAGTGTGTCCTGTGTGTCTCTCACCCCACCAAAAGGCAGCCCTTACAGATACTTCTTTCTGCAACCAAATTCAGATTTATTTTTTATTAAGCGTTCTACCATGGGCTGTCCTGTGCTACTGCAGTTCAAAACACCCCTTCTGTTAAGGCCTCTTGGGATGAAACAGCTAGGTTGCTCCACCAGAGGCGTTATCCAAATAAAGTAACCGCAGATTCCATATTTCACAAGCTCTTTTGGCCTGGGTACAGCAGAAAACTAGCAGTTTTCCTATTTAGCACAAATGACTTCTGCCTCCTTGTCTGTCCTTTGAGTTCTGCTCTTAGAACAGGCGTAGGCAAACCCTTTGAGCTGGGTTAATTGCTGTGGCGGTTAACTCGCTTAGGGAAAGGGCTTCAGTATTAAGCTGTGGGCTGCTTCTCTCCACCACTCCCTAACAATTCATTGTGCAGACTTTCATCTTAAACGTTGGTGGCTTTTGCTTGGGATCAGTGCTTTGCTAATACCCTTGCTGGTCCCTCAACACATTCCTGTCATCGAGACTTGAATTGTAGGTGTGATGTTAAGGCACAGGATGCTAAGAGCTATGTTACTACTATTCTTAGTTTGTAAATTGTCCTTTTGATACCATCTTGTTTTCTTTTGTAGGTATAAATAAAAAACACTTGACAATAAAGGTGTGAAATTTTTATTAAAACTTAAGTATTCATTTCGCTCCAAGCAACCCATGTTGGGAGGTTGGAAATAATGACCCTAGTTAGCACCTCAGACTGAGAGGGAGGGTTGGTTGATGATGGGTCCTAGCATGAGTCACACAGAAGGCAGCCCGGTGTCATCTAGGCTGGTGAGTCCTGAGCACTCATTTGGATTGCTTGCACCTTGGATGCAGTGTGGAAGTGGGTTGTGCTGACTGCCCACCCATCCACCCCTGGTCTTCAGATCAGCACTGACAAAGCAGTTCACAGAATAGGCTTGTTTTCGCTGTTTGTCTTCACTTGCCATTGTAAGGCACCGCACCTGGGCTAAACTTAGACCATGTGTCCATTTAAGTCATCAAGGAGAACAAAACGGCTTGCTCTGGCTGTGTTACAGTGTGGCCCATGTCTTCAAACTGGCATTGGTAGGCTTAACTTCTTTCCTTTAAGAACTAGAAGGAAAAGGAAGATGAAACTATAGACTGCTTGTGCTATATGAAAGAACTGTTTTAATCTCCCTCCACCACACTTTTTGAGACAGTTTAACCTTGGCTGACCTTAAACTGGAGAGCTACCTGCCTCTGACTCCCTAGTGTTTGGGATTAAAAGTACAGCATGACCTACCACACCATATTGTCCCTTCATAAGTTGCCAGCCTGATAACGTTACCAGTTTCCATCTCAGCCCCATTTTGGTTACTGACGCTCCTTACGTGGTTGTAGATTTAGCAGTTGGTTTCTGGTCACCTCCACTCCATTCTCATAGCATGTGTCTATCTCTTCACCCTAACCCTGATTAAGCTGACTAGTCTCCCTGCATGGCAACTACTGGGTTAACTGAAATGAGTTCTTACAGATGCCAAACCCCTTGCTCTAGCCCCCTGACTTTAAGTCTGCTTTGGAGACCAAGTTTGTCAAAAGTCCTCTTCCCACTTTTGTCTGTACACATGTATGATTCGCATTGATGCGTGCCTCCCCCAGACCCACCACGAAATGCCCTCTGCTAGAAATGAGCTCTAGAAGGGTTAACCTTGGCCCTGCCTCTTCAGACTGGTTGGTGTACTATAGAGTGCCAGGTGACTTAGGGCCAGTGCTTACCTTTGGTCACATACAAGTAGAAGAAGTCACAGTAAAAGATGGTTTGTACTACTCCAGACACCACTGAGATCTGGTCATAATAATACTCCATTTGGTACCGCATGATCCAGTTGGCCAGGTAGAGTGCCCGATACAACCCCAGGAAGAACAGGTAGTGAGTGGTGATGGTCTCAGCCTCTCCAGTCTTGCTGATCATGAAGAGCTGTGGCAGGATAGCCACCGACTCCATATAGATGGAAAAGGTCCAGAGGATCTGTCAGAAAGACAGTAGAGAAGGCTGGGAGGGTCGATTGCCCTAGAGGACTCAGTGAACATGCTTGTCACACAGTCACTAACAGGGTCCTAGTGAACCCAGGCAAGGTTTGAGCTAACAGCCTGGTCTCCCAAGGAAAGGCTGGGGCTACAAGCATGCTTCACCACACCAGGTTTAAGAATTTGCTGTTGGGAATAGAAGCCAAGGCCAGATACACATTGGGCAAGCACTCCACAATGACCCTAGTTAGTCCTGAGCTTCAGTAGTTGTACCTTTCCATCACTTCCTGTGGAAATACAAACTCTGCGTGTAATATCCGCTTATTTTAGAAGTGCAAACATGCCCATGAAAGACAGTTTTTACAGATTGCGCAGTTTATAAATGACAGTTTAAGCCACAGTATGTCAGGGTACAGCCCATAAATACCAGCAAGACCTCCAGAGATGCTTGTCACAGCTCAGCCTAAGTTGTCAGCCGAGACTGTTCTTATGGATACAAGGTCCCAACAGAAGCAGGGTTTACTTGCTTAGCTGGGAGCCTCAGTACTATGAACAGATGTGCCCCTTTCTGGGGGGTGGGGGGATGAGTGTTAGGAATGACAGCGAAGGGCTTGTAGTAGGTAGATCCAGATGGCTGGAGAGGGTACTGGGAGGCACCCCTGCCTTGGGATTACCTCCATTGGTGTGTAACTGTAGTTCACCAGAAAGGAAAGGCCAATCACTGGGACCAGGAGGAACTCCAGCCTGAATGTATCATTCTCAATGTCGAATGTTTTCCGGAACTTCCAATAGATCATGTACACTGTGACATAGGCACAAAGGAGGAAAACAACCTAGAGAGACATGGACATCTATGAGATCATTTCTTTTTTAGTTTTTTTGAGCAAAAGTTTCTTTGTGTAACAGCCCTTGCTGTCCTGGAACCTGCTTTGTAGACCAGGCTGGCCTCAAACTCTCAAATCTGCCTGCCTCTGCCTCCCAAATGCTAGAGTTATACGCATGCACCATCACATCCGGGTAATGAAATAATTTCTTTGCGCTCATGTTAAGCTGTAATATCTGTAACTCCGAGGGCCAACATGCCACTGTCCCCAACAGGGGTGTGTGTGTGTGTGTGTGTGTGTGTGTGTGTGTGTGTGATGCTTCTGTGGCCCATAGCCTCCTGGGTTGGAGTCTTGCATTAGAGATACATGAGGGACTTCTCTGATGCTGGTGTAGACTGAATTGGGATAAAAGACTTGGTCACTTCACTAGAATGAGAATCACCACACCTGCAGCATGGGATCACATGCCCTGTGAAGACATAGACGTCTGTCTCCTCTACAAGAGGATTCATGGAAGGCAGGGCCCTCCTGAGAATCCCCCAGCTCCTTACTCAGTGCAGATTGGTGAGGGAGCGAATACAGGAAGTGATGACTACCTTTCCATTCCATGACAGACTGGATGCCTGTCCTGGCACAGCAAGGCTGGGTGTGGAGAGAAATGAACTAAGCAGGTGGTCCACCTCCAGCCATTCTAAGTAGATGATGATTTTAAGACCCCAGGCTCAGATTCACGCTGAGTTCAAATGCTTCACATCATCTTCCTCCTACCACTCCTAGTCATGTTTTGGAATCCCAAAGGCTGTGTCTGAGACAAAGAATTTCCTTTGGTGCACCTTATAAACTTTGGAATCTTTACAGTTATAGATGATACACTCCCACCCCACACATGAGCCCATAGAGCTGTAACTTCAGATATGCACTCAACTCAAATTACACTTCCCAGAGTATGTGGGAATCAGGGTGGAATTTTCAGAAAGGTATTGTTTGTTTTGTTTTTTTTGAAAGAGTCTTCAAGTATGTGTGTGTGTTGGGGGCACAAATACATGTCGTGGTGTGCATACAGATGTCAAAAAACAACTTGTGGTGATTGGTTCTCTCTGTCTACTAAAGGTTCTGCAGATTCAACTGAGGTCTTGAGGTTTGATGATATCTTTACTCCCTGGGCATTCTCCTACAATCTTGACATGTATCCCCAGGCCAGCCTGGAACTCGCCATCCTCCATCTCAGATTTTAGATAAACTGTTTTAAAAGAACTTCCTCCATCTGGGCTTGGTGGCGCACACCTTTAATCTCAGCGCTTGGGAGGAAGAGGCAGGCAGACCTCTGTGAGTTCAAGGTCAGACTGGTCTACTGAGTTCCAGAACAGCCAGAACTGGAGACCCTGTCTCACAAAACAACAACAACAAAAAGATTTTTCTTCATAACCCTAGCATATGGGAGGCTGAGGAAGGATGATTTCACGTTCAAGGCTAGCCTTTACTGTGTGATAAGACCCTGTTTCTAAACTAAGAATAGGGGGCTGAAGAGAGAGCTCAGTGGTGAGTTTTCTACAGAGAACCTTAGTTCAGTTCCCAGCACCCATACGGCAGCTCACAATGAGCTTTAACTTCAGTTCCAGGGAATCTAACACCCTCTTCTAGCCTCAGCGGACACTACATACATGTGTATGTACATACATACATACATACATACGTAAACACTCATCCCTATAAAATAAAAGTCAGTCTTTAAAACAAGCTAGGCCTGGTGACACAGTCCTGTACTGCAGCACTCAGGAGTTCCAAGCCAAGGCAGCATAGTAAGACCCCCATCTTAAAAACAAAACAAAAAATGCTTACCTAGCTGGCAGGTACCCTACTATACCAGCACTGCCCTTCTGCCTTAGGAACCACAGGACACATCTTATGACCCTGTGGTAACTAGAGATAGATATTATGCTCATGACCGCTACACAACTTACCCCGCCCACTGCCAAACGAAAATGTGAGGCTCTGTTTAAAACTAGGAATTTCAAGATGGCAACAGCAGAGACCTCACACAAGAGTGGTGCTCTGTTGAGCAGCGGATAGTTTCCACGCCCACGAGTCCCGGCCACCCTAAGAATGTCAGAGCACGGAGTTAAAAGCCTAGGACGTCCATGGGCCTGCTAAGCCAGTTCCGGGCTGCTCACATCCCGATTTTATGTTGCAGGAGTGGTAAGCCCTGACTTTGCTGAAGTCACTCACTCTGTCCGCAGCATCTGAGCAGCTGCACCCCACTCTGCTGACTAGCAATCTGTTCCTACCTCTGATGTGCTCGTCTCAGAGCCAGGAGGGTTGGTAAGAGTCTTCACTCCAGAACACCCAACACTCTACGGCACAGAGACGGGGCCTGAGAACACGGCCCACACTTTCAAATCACACACCGTCACAGCCTCAGGTCCCTGCGGCCGATCTGAGCTGCCTGACCCTCCGTGCCCAGTCCCCTCCACTGGCCTCTCCCCCACCCCCAGCAATTGCACATGATCCCCACTGCCTCCGCCTCATACCGCTTCTCTGAAGAGACCAGTTTGGCTTGTCTCGAGGGGTTATTCTCCTGCCTATGCATTTTGCTTGGTGTTCTCCCTCTGATCTGCACAAGGCTTGTGGCTTGGCACTCACACCTCGGTTCACATCAGCTCCTGACCGCATTCCCTGAGCTAGCTACCTGGTAGTCTTCTATTATATAACTCTCTTTTCAAAACTTTTTAAAACAAAAACATCAATTAAAGTATGATTTTAATACTTTGCTTAGCCCCATAACCAGTGTTTTCATTTGCTTATGATGGTCCCCTGTGAGACATGAGTTTTTTTTTTTTTCATGTGCATTGGTGTTTTGCCTGCATATATGTCTGTGTGAGGGTGTCAGACCCCCTGGAACAGGAATTACAGACAGTTGTGAGCTGCCATGTGTGTCCTGGGAATTGAACTGGGGTCCTCTGGAAGAGCAGTCAGTGCTCTTAGTCACTGATCTATCTCTCCAGTCCTGAGACATGAATCTTGAATGTCTCCAAGTGCCTGGCACAGCAGAGGCAGGGCACGGTTGCTGCAGTGTGGTCAAACCAGTTCGCCAAACGGTTCCAGATTCCAATAAACAAGTATCTGATTTGTTCATTGTTTAACCACTCTGTGTAATGGCTAATAGGAAATGTTCAGTCCATGACAGGATGCCAGTGTTTACACTTGTGTGTATGGGTGGTGGTGGTGTGTGCACACGGAAGGTCTTGTAAGAACACTGTCTTACCGTGTAGCCCTGGAATTAAGTATGTAGACCAGACTGGCCTTGAACTTGCAGCAATGCTCCTGCCTCTCTGCTTCCTCCATGGCTGAGCTTATAGGAGTGCATCATGATGCTTACCTCACATTTAAATTTGTAACCTTGATGATTCATAACCTTACCCCTCTAAGCTAAGTACAAGTACCACTTTGGCCCCCAGGGAAACAATGCAAAGGCCCATGCCTAAAAGCGTCCCTGTGCAGCAAGGCAGGTGGGCCAGCTCCAGCCTGGCCTGAGCTCCCAGCACGCCAACAGCCCCTGTCCTTACCTTCATCACTGTGTTGTAGATGGAGATGAAATTGGAGAAGAGGTCTAGGTACCTGGTGGTGAAGACCAGAGCAAAAAGGACTTGGCTCTTCCCAGAGATGCCTGTGCAGGGCGAATGAGAGGCCATGAGATCACAGCCTTCGGGGCAGCCATGCAGGCAAGGCTGTCCCTGCCCCTCGCTAAGTCACTGGAGTCCTCTGCCTCTTGCTAAGCTGTAATCTCTCTGGAAATAAAAGATTTGAACACCACGTTCCCAGTCACCCCGCGTGTGCCACCTTGGTGCTCCTCTGTGGAGGATTCGGGGGTAGTGTGAGTTGCCTGGGTGGGGGTGTTGAGGCTGTTCTGTGTGCCACCCCCAGAGCCCCATCCTGGGAGAACAAGGCGCTGACTCCAGGGGCAATTCACCAGGGAGACAAGCAGGCAGATGAAGGCACAGGCCAGTAGCACTTTGTTTTCCAAAATGCAAGAACTGGAAAAGCCCTTTTCCTACCTACAAAGGTTATGTCTATTTTTACTCATTGTAATACAGAAACCGGGGCTGCAGCTCATCAACACAGCGCTTGCCAGGCACGCTCGAGGTCCTGGGTTCAGTCCCAACATCCCGGTAAGTAACAGACACCGGATGGCGCAAACAGAAGCAAAGAGGGCTGAGCGCACAGACCTCTGCCCACAGCTCGCTGTATGTGCCTGCATGCGTGTGCGTGACATCACACACGGCGCCTGATTTCCTCGTCTCTTTCTTCTCTCCTATTGAGTAGTCCTGACTGGCCTGGAACTTGTTACATAGAATAGGCTGGCTTTGGGCTAGGCATGGTGGCGCATACCTTTGATCCCAGCACTCAGGAGGCCGTGGCGGGCCTTTTGAGCTCAAGGCCAGCCAGGGCAACACAGTGAAACCCTGTCTCAGAATTAATTTTTTTTAAAAAGGCTGGCCTTAAGCTTTTGGCAACCTTCCCTGCCTCTGCCTCCTCAGCGCTGACATTACGGGTGTGTACCATCATGCCCAGTTCTACGGTCCATCTGTCTGACATCTTTCTTTTAAAGGATTTATTTACTTTGGGCTGGAGAGATGTCCCAGTAGTTAAGAGCACTTGCTGCTCTTGCAGAAGACCGGGATTTGGTTCCCAGCGCCCACGTGGTGCTCACAACTGCCTGCAATCCAGTTTCAGAAGACTGGATGCCCTCTTTCAACCCCCACTGTCAGTGCACACATGTGGTACATACACACAGACTCAATTACACACCCATACACATAAAAGGGATAAATACATACAATACTGATTTTAGCAAGGTGTGGTGGTGCATACCTTTAATCCCAGCACTCGGGAGGCTGAGACAGGTGGATCTCTGTGAGTTCTAGGCCAGCCATGACTACATACTGAGAACATGTCTCAAAATGCAAACAAAAAGATTACATATGCATGTATGTGTACATGTATATATGTGTACCACATGTGTACCTTGTGCCCATGGAAGTACCTGGAACTGGAGTTACAGACAGCTGTAAGCCATGATGTCAAGCTGGGACTTGAACCCCGGTCCTCTACAAGAGCAACCAGTGCTTTTAACTACAGACCCATCTCTCCTGCCCTGGCTTATGGTGTTTCTTGGCCTCCCTGGCCATTTATTTATTAATTCATTTATCGGAGTTATAGAGTCTTGTTATGTAGCTCAGGCTGGCCTTAAAGTTCCAATTCTCCCAACCCAAGCTGCCCAGAGGTTATTCTTAATGTTTTTAAAAACTCTTTATAAAATGTATCGACTTATTTATTATGTATCTGGGTGGGGTATGTTGCACATGCGCCCTCTATGGAGGTCAGAGGACAGCTTCTGTGGGATGGTTTCCTCCCTGCACCATATGGATCACACTCAGAAGCTCAGACTTGACAGCAAGCACCTTGACCCACCGAGCCCTCTCCCCAGCCCAATCTGTAGTATTCAGAGACAGCACCTCACGTAGCCCAGGTTGGCCTACACTCTGCGAAGACAGTGTGAGATGTCTCATCTCAGGTCGGCCTCACACTCTGTGTAGACAAAGCTGGCCTTGAATTCCTAATTGTTCTGCCACCGCCTCCCGAGCACTGGAATTACAGGCTTGCTACCACCATAACCACGGACTTTTTAATGAAAGAGTTTCAGAGTCCAGAGAGCACTCTTGTACCGCCATGCAGCTTCTGCCACAGTGGATGTCACACCCAGTGGCCGTGAAGAAGGCATGAACAGGGGCTAACACTGCGCAGTAGTGTGGTGCGTAATCCCATCACTCGGGATGCAGAGGCAGAGGCTTTAAGAGTTCAAGGCCAGCATGGGCTACATAAGGAGTCTTTTTGTTGTTGTGTTTTTCAAGACAGGGTTTCTCTGTTGTAACTCTGGCTGTCCTGGAACTCATTCTGTAGACCAGGCTGGCCTCGAACTCACAGAGATCCACCTGCCTCTGTCTCCCAAGTGTTGGAGTTAAAGGCGTGCGCCATCACCCAGCAAAGAGTCTTGTGTTTAAAAAACAAAACAAGGACTGGGGGTGTGGCCTAGTGGTAGGATACTTGCTAAGCCTGTGTGAAGCTCAGGATTTCATCTCCTGCACCAGAAAAAATACACACAAAGCCAAACAGTGGAACCACTCTACTTTTGACTCCACCCCCCTCTCCCCAGTGTTCCTGCTGCACACTTCCCTGCTGGGGCTCCTCTGGCCACTGCTGGTGGTCATGGAGGTGGTTCCAAGGGCCAGGTCCCTTCTTTTTCCTTCTTCCCTCCCCTATCAGGCCCACACCAACCTGTCACCTCCGCCAACCGCTGCCCTTCACAGGGCCTGTGTCTCTGCAGCCAAGGTCAACTCCCGAGTCCCAAGAGCAGCTAAGGTCGCCTGCCCGTCCCTAGAGTCCCTCTCCCAGCCCGGCAGCACCTCGAGGGCCTTCTATGGCTCTACCTGACTATGTTACCATATCACCTAGCTGCCTCTTGCCCTGTACCCCCACCATCTCAGCCATCCCTGCGGCTGACAGCCTCTAACACACACACACACACACACACACACACACACGCACATGCTCCAAATCTAAGTCCTCTCAGTTCTGGCCTGTACCTTTATTCACCCGTCTACTCTACTTTCCAGGCCAACACGGCCTCGGAGTCAGCCCATCAGGCCCTTATCTCCTGGCAGGCCCTCCACCCCTCCTGGATAAACAGCCCTCCATCCCTAGCACTCAGGCAGGCAAAATGGCAGCCGCCCGAGGGCCTCCCTCCATCTCTCACATCCCATCAGTCACCAGGCTCAGGTCCCTTCAGTACGCCTTAGCTCTCGCCTTCTCCTCCACTGCTCTTCAGTGCGTCCCAGACTGTTCTCCCCAAATCTTTCATGCCACCAGCGGTCCCCATTTCAGTCTCCATCCAGAAACCCAAGGGCTATTTTAAAATAAAATTCTGCTTAAAGCTTTTAAGTGACTCCCAAATGTCCTTAAAAGACCCAACACCTTACCCCAGCTGCTGCCTGGGCCATGCTCTCCCCGGCTCCTGTCACTCTCCAGCCTAGCGATATGTCAGATAATATTCCAAGTGGATAGTCTGGGCAGTGTGACCCACGGAGTGTCGGAGTGTCTCTTCCTTCATAAGCCCACACCGCCTACCTAACTCTTTTCGGGGCTGGACGGTCTTGGGTCAAAGTGACCCTTTTGTTATTTGTTTGTTTGAGACAGGGTTCTCTGTGTAGCCCTGGCTGTCCTGGAACTCACTCTGTAGACCAGGCTGGCCTGAGTCCTGGGATTAAAGGCATTTCTCACCACCTCCAATTTTTGCATGTATTTCTATGTAAGGGAATCTGATCCCCGAAACTAGAGTTACAGTTAGTTGTGAGCTGACATGTGGGTGCTGGGAATTGAACCCAGGTCCTCTGGAAGAGCAGTCAGTGCCCTTAAACACTGAGCCATCTCTCTACCCCCACCAGATGACGTTTTTAATGAGTAAGAAGGAATATGCCTTACTAAGGACTCCTGTTCTGAAGTATACTAGGCCCACATACTGGCTACAGAAAAACCTGGGCCTCACACCCCTCACCAGTAGAATGGGCTCCTGTGACAGGAGGCTTATGAGGGGGACCTAGGACCCAGGCAGGGTCCTGGAAGGCAGTGTGCTTTAAGGATGAAGATGGCCATGAAGGAGCTTGTGCAGGGGCTGGCTGTGCAACCCCTCAGCAAGCCCTCATGGAGGCCTTCCGGAGAGGTCCTCCATCCTCTTAGGACAGCGTTGGTAGCAGCCCCACAGGAGACGCCTGGCCACTACAGTCTCCTGTCCTCCTCACGGGTGGGCTCAGGGACCCACTCACATTTTCTCAGGAAGCACAGTGCCTCCACACATACTCCTAAAACACTGATTCCCACAAATGCCATACCCACTTGGGGCTCAGGAGTGAGTGAGCCAGACAGGAAGCCTCTGGTCCGATGGGCAAACAAGGCCTCCAGGCTACATAGCACAGCAAGACAGTGGCCATTGTCTTGGCGTTGTGGGCTGGCACCAGAGCACTTACTAAGGTCAGGAAGCCACACCACTCACTTGCTGATTAGCCCTCACTGTCCCTTTTTGCTGGTGTCTCAGTAGGCCAGTCCCCAGGTGCCCTGAGCCAGACCCTGAAAGACTGTGAGTGGCAATCTCTCAGGAGACCACCAAACCCCAGTCACTTCCAGTTTGGAGCCACTGGGTCCAAAACGTGCCCTGATCCATACCCAGCCCAGATCCTATCCAGTCTCCGAGGTGACTACAATGCTCTCAACCTCCATCTCCTGACTTAGGAGAGTACTCGCTGCACCTCTGCCTCTGCTCTTATATCTTCCATGGCTTCCTTAGTCCTGGATCCCCAGCACGGTGGGAAACCCTCTGGACCACCCTACCTTCTGGATTCTCTCCCTCCTGTGTCATCCCAGGACACGCCCTGTGCTGCAGGCATCTGCACCGCGTCCACGCTGCGCCCTGCTCCTGGCACACACCCTGCCCATCCTCTCCCATGGGCAGAGCTGATCCCTCCACGTAGCGCCTAGCTGCTCTCTGCTTTCCCAGCTCTGGTGGAGACTGAGCTCACCCCAAAGATGCACCCCGTCGGCATGCCTTGCACAGACAGGGACAAGAGGGGCAAAGATGGCAGGAACACGGTGGGCAGCTTTTCACTGCACGGGGGACTGGGACTGCCATCATCAACCCAGCCTGGAAACTTCTCCCAAGCCCAGCCGGGCAGCCAGGCCTCTGGTCAAACAGGGAGCCCCTCCAACGCCCCCCACCTCCACTCAGGGCCAGCTCCGCACTCCTGGGCCAGGCTGGCGTCACCAGAATGCAGGAGAAGGAAGGGCTCTCCCTCGGGGAGTGGAAGGCAGGAGAGAGTGGAGGGAAAGACCCCCGAGGCCAGAGTGGCTCCAAAAGCCCGCGCGCTCCCCTCCCAGTGCGTGACACTGCCAGCTCGGGACGAAGGGTGGGGAGGGCCGGGTGCCATCGCGAACCACTTCGCTGAAGCTTTCGGAAGCGCGCGCGGTTCCCTAGGAGCCCGGGTCCCGGCCCGGCCCGCTCACCCGAGCAGCTCTTCGACCTCCAGATCTTCATCAGGAGCAAGATCATGGCCAGGAGGTGGCTCAGGTCTCCGAGGATTCGGAACACGTTCATGGTCCCGCGCGCGTGGCCTGGGACTTCCAGGGAACTTTCTGCCACGTCCCGTCCGGCGCCTCGCGGTGCCCGGGGTCCGCGCCGCCCTCCTCGCTCGCGCGCGGTGACGTGGCGGCCCGGCCGGGAGCGCGCGGGAGCCGGGGAGCGGCGCCTCCGGGTCCCCGGCGACGGGCGGGCGGTGTGCACGGCGGCCGCCGGCCTGCGCCCCTCCCCGGTCCTGCACGCGCACCCGCGGGTCCCCTCCATCCCCAGAAACCACAGTCACGGCTCGGCAGAAGCCCTGCTGGGGTCGGGTAGGCGGAAGCAGGCTGGAAGGCGCCGGTCTCTGTCTGCCCCTGTCATCCCCCTGGGTTGGGACACTGGAACTGGCCCTGACCCTCTCGCCTGTTACTCTGGGTGGCTCTGAGCTAACCTTGCTGATGGCTTCAGGTGTGGGAACAGGCTGAGCCTGGTTCCCCTCTCTGGGCCTCGGTGTTGACCTCCTTAGTACTTTGTTTCTGTTCCCCTCTTCCTTGTGCGAGAAAAACTTCACCGACCAGGAAAAACTCCGCACGTCAGCTAGGCAGGCAGGATAGAGTGGGAAGAACCTCGTGTGGGCCTGAGGCCTCTCTCACTGCTGTGTGTTCTTGAGCAGGGCAGCCACCCTCTCTGGGCACAGGTCTCGGAATCTGTAGACATGAAACAGATGAACCAAGGTGTTGTGGGATGTTTCATTTGTGGATAATATTTTAGTTAAGATTTGTTTACACCTCTGTGCCATCCCCAGTTTCCACACGCCCCCCCCACCCCACCCCCAGGAGATTCCTGTTATTTGTTTAATGAGGGTCTGTGTGAAAACAGGAAGAAAAACACCTGGGGGATTGAGGGGTGGAGCAAGGAGGGAGCAGGGAGGAGGAGGCGGAGCAGGAGTATGGGGGGGCGGGGACCAGAGAGAAGAGAACCAAGAGGAGAGCATGGGGTGAAGAAGCCTTGGAGTGAGCTCTCTGCCTAAGCCGCCCTGGTATTAGACCCCTGAGATTTGTGATATAATGTGTTAATAAATAATTTTAACATGAACAACATTGGATGATTACTAACACCTAGACCCTGCCTTCTTCTTGATTGCAGCCGCCCTCCCACAGTGGGAGCTCTTCATCTCTCCCTAAAGAAATGGCCTGAAAGAGAGGCCTTGGCAGGATGAAGCTCTGTCACTACCACGTTCACCCACTCTTTCCATGCACACACCCCCATATGCCTTCACCTTTATGCCTAGCACAAAGCAGTTCTAGAAGGCTTGGCGTGTGACCCGAGGACCATGTGGCCTGAGAGTACAGCCTGTAGGACACTGGACAGGCTTGCTGGGAATGCAGGTATGAAGGTGCACACTCACACACACACTCACTCCCACTCACATACACACATACACTAACACACGTTCACACAGGCACACACACCATACACACACATACACAGACACACAGGCACACACACTCATACAGGTATACACATACCATACACACACACACACATACACTAACACGCACATGTTCACACAGGCACAAACTCACACAGGCACACACACACATATTCACATATACTCACACATACACACAGGCACACACACAGGCACACTCATACACTCACACACAGGTACACACACACCATATACACACATACTCACACAGGCACACACACACAGGTATACATACACCATACACACATATTCACATACACACTCGCACACACACTCTCACACACCCCACACACACTCACACACACTTGTAGTTGTATATCTACTGTGGAGGCTCAGCAAAGATGACAAAGGGGCACTTTCATAACTGCAAATGGTGCCAGACCTCAACAGAGAGAACCACCGTCCTGGCCAGCACCATACTTGATTGACAGTGAAACCTGGAGCGTCTGAGCTCAGGTGTATTTATTGACTCTGAACTCAGTGCAGAGCATAAGCAAGCAAACATCCCCCACAGAAATCCAACCTCTGCAGACAATACGGAATGCCAAGACCTAGGTTAGCCCCTCACCTAACAGTGCATAAACGATTTCAAACATAACTAAAAATAAACATTTTCTGTATAAGCCAATCAAAAAATTGCTTTTTATCTCTACAACACAATTTAATACTATACCAGAGCAAAACCATTGATAAGAGGAACAATCATGAGTGTTGCTAAAGCACAGGACCAAATGAAACCAAACATCTATCACGGTTTTTCAATGTCTTTGGACAGCAGAAAAACATTATCAATGTCCCATTATCTAGAATTCACTCATGATCTTCTGGGATCCTCCAAAGGGATTGAGTCACTTCTCTGGCTCTGCTTTTGCAATACACACAGTTTCTCCCTCCAGGCTCTGGCTGGCTCCCCTCCACTGCTGCTGCTGTTCTTGGTGGTCATCCCATGGCACTGGCATCTTCAGAACTGCTGGGGTCCCTTGCTGCAACTGGGCTGCACGTTCACCATTAGCCCCTCCTGGGCTCTCGTCACAGTGCCAAGCCTCAACTTTTTCTCGTGATCCCTTCAATCTGGGCCTTCAATTGCTACTGAGGCTGCACCTTCGTTAATGGCCTCTCCTGGCCACTTACAGTGCCAAGCCTCAGCTGCTTTCGTGCCTTCAAAACCAGTTACCACGTGAGTGACTCTTACGGTACCAAGTTCAGCTGTCAACACGATGTACAAACTGGGCCAATTCTGGAAGACAGTTTCTGTAAGCTGACCCTGAGGAAATACTTTCAAGATTTTAAGATAGAGTCTGGTTTGCAGGAAAAACAACTAGTCCTTGTCTGCAGGAAAGGTTCCCCTTATGGGGTGGAGTTCTCATCACTGTCACCAATATCTGGATCACTTGCCTTTTTCTTAGGTCTGCAGAAAAAAAAAAAGTTCAATTTGACTAAGTGGATTTTTTGCTCTAAGCCAGGACTTCCACAACAGCAGGGGGTCCTGGGCCGGTGGTAAGAAGCTCCAGTTGAAACATTCTGGTGGTTTGGCTGTCTGTTTCACCACTGCTATGGACAAACATACAACCCCTTTCATGGATCTCAAACACACATGCAATGCAGCTATCAGAAAACTCAGTTTCTGAAACAATACACTGCCATGGCAGGAGGGAGCTTCAGCTCCATGATCAGGAAAAGCAGTAAGAACCTTGCTTTCTCCTGCTCCCAGCTGAATTCTCTATCTCTGAGGGCCTCCATTCTGTGACTCGCCTCGAAGCTTTTTCTCACTTATTAATTTCACAGTCTTTTCTCTTAATGGAGGCTTATTTCCTTTCTCCTCTTCCTTCAGGAGCCTTCAATTAATACCTTAATATCTATCTATCTTCTGGTAGCTTCCCTGAGTGTACTTTACCGGACACTGTGAGGTCTTGAGTTCTTTTTCTTCTTGTCTCCACATTTAATTAACTGGCATGATGTCCTGCCCCACATTGGTGCACCATTTGTAGCTGTACGCTGCTGGGGCAGCTCACCAAAGAAGACAGGGAGGCATTTTCCATAGGTGCAAACTGTGCCAAACACCATACTTGACTGACAGTGGAACCCGGAGCATCTGAACTCAGGTGTTTGTATTGATCTGAACTCAGGTGCAGAGCATAAGCAATCAAACACTCCCCCACAGAAATCTAACACCTGCAAACAATACGGAATGCCAAGGCTAGGCTAGCCCCTCACCTAACAATGCATAAAACAATTTCAAACATAACTGAAAATAAACTTCACCAACACACACACTCATACAGACCCAGGTGGTATGTGGCTCTCAGTTGGTAGAATACTTGCCTCGGACACACAAAGGCCTGCATTCAGTCCCCAGTACCACATAAAAAACTGGGTACAGGGCCTGGTGAGATGGCTCAGCCGGTAAAGTCACTAGCTGACAAGCTTGACAACCTGGGCTCAATACCCAGAACCAACGTGATGGAGGGAGAGAACCCATTCTTGAACGTTGTCCTGTACACAAGTGCTCTGGCGTGTGTTCACAATGCAAATTCAAAGAGGAAAACAAACAAAAACCCTGGGTGTGGTAGGTACCTATAATCCCTGCATTTGGAAGGTAGAGGTACAGATACCACCAAAGACCAGCCTGGTGAGCCGTGAGTTTTATTGGGATTACTCATAGAAGCAGAAGTGACTCAGACACAGCTGTGTCATCAAAGGCCCAGCCCAGCATGGCTGACAGCTCACAAAGCTGGGAACCTGGAGCTCACTGCACAGCCTGCAGGCAGCTCAGCAGGCTGGAGAATGTCCTTTCCGGGTGCCTCGGTTGGTCTAAACCTCTTCCAGGCAGCTCTGCTGGTTTCTTCGTCTTCCTGGCAGCTGGTCTGGTCTCCTTCTTTGCAGCTTGTCTTGTCTAAGAGTCTTCGAAGCTGGACTTGCTGCACTCCACCTGGCAGGGAGGAGGGGGGGGGGGGGGGGGGGGGGGGGGGGGGGGGAATCTGGTCAGTTTCAGGAAGTTCTTGAAGGTATTTTCGTTTACTTCCCGGCTTCAAGAACTCCCTGCAGGATGGAATGCTTCAGTCTGAGGAAACTGTTAGACAGCACACAAACACACGCACGCACACACGCGTGCAAGAAGTAGCTGAGAAAAGATGAGATATGTGCACAACCAAAGCTTGAGGGTCACCATCTGCACAATGTGCCCAGGTAGGCACTGCCATTCTCACCAATCCCGGGCCAACCTGGAAAGCTCTGCCCCTCAAGAAACCATAGAAAGCCTGCTTCCAGACCAGTTCTTAGCCACTCCTCTCACAAGCAGAGGCAGCTCCCCTCTCCCATGTTTTCCCCAGTAAATCTCTTACGTGAGGTTTGTTGTGTGGTGTGACTTTGTGGTGGTATTCCTTGGCTCCCGACTGCCAGGATACCTGTCCATCGGAGCTGTAACACTTACACTATACACAGAATCCTAGGCCCGGGGAGGTGAGATCGATTCTGAGGATCACACAGACATGGTGTCAGTCAGCCTAGAGCCTGAAGCCCAGCCCCAGTCTGACTGTGCTTCCCTGCTTTGTTGGGGAGGAATTCCCAGCCTGCAGAGGTGGGTGAGGGCGTGAGACCTGTGTCAACAAGGACTCCCGCCTGACAGGGAGCTTTCCCACAACGAGAACCATGGGGCTTGTACATCTTGGGAAGGTTGCACACCTGTAGGGTGCTAGGCACCTACGGGCATTCTGGGAAGCATCTCCCTGTTCAGAGTCCACAGGGCAGGCAACGGAGCCTGAGGTCAGAGAGGTGAGGTGCATGAACCCTGGCCCTCTGGGAAGCTAAGTGGCCCTCAGCCCTCTGTCTGCTGCCTTCACCCAGCCCTGCCTAGGCACCTCCCCTAAGTTGGTACCCAGAGAAATCAGTGGCTATTTACATCCCTCAGGTGAGCCTACCCAATCAGCTGGCATCTCCTTCCAGTGCCACCTCCTCCTCAAGCCAGAGAGAAGCATGAGCAGCACATCTACCATCCTGGGGAGCAGCTGTCAGTGGGGCCTGGAACTGAGTCTTCCTCTTCCTTTAATCCTCCCAGAAGACCCTGGCAGCAAGGTCAGCCAAGGCCAGGGGTCCTGAAAAGTGACCATCATGGTGGCAAAAGAGAAAGAGCCGAGGCTGGGAAGCTGCAGGGCCTGGACCTTACCCTGGGCCAGCCACTGTGGCTGTGAGCCCGTGCATGCCCCTCCTCTGGGCCTCAGCTCACCCATCTGTGAAATGGGGGAACCGGAGAAAGAACTGCTGGCTGCTTTTCTGTGGTTCTGGTGTCCTGTCTTCCCCAGGCTCCTGGGAAACAAATGCTGAGTCTGAGTTTTATAGACAAGGAGACACAGGGTCCATGTCCTCTCTCGTGCCTGCAGGCTGCAGTAGCTTACCACATCCGGCCCATCCATCCAAGGTGGAACATCTCTTAAAGCACTACAGAAATCAGGTGCAGTGGTTCCTACCTGTAATCCCAGCACTTGGGACCCGGAGGCAGGAGGACTGACTTGAGTTCTGAGGCCCTCTCTCAATAACTAAATAATAATTAAAGAGTTTCTGGAGTAAATTCCCATACTTTGTTAAAACATTTCTCTCCAGCCCATTCCCTACCTCCAGTAGCCTGGACATTTCCCATCAGTCTTCAGTGGGTGGGAGTGAGTGCCTCAGTTCCCACACACCCAAAAAGGTGCTTGCTGAGGTGAAGCCCAGGGAAATTTCCCTCCGCTCAAAGGGTGAGGAGTGTTCTGTCTCACTACCAAAGCAGCTTGTATGTTCAAGTTGTGGGAGAGAGAATGAGGGTCACTCAATTATACAAAACAAGATAGCACGCATAATGTTCTTTTTCTCCTTACTGGTGGTAGTGCTTTGTTACATTTCACCATTGTGTTGGATACCCTGCAGAGTGTGGGGGCAGAATACCAGAAGACAAGGACAATCTATTTGGGGGCTCCTAAGACTCACCAAGGGTTCCCAGGTCACAGGGCTTCAAACAGCTCAGTGAGAGGTGGGCTCCCCGCTGCCCTTGTCTCCTGGCAGTTGGGCCCAGGTGTCTCAGGAGATGCCCAGACACGGGCAGGTCCATGGCTGGTGGCATTTTACAGATCAGGCAACCAAGGTTGTGAAAACTCCCTTCCGCTTTTATTGAAGACCAGCTGAGTGCCAGGTCCTCTGAGGGCTGAAAAATCAATGCAGCCTGCAGGACTTCTTTGGGTGCCCAGTGGGGAGGGAGAGACTATTCACAAACAGTGCAAGGTCCACGGGATGGAATAAGCTCTCTTTGAGGAAGCTGCAAGCAGGATTGTAATTTAGGCAAGTCTCATGGCAAGTGAATTAAGAGTAGGAGCTGGCTTTAGAACAAAACTTAGAGAGAGGGCTGCATGGAAGTAAAGAAATGGTTGCGGACAAGGAGCTAAGCTACGGCCCACTGTCCCAGCGCATCCTGTTTAGGCTGCTCTTTAAAAGAGGTCAAGAAAGGGAAATTATACAGATGAACTTCAGGCTAGGCACATGAGTTGGAAGTCTCGGGCTTCACCAGCAGAGGAGGTAGCCAGTTTAAACCATTGAATCTCTCACGTCCGCCACTTGTATTTTTACTGACTCGAGGGATGGCCACAGGGGCAAAGTTAGCAAAGTGTCTAAAGCGCCTTGCAAAGAACAGGTGAAATCACCCGTCAGTCCCTCGATCCCCTGCACGGGAAACTGAGGCCCAAAGAGGGCCCGAAAAGCGACCCAGGAGGAAGCACGGAACCAGCGCAGCCTCGGAGGGCGATTCCCGCTCCTTCCCGGCGCGTTGGATTTCTGGAAGCGCTGGGAGTTGACCGTGACGGGTTTACACACGCCGCCGCGCAGCGCTCTGAGGTGTGTGCTCCACGGTCGGAGAGTCGCTCCAGGGTCAGGTCGTTTCCGAGACCCCAGACGCCCGCGGTCCGCGAGGCCGCCCCAGCCGTGGCCGGGAGCCGGGAGCCGGGAGCCGGGAGCCGGGAGCCGGGAGCCGGGAGCCGGGAGCCGGGAGCCGGGAGCCTGAGCCCGGCCTGGCCCGGGCGAGGTTCCCACGGCAACCGCAAGCCGCTCCTCGCGTCTCCCGAGTGACAAAGCGCGAGCCAAGACCCGGAGCCCGGATTTCTGGAGCCGAGACACGGAGCGACGCTGGGCAGAGATCGCGGCTGGCCAAGTGAGGAGGGGAGCGTCGGCCTTTCGTCCTTGTGCATCGTCCCGAGGGCATCCTCCAAACCCATCCCCACTCACCCTGGGCGCAAGGTGGCCACCAGCTGTGGCCGGATACCTGTCTGTCTGGGGATTCCTTTCTTGCTTTCCAGGTGGGGAGACGGAGGGCTTAGGCTGCGCCCCAGTATCACTAGGTGAAGTAGGCAAAGCCAGGCCCTGCCCTCCACGCCCTCCATCCCGACAGAGAACTGTGCAGACAATTGGAAGTCCAGCCACGATCATCTCCTCGGGTGGAGACCAGCCCAGTTAGTAACCTGCTGTGTGGTCTTGAATTCCCCACTCCTCTCCAGGTCTAGGAGATGGGACACTACCACCAATGCCTCCAAGTAATTCTCACCAAGTGTGTGAAATAGTCACCAAGTTTAAAAGAAGCTGTCGAACTGCAAAGCGCCTTGCACGTGCCAAGGGACATCTCTGTTTCTGTTCTGGTCCTGTCGGTCACTCCAGCCCCAAGGGCAGTCTCTGTGACAGCCAGCTGCACCCTGAAGCTGGATCTCAGGACTTCCCATGCCTAGAAGTTTCCAGCCTGCAGGTGAGTCTACTCCTACTTTTTTCTTCCCGTGGATGCAGCCCAGGGCAGTTCTCCTGGGACCCAAGATTGTACGCCCCGGGTTTAGAGAGGCTCACAGAGGTATGACCTGTCCCCCTCTTCTGTGACTGAATCCATCAAGCTCCTCAGACATCGAAGTTGTCCAAAGCCCAGGACCTGCCCCCTGGACAGAGCCCATTTGGTACAACACCCTTTGAGGTCCACATGCTGGGCATGTGTGATGGTTGTATCTGTGAGTGTGGTGTATGTGTGTGTGTGTGTGTGTGTGTGTGTGTGGTGTGGGGGATGGATATATACATGGGTATGTGTCTATGTGCCTGGCATGGCAGGCCTTCGTCATGTGTGTGCACTTTGAATGGATGTGTGAGTCTGTGTACGTGTGTGTATTTATGGCTGTGTGAAGTGTCCTGTGGTATGTGTTGCTCATTCCTGGCATATGTGTTTACCGGGCATCTACGTGTGTCTTTCTGGTGAGGATGCATATCCAAATAGGCTTGTGTGGGCTGCGTTTATGGTGTGCATGAGAGGATGTGTGGCTGCTGGGATCTCAGGTGCTGTGTGTACAGCAGTGGTCTGGGCATGCTGAGGGTCTCAGGAGTAGAGGCTTCTCCCTCCTTCTCTGCTCACCTGGTGACCTTCTTCCCCAGCTAAGGACTGTGGTGGGGCCACTGGGCAGGCAAAGACCAGCTCCTGCTCCCTCCACAGACCTGTGGCTGCTCGGGTCTGTGGCCACAGTCGTCGCCACCAGAGGCTAGGTTGGATGGGTGAGCCTGGGGCCGGGGCTCATGTGACACCCCTTGCTGCCTGGCCTCCTCCCCTCCCCGCAGCAGGAGCAGCCGCAGGAAAGGTTGGCGGAGGGGGGCTATTTTGGGAGCATCTCCTTAGCAACAGCTGCCACTGCCGTCTGTGGCGGTTTTTCTATAGGTGCTAAAATATTCCACCCTGGTGACTGAGTGCTGGGCGGTGGGTGAGGATGGGGACTGAAGGTGGGAGAGACCCCTACAGTCTTCCATCCTAAGGGCTGGCACCCCGGCACAGAGGCTGGCTCTCTGGACCCTCAGCAGCCCTTTCCCCACTCTGGACCTCCCCTCTTGGAGCTGTCAGGATGGTGGAGCTTTGAGCAAGCCAGCTGTGTCCCGACCTGATTTCTCATCTAGACAGCTGGGTGGCCTCAGTTTGCCTCATCTGTGCAATAGGCTAGCCATACTCTCAGAAACTTTCTAAGACAAAACAAACAAACACTCTCTGGACTCAGTGACACTGACATTTCTAAGTGCACCCCAACCCAGCTGTTCAACCTGTCCGCACCCCTGCCCGTCACTCTTCCTAGAGCTGCGCACAAGCTCTTGAGGCCACTGTGGGACCCAGGAGGCCTGAGCAAGCTTCCAGAGTGGGTGGGTTAGTGAGCTCTCAGCCAACCTGGAATGATCCTTCTTTAATACCTAGGTAGGTGTTGAACCCAGTTCCAGTCCTGGCGTCTGTGTTTGATTATTCCAGCTGAGCCACAGCAAGCCACTTCTCCGTAGCTCAGTCTATTCCTATACCTGGAATCAAAGAGAGTCAAAGCCTCTGCTTCCCAGGCTTGTGAGGGTCAATGGGAGATGAAATAAGGGCTGTAGTACAACGAGCAAACACACTCAGCATAGCGGTTCTCCTGGACAGCTGTCTCTGGCCTCTGAAACTATGCATTCGACACAACCCTGTGCCCCGGCCTCCCCCCTGGAGCAGTACCTGAAGCGTAGAGTTCTCGTAGAAATTGAGACAGTGCTTATGAGAGCCTGGATCAGTACTGGGCGGATGGGATGAGTCCATGGAGTCTCAGACTGCCTGGCCCATCCTGTCAAGGAATGCTTCTGTACTGGATGACGACAAGTCCACTAGCATTTCAGGGCTAGAGAAGACCGTCCCGTTACTGACGAGGCCTCTGAGGCTGGTCCAGAGAAGATAAGCAACTCACTCAGGGTCACACAGGTTCTAACACTCAAGCCATTCTCCTTTCTTTCCTTCCCAGAGACCCCTTATGAACACACACACACACACACACGTGCACCCATGCACACGCACACACACGCACACACACACACACACACACACGTGCACCCATGCACACGCACACACACGCACACACACGCACACACATGCACACACGCACTCACATGCACACACGCACACTGGCAGGCCTCCCATCTCCTGTATCAAACAGGACATAAGCTACTGGACCATGACAGGGCCTGTGGTAAGGTCTCCCTGAAGCCTTCAATCAATTCTCAGAACAATTGCTCAAAGCACGGAGGTGTCTTATTCTTCCCACTTTGCGCAGGCAGAAAAAACAAGACCCAGCTTAGAGATGACCTGCCCAGGGGCACTTGGGTATCTATTTGATGGTGGAAGAAGGACTTTATTTCCTAGTATATCTGGACCCCTCCTGGCTTGGAGCTGTTACCCTCCTACTCCCCCCCCCTTTTTTTTTTTTTACCTAATTCCACCCCAGCCTCCTCCAGGGCCTCAGCAGTTGCCCCACAGTGCAGCCCAAGCCCAGCAAGCTGTCTCCATCCCTTCCTCAGCTAGTAACCCAGCGAGGGGCAGTAGCCTGCAAGAGCAGCTGTGCTGCTGGATCCAGACATCTCTGGTTTTCTGTCCCCTTCCTTCTTTCTGCTCTCTCTCTCTATATCACTCCCGGGGCAGTCAGCAGGGCAGGAAACTGCAGATCTCTTGCTGCCCCTCCATCCTGCCTCTTCCAGCCCACGCAGGGGTGCAGTAGATACCAGGCATCCCATCCGTCAGCTGCTAAGTGAACACTTATTTTGCTGGAGGGTGGGAATCTACACACACACACACACACACACACACACACACACACACACACGGGAACATCAGTCCTGGCTGTTGCCTGAGGGCACAGCAGGGTAAGGAGGGAGACTGGCGAAGTGAAGGTCCGAAGAGCTGAGGACCGCAACCACTGAACAGCAACCACGGAACAGCTGCGAGCGCCTGCAGCCCGCACCCAGCTGCCAACGGCCTGTGCACAGGGGGCTGTTAGCGCTCACATTTTGTAGACAGGTTAAACAGAATCATACTCAAGGTCATGTACTAGTTTCTAAGTGTGTTCGAAGCCAGGTCGGTTTGATTTCCAAATTGATTAAATATGGACCATACTTGTGCCTAACCCAGGGCTGGTGGTAAGTGGATCCCCGGAGCTGGGAGACTGAATGAATGGGTTCCTTGTGCCTTGGGAAGTGGTACTGAGGGTGCACTTGGAGAACAGCAGAATGGCTCTGAAGGCAAAGAAGACCAAGGGCATTTCAGGCACTCGGGGGACGGGGAGGGGGGGACGACTGAGCGTGCAGGCAGAGAGGTGTGAAGGCATCTGGTATGTTCTGGAATCCGTGGGAATTGGAGGACATGTGTGAATATACAGTGTGCGGGGAAAGGTAGAGCCTGACACCGCGTCATACCGAGGAGCTGAGACAGATCCCCAGGGGGAGGGAGAACCTACAGAAAGACAGCTGTGTGGCCTTGGTTCCTTTACACTTGTCCTAGAAGGTCTACTTGGCATAAGCGGCCAAAGAGATTGGAGACTGATTCAATTCTTCACGGCTTGTTGTGGCCCCCTCTTAGCTCCCCTCCCTCTCTGACCTGGGCCTAGTCCTCCATGGCAGGTTCAAATGGCCATCTACCTGCAGGTGTTCTAGACTCCTGTGGCCACAGAGAACGCTTTCCTCTCCTGTTTCCTTAGAAGGCTAGAGCAAGGTGGCGAATGCTCAAAGTGGCTGCTCCCTGGGGACTGGGAGGTGCTTCCAGAGTTGGGTCCCAGACCTGGGCTCTCTGGAGGTGGCTGGAGGAGGATGATAAGATCCTCTCTTATCAAGATAGCTTAAAAGGGGCTGGAGAGATGGCTGGATGGTGAGAGGTTTGCTGCTCTTGAAGAAGACTCAAGTTTGGTTCCCAGCACCCCGAATTAGCCCACAACTGCCTACCATTGTAGTTCCAGGGGAACTGACAACCTCCCCTGGCTTTCTCAGGCATCTGCACACACGTGGTACACATACACTCACACAGGCACATAAATATACACATGAATAAAAATGAAAAACCTTAAGAAGAAGAAAACAAGGACTAGGGTTTAGTTCGACTTCCACCCCACTGGGTGATTTTGTGTGAACGTATGGGCCTCTGTAGGTCGTCAGTCTCTCCTCCCTAAACTGGAGCCTTCTTGACTAGGTGATTATTAGGATTCCCCCCAAAAGAGCGACCTCTGCCTCCCGAAGTGGGGGTGCTTGGGGCACTTACGTGTTAGCGCTTCGGGAGGGAATACAGACCGCCCAGAAGAGGGTCAGGGCCCCTGGGACCCCAGCTAGACGTGTTCCCACCCACCCTCTCCTGGTCTCGGAGAATTCCCCTCCCTGCTCCCCCCCGGGGGGGGGCTTCGCAAACCCTGGAGCGGATCCTTGGAACAGTTTCTGGGAGGAACGCGGCAGGGAGAGGAGGAAAACCCGGGCAGGATCCCGGAGCGAACGGGACGGCGCAGCCCACCCCCTACCCCCGACCCTGGCCCGAGTCGCCGTCCCCGGGCGCGAGTGGCCTGCCGCGTGGGCCAGGCGCTCCGGGAGGGCCGGGGCGGGGTCCGCCCGGGGCTGGCAGCCGGGGCGCGCGGCCTCCGCAGCGGGGCGCGGGTCACGTGTGAGGAGGGGCGAAAGTCTCCGAAGCCGGGCGCGTGCTGCGAGTTGGGAGTTCTCGGCGCGCCGCGGGCGGCGGGAGCTCGGGCTCCCGGGCGAGCCGGGGACGCGGCGGGGACCGGGTCCCAGACGGAGGGGGCGGCGGCGGGAGTGGGAGGGACGGCGACAGAGAAGAACACAGCCGGCCGAGGAGGCGGCGCGGGGCGAGGCTGGGCCGGGGCCGGGGCCGGGGCCGGAGAGCGCGGCGACGAGGTGCCACAGCCCCGCGGGGAGGAGAGGCGGGACCGGGACGCAGCGGCGGGGACCGTACGGCTGGCGCGAGGCGGCCACAGATCCCGGCGACCCCGGAGCCGCACAGCGGGACGGTCGCGGGACTGCGGGTGACAGCGGGCAGCGGGGTGCCCTGGGCCCCGGGACCCCACGATGCTGCCGCCCGGGCGGCGCCCGGCTCTCGGTGCGGGGCAACGCTGAAAGTTGCGCAGGGAGCGGCGCGGGACGACGCGGAGACCCCGAGACCCACGGCGGCCGCCCCGGTCAGCGGCGACATCGCCAGCCCCGCGCCCCAGACGCGGCCGGCCGAGTGGCGCTGGGGAATGTAGCGGCCGCGCGCCGCCCGGACCCTCCTCGGACCTTGCGCCCCGGGGTAAGCTCGGGCTCGCACGTCGCGAGCGCCGTCCGTCCGTCAGTCCGTCCCAATGTCTGTCTAGCCGAGGTAGTGTGTGTCAGTCCTGCCGCGCTGGCCGAAACTGCCCTGTGCACTCATCTCTCTGACGCGGGTCCTGAAGGGTCCCGGTGCGGTCAGGTGACTTTCCCGAAACTGGCGCGCTCTGTCCATTTGGCCACCCGAGC
This sequence comes from Cricetomys ansorgei, assembly GCA_026225945.1. Lineage (NCBI taxonomy): Eukaryota > Metazoa > Chordata > Mammalia > Rodentia > Nesomyidae > Cricetomys > Cricetomys ansorgei. The sequence goes on along the minus strand of JAMJFZ010000199.1, from coordinate 74,160,917 downwards.
GTCGCCTGTGGGTTGTGGTTGGCAAAAGAAATGAGGCGGACCAAAGAGATTTTGACCTCCTGCCCTGGCAATGGCCCTTTCTCTGCTCCCGCCCACCTCCATGCCAGGAGCTGCAAGGCAGGTGACTTACAGCAAGGTGGGAAGGGGGTGTCTCTCCTTCCCACCTCCCACCTGCAGTCTCTGAGAATGGTTCTGCTGTGTGGAGCACCTGCCTTGTGCCAGATCACCCTGGGTAGGTGAGGGGGGTGCAGTAAACGAAGCATTTCAGGATTTATAGCGGTGGAAACAGGCTGTAAAGAGGAAGAAAATGCAAAGGGCAAACACAGCAAAGAGTAAGGATGTCTTGAGCTCCAAGCAGGGAGAACTTCCCACCACCTGCAGAGTGTCCACTAACCAGGGTCGGCCATTGGCCATTGCCACCCCCTCCACACAGGCTATGCAGGGGACCCAGACTTTGGGGCAAGGAGGTGTACCCAAAGAATCAGGCAGCAGTGCCCTCTAGGCACCAGGAAGCAGGGTGCCTGGGCCGAACTGACAGAGCAGGGCCTCAAGAGCAGGAGAGCGCCAAGAAGAAGGTTGAAGGAGCTGGGAACAGGAGGGAGCGTCTGGCCCTAGACAGAGAGGGGCTGGACCCAGGGGTGCACTATACACTCCACCAGCACCCTTCCCCCCAAGTCCTACACTTCCAGGACTGCTAGGGACCCGGGAGCTGTGCATAGCCTAGACGTGGCTTCTGATGGAGCAAACAGGGAAACAGGACAGTAGGGGCAAGGGGTCTCCTGCAACACGGTAGAGGCAACGGCTACTGGCCGAGGGCTGGAGCCTGGAGGACTGAGCCTAGAACATTTGGCTCTGTCTTCTTTGGAAGCAGGGTCTCTTCGAAGAGTTTTCCATACTGGGCATCAATCCTCATATTGTCACTTGGTCCAGGCTTCAGAAATGAGCGCGACTAGCTGAGAAACTATCACGGTAGGCAACTTATGCTCCCTGAGCCTCTGCCAACACATCTGTAGAATGGGGACACCAGACCTGCCCCACTGACCTCCAATGCAGGGCCCTGAGCGCTGTGAGCAGGAGGCTACTGGTAGGCTGGAGAAAGGGCTGGGCCGATGGGAGTAAGGACTCGATTTACTTTGAGGGCAAATCAGTAGCTACCGAGTCAAGAAGCAAGAATATGGCAGGCAGTACAGACTGACAATAACGGAGGTGTCCAGACATTAGAAGGGGGAGCTTGAGACTTGGGAGCTGTGCCTAATGATCCCTTGTGCCACCCTTGAAGAAACACCTCCCTAGACAAAAAAAAAACATAAAGGTGACTGGCCAGACTGAAACGTCCGTTGGCATCTGCTGTGGGATGACCTTGGGCAGTTGGCTTGACTTCTGAGTCTCCGTTCTCCAAGTAGAGGGGCGTAGCACTGACTTCCCTGAGGTGTCAGTGGCTTACAGACACTGTCCGGGCCCTGGGAAGAGCTTGCAGAGCCAAGGCATGCAGGTTCTCAAGAGACATTTGTGGATCAGAGGACAAAGTCACTCTAGGATGCTGTGGGAAGATTCGGGGCTTAGGATGAGAGGGAGGGGGAGGAGGAACTGTGTGGGTTTACACAGGGCGGGCTGGTTCTTAATGTAGATCTGGGGGAGGCGGGGGCGAGTGCTGGGGGGGGGTGAGGAGGAGGGGCCCCTCTTCGGGGACCACTGAGTCACGAGGACATGTAAGCGACATGACAACCAGCAACATGGTAACCAGGAAACTAGCGGTGGAAATGGAGCTGGAGCAGTATGTCAGGGTGGGGGAGGGCGGGCTGGCAGCACCCAGGCTTGGAGGGTCTGTGGTGGGTGGTGGCCGGGGTTAGGCTGGCTGGCCTGCAGGGGGTGCAGGACAGGCAGGCTAGGGAAGAATGGGGGTGTGAGTAGAGGAAGAAAAGACACGGGGTAGGGGTGGTATCTGCTGGGCAGGGGGGCTTCTCTGGTACCTCCCAGGCTCCTCTTCTCCTCCACATCTCCACTTTTCATGCCTCTCCCCCCAGGATGCCAAATTTGGCTCACGCAATCTGTCGTCTCTCTTCTGAGATTGGCACGGGGACGAAAGCCTAGCGCATTACATCAGCGCCTGATCCCCCTGCACTGGGGGAGGGAGGGGAAGGACCAAGGGCCCTGGACAGGCTGGAAGTGGAAGGGCCAGACTTCAACTTTCTTGCTTGTCTCCTGTCTGCTCTTCTTACCCTAATCTTAGATGTGGGGATCCTGGGGGAGGCCATGCAGAGCCTAGAGGTGGGACCAGGACTCCAATCTTGGGGAGGTCCCATGGCTGGGGTAGAAAGTCAGGCCCTGATGTGCCTCTTTGCCTGGCTACGTGACCTTGGGCAGATCCCCCTGTGTAGAGGCCACATCTGTATAGTGAATGTTGGCCACTTGTAGTATTGGTGATTCTTCTGAGAGGAGATGCCCTCTGCCACTTTGGCTTCCCAGGGCTCCAGAAGGGATCCTGTGACCTTGGATAGCAGCTTCCCTCCTTGTGCCTCCATCTCCTCACCTGTGAAATGGGAACGGTGGAATGTTCAAGGTGACCACCTGGACCCTGGACAGGAGAGAGGGCAGAGCCCTGGCTCCAAAGCCACAGATTTGTAGGCGTCCTCATGATGGTCAGTGGTGGGGACAGGCCAGCCTAGCCACCCTGGGATCGGGTGGCGGGGGAGGATGGCTTCCTACGTGCAGAAACTTCCGCTTATGTTATTGGTCTGATGCTGTCATTTTATAGAAGTGAAGTCAGACTGAGGCCCAAAGGGAGAAGTGAGTCCTGGGGGCCACGGTGATGTCCTGGGAGGAGAGGAGGCAGGCCTTCTGGCTCTGGCTTTACCCCCTCTTCTTCTTCTCCTGCATCCCTACCATCTCCACCATCAGGGGCTTTGGTCTTAGCCCTTACTTGGGCTACTTGAGAGATTCCTTTAGAACTCATTTTTGAAAGCTGATTTCAGGCAGTCCCTGTGAGGGACAAGCTGGATTCAGGGTTAAGCTAAAGGGTTATGGTCCATTCTAGAATATTCCTCCCCTTGGCTGGGTTTTCGGCAGGGGAAGCTCTAGTTGTCTCCAACAGCATGACCCCCCACCCCCACCCCTACCCGGGAATCCTCTGGGGAAGAACTCGCTTTTATAGATGGGAAGACAGGCCTAGTAACAAGGTCTGAACTGGCCAAGTTGTCCAGACTCAGCTAGATGGCCTGTCATGCCAGGAGTTCGAGAAACATGGGTGGTACCCAGGGCTTGGTGAGTGAGCACCCTGCTCCTGGGGCTCCTTACACAGGGCTGGCCCTTCTGCTTGGTGACTTTCACTTTACGGGTGACTGTGAATGATATCCCCACCCTGGGCAATCCTTAGGTCTTTGATATTTCCCAAAGATGTGCCCGGAGGCCATGTATAGCACTTACCTGCTGCCCAACTGGGAGATATACTGCCCAGCCAGGTGTGAGGCTCGGAGCTCCAGCAAATTCTTATTCGGTCCTCCAGCGACCTTCTGTTGACGATGTACTGCCCCTGTGTTAAAGATGGAGAAGCTGCAGCCCAGAGGGGCTGTGCTACTGCCCAAGGACACATAGCAAGGAAGAATGGAGGGAATGGGTTTGAGTTTAGACTCACGTGATTCCTGAGGGCCGTCTTTAGGGCTTCCCCAGAAAGAGTGGAAAATATTCCTCCCCTGGGCTGGGGTTTGGCAGAAGATGGTCTAGTCGCCCCCACACCCTGACACCCCCTCGGGGATCCTCAGGGGGCTCCATTCTGGAGATAGATACAGTCATGAACCACTGGGGAGAGTTCATCTTATAGACAGGAAGACTGAGCTGGCCAGGGTGAGCAGAGCCATCAGCATTCAGCCATGCAGCCTGTTCTCTAGCCTGGGACTCTGTGGGTGAGGGGAAGGGGCCTTGGATGGGTGGTAACAGGACACGTGGATGTGAATTCAGAAAGAGATGTTGCTGGGACTTCCAGAAGAGTCAGGTTCCATCCTTCCACAGAGCAGAGACCAGGCATGGCGGGTCCTGGTTTTAGTTCCCATGCCTTACCCCCCTAGAGCCCCTGCAGACATCAATGTCATGGCCTGATGAGGTTTGGGGATACGGAGTGAGAGACCTGTTTGGCATGAGACAGTGTAGGAGGCAGTAACCTGATTGTAGTTCTCTGTGTGACCTTAGGGCAGTCAGTCGCCCTCTCTGAGCTTGGTCTGCCCTACGGAGTGACAAAATTCTGGAAAGAAAAATCTCTTTGCCCCCACTAAATGTCCCTCCCTCCTCATGAGGACCCCAGCCCTGGAAGGGGCAGGCAGGAACCCTGGTGTCTGGCGTAACCTTTAAGCCTGGGCAGACTCGGCCCTCCGAAGGGTGTGGGGATCTCCAGGCTCAGCCCTTCTCTTTTCCATCTTTATTTCTCTCCTGCTCCCTCTTCCCTGGCAACGTGGGCTGATCGCTGCTCAAACTTTTAATTCACATGGTAATTGTAATAATAACACGGGCCGAGGCCCCTGCGCCTGTGACACTGCAGCTGGCGGAGCTCAGCTATGAATAGAGCCTGAGTCACACGCGCGCTCCTGCAGGCGCGCACTCTGCTCAGGGGTGGTGGGCGGGGAGAGCCTGGGGGCAGGGGGCTCACACTTGGGCTGACTTTGGATCCTGACCCCCCTACTTCCTGAGGCCTACATAAGAACTGTCCCCACAGACTGCCCTCTGGTTCCTGGGTGGGCCTGTACTTCTCATTCACAGAAGGGGAAACCAAGGCCCCTCGAGAGAGCATGGCTGCTGGGAACTTGTGGGACTGGATATGTGAGTCTTGCTTGGTTCTGAGGCCACAGTTCCACTTCAGGACTCACAGGCCAGGGGAGCGGGGTCTCTGGGCCTGGGCCGCTGCCTCTGTAGGCCTCTCTCCACCGCCGTCTGCACGGCAGGTGCACACAGGAGCCCTGCCTGGGCTGTGGTGCTGTTGTTTGGTGACATGGTGACTTTAGGTGACTTTCCTGAGCGCTAAGACTCCATGCCTGCTTACTCGGTGCTTCGTGCGAGGACAGTCGCTCCATCAACTGAGCTACGTGTCCAGCCCTCACGGGTTGTCTAGCGGGAATGAGCAGAAGGTACTGGACTTTCTATACAGTCTCAGTCAGTGCTCCCCACGGTCCCATGAGCACAGCCCATACCCCCGTTTTTGGGTAAGAAAGCTGAAGCTTGGTAATGAGGGTCTGCCCGAGGCCCCAAAGGTATGTCCTTTGAACCTGCATACATGCCAGCCCCTAGAAGCCCCAGACCCTCCCTTAGTCGGTCCCTGGCCTCCAACCTGGCTCGGGCCTCCCACCCTGACTCTGTGTCTCCCTTTCTGCCCCTCCACCCAGTTCTTCTCTTCTCTGTGGCTTGTCTGGTCAGTCCTTAGCCAATACATGGCCTCAGCAGGCAGGGTGAGGTGAGGTGACCCTGGGAGACATCATCAGGCCCTTACAGGCTACTAGGAAAGGTGACTTCTGTATCCCCAACCCCAGTAAGCGCCATACTGTGAGAGGTGATGTTGTCATGGCGATCTACTACTGAGAGCATGGATGCCTGGGGACCTGTGGGGATGCAGGTGGGCAGAGAAGCTACTGGGCTGGACTGAAGAGAAATTTTACCTCAGCTTTAGTCTATCTGCTATACCTTCTCTCCACCTAGCAACTCACCTGGGACAAATGGCCCAGAGACCACATGGCTTTGCCTGGTGCCAGACAAACATTTGCCTGGTGAAGGTGGCAGAGTGGGAGCTGGTCCTGCTCCCAAGGGCCTCCAGGGGCCCTGACATCTTCCTCTCTCCTGAGCCTGTGCCTTTGAGGACCAGGGGAGGAGAGAGGGGAATGGACCTCTCCATGCTCCTGTCCTGGCACGTCCACAGATGTGAGACAAGGGACGAGGCAGACCCTGTCAGGTAGGAGGAAGGCTCAGGCACTCACGACCCTTCGTGGCCTTCACCAGGCTGCTGTCGCTCTGGAGGGCCCTCTGAGCTCTGCGGACCAGGGGCCACTAGTGCAGTCATGGGGACAGTGAGGTGGTGTGCCTAGCTTGTCCCTTGTAGCCTTCTCTGTTGCTGGAGCAGAGACGGTGTGTCTCATGGGGCTGGGGTTGTGCCATGCCATCTCAAGGAGGTAGCAGAGTTAGCACCAGACTTCCTTGGCTAGCCTCTTCCCAGTTCACTCTAATCCTCTTTGCCTGCACATGTTGAGATGTCACTGGTCTAGGAACAGACTGGGTGGGGGTCAGTGGGGCACAGACAGAAGCCTTTACCTTCATATACCTTGTCTCCAGTTGCTTGGCATCTGTCCCTCCATCCCCGCTGAGCCCTGCCCTTCACCCACCTCTCTCTTCCTGTCCCCAGACCTGCTGCAGAGGGAGGGAGGCTGTGAGTGGGTACCAGGCCATGCAGCTGCAGATCCCAAGGCCATTTTACCTTGGAGAAGTCCTTGCTGGCCACCAGGGCCATCCCCCAGACACCAGACAGTAACTGAACAGGAGAGTAGAAGGTACAGCCAGGACGAAGAGGCCAGGTCACGGGCTGTCCTGGGTCCCCGAGTCCTTAGATAAATCCTTCGATCGACTGAGCCTCCCTCCCTGCATTCACATGGGCTGCCTGCCCTAGGAGGTTTGTGAACAACTGCTGAATGGCTCTTGCTGAGGATCAGCAAGACAGTCCGGCACAGGGCACTGAACGGGGACCCAGAACCCAGATGAACATCTCGCAGCCACTGCAGTGTGGGGTTCTCAAACAGCTATTGTCTCAAGTCCCTGTGCCTCCGGCTCCCAGAGCACGCGGCATGCCCTGTAAGTGCTCCTGTTTGTTTATTTGGATAGTGTAGAGATTGAACCCCAGGCTTCAGTCATGCTAGCTGCATCCCTGGCCCTTCCCCCTTCCCCTTTTTCTTCCTGTTTTGAGACAGAGTATAACTAAATTGCTTAGGCTGGCTTTGAACTCTGTAGTTTAGGCTGACTTTGAATATATGCTCTTTTTGCCTCAACCTCTCTAGTGGCTGTTTTCTGATTTCTGCTGGTTCTCAGCCCTCATCGCCCTCTGGAGCAGGGCTTCTAATGTCACACAGGGAAGATGAGTTGGTGGCTCAAGCTTGTAATCCAAACCCTTTGATGGGATGAGACAGAAGGATTGCAACAAGTTTAAGGCCAATATAGGCTATGTGGTGAGTTCTGGGCCAGCTTGGGCTACAGAGTGAGATTGACCAAGTCACAGGCAGGGCCTGCCCTATAGAACACTAAAACACGAGGTATGTGTGAGGAGAAGTCGTTTTTTTTTGGGATGCCATTGGTGTGTGTGTGTGTGTGTGTGCGCGCGCGCGCGCGCATACATGATTATTAATAATACATTATACACAGTATGTTGCTTTTACTCTGGGTCTGGTTTGGAGCAGAAAAGTCAGTGCCCTGGGTAGAGATCTGAGAGGTAGTACTGATTGATGCTCCTATGGATGCATGGCTTCCTTTTCTCTGAGGCCTCTGGCTCCTGGGGACCCAAGTGCTAAGATCTCTAGGAAACTGTTGCTCTGCCTTGAGCACCCTCCTCTCCTATGCGTGGCCACCCACCCATCCTGCGCCCCAAGCCCCCCCAACTCTCCTGTAACCGGCTGTCCCCAGGACCTCAGTCTTGCCTGGGCTGTATTGCTCAGCTTCCTCTGCATTCTAGAACTTGTACATCTTTCTGGGGACCCTCTCTTAACCCTCTGACTGTGCATGCTTTGACCCCTGTCCTGGCACCAGACACTTCTTCACGAGATCTGAGTGAAGCAGGCTTGGTTAGAGCTCATGTTTTGTTGTTTCTCCTCCTCCTCCTCCTTGTCCTCCTCGTCCTCCTCCTCCTCCTCCTCCTCTTCCTGCTTTCTCTCTCTCTCTCTCTTTCTCTCTCTCTCTCTGAAACATGGTCTTACTATGTAGTCCCTGGCTGTCCTGAAGGCTGTCCTGAACTCACAGAGATCTGCCTGCCTCTACTTTCCGAGTGCTAGGATTAAAGACGTGTGCCACCACCGCCCACTCAGAACTCACTGCTTCTCCCACAGCACATAGTGGGTACTCAAAATATCATTACTCACAGCGCACCTTCCATGGCATAGCTGCAGACACGCCATGCAGGTGCCGAGCCGGCTCAGGATACCGTTAGGTGGTGAATGAGTGAATGAATGAGTGAATGAGTGAATGGCTGGGGGAGACGGTCAGAATCTGTGAGTAAGCACTCAGCACTCAGGTGACAGGTAGACGTTGTCTTCGCCATAGTTCCTTGGCTTTGCTGAACAGTTTTGGGATGTGACCACAGACCCTCAGCCTCTTGAGGCCTCTGTCTGCTGTGCCCTCTCCCCTGGGCCCTGCCTCCCAAACCATCCTTCCTCAAGCCAGATCCTGGGTTCAGGTTGCCTGTCACCCCTCTTCGCCGCAGGACATCCAGGACAGGGCTGAGCGGAGGAGGAGAGGGGCGTGAGACTTGAGCTGCCCTGCCCCCATCTCCTCTGCTCACAGCTACGGTGCCATGTCCTGCGGTGCAACGGCACAGGAGGTCCCTCCTGGTCTGTGCTTGGGCCACCTCTGCTCCCTCATTACAGCATCAAAAATAGCTTGTCACATTCGGTGACATCGCCCTGCTCAGGCCCTTCACGGGGATTATAACAAGCTGCTTGGATCTCTTGTCCTTGTCCCTTGTCAGTTGTGTGTGAAGCATCCACTGCATGCCAGGCTCTGGGACTCCGGGTGAACAGTCAAGGGCCCTGCACGGGTGGACCGATGACATCAGCTGCATAAGGGCTATGAGGAAGAGGAGGGCATGGCGGGAGAGTACAGGCCATCTTTGAGCCTAAAGCCTCTAAATCGAAACTCCAATGGAGAGGTTCTGGGAGCAAAAGAGCCACAGGGTTTCAATGAGAAGGGCTGAAACAGCTGGCTCAAGTCACCCAAGGCAGGGCGGCTTGATGTGTTGGAGGGACGAGAGCAAGGCCATGTGGTCGTGCGGCACTGGACAGTCGGGGTAGAGGATTGAAGGGGCAAGGTCGGTGTGAGAGCAGAACTTTATTTGGGCCCAGGGTTCACCCTGAGGAGTGTGGGGAGCCTGGAGCTACAGCTGGGCTGTCAATAAGAATTCTTGGCTGGGGAGACCAGAGAAGATGGTGGGCTGGGCTCGAGGCTATGTCTGGACACGGGCTAGAGCATCCAGCAGTGGGCCCGTGCCTCATCTCCCTGTGAAACAAGAATGGGACCACCCCAGCTTGGAATGAGGACCACAGTGTGGCTGCTGCACGGCCACAGTGTTGGCTGAACGTGTTCTCTCCCTGACCTTAAGTTCTAGGGATGAAGGAGGTCCAGGGCTCGGGCCTGAGCCACCCTGAGAGGGCTCACAGACTGAGCAGAGGAAGGCGGGAGGCAATGGTCCCCTCTCAAGCATCTAGCAGACACTCAGTCTGCTCCGAGGGAGATGCGGCTGCTGGTATTTAAGGCTCAGGACTGGATGAGATCACAGGCGAGGCTGCAGAGGAGCCGAGGAGGGACGGCAATGATGGAGAGAGGTTGACGGCTGCTGATGGTGACTGGCGGCTGAGCCTGGGCTCCCAGGATGTATGGCTTATTGAAGTGGGAGGAGCAGGGCACCCTGAGAGGGAGGGACTTGCAGGCCCACAGGTATCAGGAGCAAGATGGAGTCTGATCAGGCTCCTTCAGAGGAGCCCTGGGGGCAAGAGGGGAGAGTGGGAGACCCACACCCTTTAAGGGTTTTTGTGGGCTTGGGAGATGGGTCGGTGCTTGCAGTGCAAGCATGAAGGTCTGAGTTCAGATCCTTGGACTGGGTGTAGAACGCAGGGTGTGACTGTGTGCTTGTGACCCCAGCACGGGGGTTGGGGCAAGAAGCAGGCAGTTCTTGAGACCTGCTGGCTAGCCAGTCCGGGTTCAGTGAGAGACTGTGTCAGAAAAGACGGTGGACAGGGGTTGAAGAAGAGACCGGACGTCCACCTCACGCACGCGCTCGGCCCACAGAACAGCGCATCTTACGGCGTCCACTCCCTGCCTCCTGCATGTTTTAGTTTAGACCCTCGCCCGCCACTGCGCGTCTTTGCAGCATGCCTTGCGGTGGATGTCGTTCTTCCCCGTTTTGTGGGTGTGACTCAGAGAAGTTAAGGCATGTCCCCCAAGGCCCCACATCCCCTGGGGGACATGTGCTTGGACTCTCTGGGATCTTACTATTTGTCGAGGGCCTAGGAATGCTGTGACCTCTCTCTGAGGAACACACATATGTCCGATGCTAATTTTAACTCGTGGGTATTTTCTATAGGTGATACACGCATAGGGTTCTAAAATTAAATGACAAATGGAAAAACAGCGAGGATTCTCCCACCCTCCTCCATCCCCAGCCACCTGCTTCCCCTCCCTCGAAGCCGCCAGTGTCACCAGTTTCCTGGGTCTTCATCCAGACGAGCAGATATGTGTAGCTATAAACTCCTCTCCCTTTTCACACGAGGTAGCGACTCTACTCACCGCGCGTCGCTGGTGCCTCTTTTCACTTAAAAATACATCTCGCAGACCCACAAGGCTCCCGAAAGAGCTGCCTCCTTGGCTTCCGTGGCTGCGTGGTGCCACTCATGGATGGGCAGCTGGGACGCTTCCAAGCTTTGCTTCAGCAGGCAAGCCTGCCTGCCTCGCTCCCCACGTGTGCGTGTGTGACTGTGTGATGGTCTCTGGCGGTGAGGGGATGGCTCGGTCATCAGTGTCCTGGTGCCCTTCGGCTGGGCAGAACCACCCAGAGGGAGGGAGGAGGTGCGGTGAGGCACCAGCCTGAGTCCCCCACCCCTCCTGGCTGGCTGGCTCTCTCTCTCTCTCTCTCTCTCTCTCTCTCTCTCTCTCGCTCGCTCTCTCTCGCTCTTTCTCTTTCTTGACAGGGTCTCACTGTGTAGCCCTAGCTGGTCTGGAATGCTCTATGTAGACTAGGCTGGCCTTGAACTTTTAGAGATCTGCCTGCCTCTGCCTCCTAAATGTTGGGATTAAAGGCACGCACACCACTCCCAGATTTTATTGTTACTTTTTTGAGACAGTTTCCTGTAGCTCGGGCTGGCCTGGAATTCGCTATAGATTTGAAGATGACTTTGAACTTCTGAGCGTCCTGCCTTCACCTCTCACGTGCTGAGATTACAGTCCCATGCTAGGCTGGTGCCTCTTCTGTAGGTGCCTGCTGGATAGCCTGTGCCCTGAGAGGGGACAGAACTCTCAGAGCTCACGTGCACGCATGCGCACCCATGCAGAGATATGGACTCTTGCAGATGTGTGCTCTTCTAGGTCACCTTTGTTCCTGTTTTCTCTCTCTAGCCTCACCCTCTCTGACCCAGGAGGCATTTCCAGCCTTGGGGAATTGAGCTCAGCGGGCTGAGTGCTCATGGAGTCCCTGAGCTCCCCATTGTGAGGCTGTAGGCGGGTCTAAGACCCTCTCTCTCCTCTGTCCAGTCACAACTGGACACATGTTCTTCACGGTCATCCAGGAGTCTGGAGCCCAGCAGCCAATGACTGTTGGACAGCTCCATCTGCAGGGCCCAAGGTCACCTACTCTGATACCCCGTTACCTACCACCAAACCCTGGGGGATTTGTCCAGGATGTTCCCAGCCCCCTGCTCCCCAGCTCCAAGCCACCGTTGTCATCCCTGCTCCCCCACTCTTCCTGCCCTGCCCCCACAGCAGGCCAGCCTAAAGCACACTGGCAGGAGCCTAGACCTCAGAGGTGGGCGCAGCCAGGGAACTCACTCTGTAGCCCAGGTCGTTGGCCTCAGACTCCAGGCCAGTTGCAAACCTCTCTGTGCCTTGATTCTCTTATTTCTAAAAAGGGAATAACGACAGTACCTTTTCTGAGGTCACCATGAGGCTAAGAGGAATCGATCAGTGCAAAGCACTCAGAGCAGCTCCCGCTCAGAGTGAGTGCCTGCCGAATGCTCAGTGTAGATCCTGCAACGTGATAGTGCTGGGTGGTGGGGTGCATGCAGAGGGACTCCCGGGTTCAGAGCAGCAGTTTTCGACCTGTGGGTTGCCACCCATTTGGAGGTCTAACTAAGACCTAAGACCATCTGCATATTAGATACTTACACTATGATTCATAACAGTACCAAAATTGTGGTTTTGAAATAGCAATGAAAATAGTTTTATGGTTGGGGGTCACCACATGAGGAACTGTATTAAAGGGTCGCATCACTGGAAAGTTGAGAACCGCTGCCCTAGAGGAAGGAAGCATGGCTTGCACTGTGTGGTGTGCGTTTTGGTGACGTCAGGCAGCCCTGCACGTAGGAATGTGTTGTTGTGTTCCTTTTGCCAGTGGAGATGCTGAGGCTGAGCTACCAGCCAACCTTCCAGAGCTCACCTGGCCGAGTCCAGGCTCTGTGATTCAGTTCCAGGACCACTCCTCTCTCCCACTTGCTCTCAGGGCAGTGCACGACACCCTGGGTGAGATGTGGATGGTTATGGGTGGGTCTGTGTCTGAGATTCCCCCTTGGATCATAGAGCAAGCGCGTTGTCTCCGAAGGATACATACCCAGGTGCCACTTACCCAGTGCAGGTATGGGTTGTGTGCGACTGTTTAGTCTCCTTACAGTCTCAGGCAGTGAGATCCATAATTAGCTTTACCTGCAGATGAGTCACACAGAGGCCAGAGAGGTGAAGTGTCTGGCCTGAAGTCAAACAGAAAGTGATCTAGAGGGACTGTGGAGGGATTCAGTCAGGTGCTCGCATCACCGTGTGAGGACTTGAGTTTGGTCCCCAGAACTCACGTACAATCTTGGGCGTGGTGACACCTGCTTGTAATCTCGGTGCTAGGGAAGTAGAGTCAGGAGAATTTGTGGGGCTCACTGGCCGGCCGGCCCAGCCTACTTGCTGAATCCCAGGCCAGGGAGAGAGACTGTACGAAGAAGGTGGACAAGGTTTCTGACATTGTCAGAATGTCGTGGATGGCATCCCAGGTTGTCCTCCGGCCTCCCGTGCGGTGTGTCACCTAGAATAAAGATTCAGGGAGTTACCACTGAAAGGGGAAGATGGAGATGAAGGAATCCGGTTCCAGGTGAGAGGAACAGGATAGGGAGGTGAGGGTCATGCCCCCCACCATGTTTTTTCTTTTGAGACAGGGTCTTACTAGATAGTCCCGGCTGGGTTGGAACTTGCTATTTAATCCAAGCTGGCCTTCAGCTCACAGGCAGCCACCTGCCTCTGCCTCCAGAGTGCTGCGGCTAAAGGTGTGTTCTACCGTGTCGTCAGTGAGGAGCCACGCTCAGCTGCCCGGAGCCTGGAATCGCCTCCCCACTGCAGAGGCCCATGTTCAGCCTGGAAAGGCCTCTCCACTCAGCCTAGAAGTCCAAACCTGGGATGCCTCAAAGCTGGAGTACAGAGCATTCTTGCACTCTCATGGGCGCTGATGTGAAGTCCCCACTTCCCCAAGGAGATCTGCCTATCTCCTGGAGGCAGGACCCCACTTCCACCGCCTGTCTGAGGCCCAGGGGGCTAGCAGCAAGGAGTGCCTTCTCTTCGTTGCCTTGCATAGCCTGCACATGCCCCCTCTTGCCAGGGAGTTGTGAGTGGGCCCTGCTTTGCAGACACCAGTAGGTGAGCCTGGCCAGACGTTCTCTCCCTGCTCTGTCCGGTTCTGTGTCCCTGAGTCACTGTATCTCAGTCACCACCAACCTGCCACCCTTGAGGTTTTACCTGCAGCGCTTGGAACCTTCCCACCATCAGGTGCACCAACATGTAGCGTTTCTCAAAACCCATCCTGATCCTGCCCTGCCACAGTCAGTGTATGGCCGTCATCTCCGTGTGCAGGAAGGGAAACGAAGGCCCAAAGAAGACGACTTAGAGCTGAGACTGAGTGCCCAAGCTTTACCATAGCAACAGGTCACTTTCAGGGTTCATCTGAAGCTAAGTGGGGGTGGGACAGCAAGGGGAGAGGGGCACAGAGAAGGTAGGGCTGGCCTTAGGGGCAGTTAGACAGGGCAGTGAGGGTGGGGGAGGGAACTCGAGAACCAAAGGCCTTGATCCCAGAGGAACCAGGTTGAGCAGAGCAGCACAGCAGATAAAAGAATCCAAGGGCCAGGGAGAGCAGGGACAACAGTGAGCTGGCGACCAAGAAGAGCCAGACCTAAGTGGGAGTTCTGCCTTGCCACTTCTGCTCGGCAACGCCCAGGCTCGTCTCCCCAGCTCTGCAGACTGCAGCTCCTTCCCCAGATAGGGAGAGCAGCCAGAACCCTCTTGTGTTTCAGTAGCTGCTTAATAAATACATTAGCTGAGCAAAGATACCTCGGTGAGACAGGCAGGCCACGCCTGGTATGGAGTCCATACTTTCAGAATGGTGTCGCTCAGAGGACGGTGCTTCAGGGACAGGGCCCCGAGCTCGAGGTGTGAGACCCCTAGAGAGTCCTATCACCTTCCATGTTGTCTCACCAACAGCAGTGACCTAGAAGATTCATGATGAAAGGCCCTGGCAGGCTGGCGATCCCTGAGCGTGACTTCTGCTGCCCTCTGCTTATCTGCTGTTGGAGCTGGCAGGCTCAAAAGAGGTTCTCGGGGAGCTGACCTGCAGCCTCTGGTCCCTCTTATTGTCATGGGTAACCAGGATTTGTGTGTGTGGGGGTGAGTGGCTAGGAAGGGCTGTCCTTACAGACCGGGGGTCGGGGGAGAGGGTGTCTAAAGGGACTTTTGCATCTAGACACACCACAGATTGCAATTTGACTAAGGACAGCGACTCCATCCCTGCTGCTCAGTTTGCTGGGCTGGCAGCCTGCTCTTGGAGGCTGTAGAAACCCTGGGCCACCTCACCTTCCCCTGCTTCTAGTGTTTTCTTTGAGTTCCATGACTCAGGATAAAGGATGAGTGGTCCCAGGCTCGGGGGATGATGCAAGGCTGGGAACGGGATGGACTTGCCTGGGGCCCCTCTGCAGCCAGCGCAGAGGGGTCCAGCCTCCCTTACACACACAGCCAGCATCCTTTAGAGCACACTTGATAGACAGATGGAGACTGGTCCTCTGCCTTCCAGAAGAGTATGGGCTGTGGTCATGCCCCTGCCTGGATCAGTCAGGGCTCACCTTTCTTTCAAGGTAAATTCTACTCAGAGGAGAAAGATGCTGATCACTGCTTTGTGTCCTCGCTGTCATCCGTACCCCTTTTCTTTTGAGCTCTCCCTCTGGCCTCTGTGGCTTCTCCCAGAAGCCCCATGTGATTGATGGGGAGATGATCTTGGCCATGCCCGTGCAGTTATCACACGGACAGAGTGCCAGCTGGCGCTTCAGTGGTGAGATGTTGTGCTCTCACCCCCGCGCTGGCAGGTGAGCTTCACAGCCCTGCTGAAAGGGTCTGTGGTGGCCATAGCATCTGCTTATCGAGCAGGAGGGTCTCCAGGAGGCTGGACAGCGCACTCCTTCTAGCTGAGGGGATCTGGGGAAGCACCTGAGCACAGCTGAGTACCGGAATGGGCAAGAGCCTTAAGCCCATCATGAGGAAGTCAGGAGACATGGAGAAGGGTTCCAAGAGCCTTGGGAGGGGGCTTGAGAAGAGACACAGGGGCCTGCAGCACTAAGTATGGGGCAGGTGATGGGAGAAGATGGGGGGTGCGTGTCGAGCAGGGAGGTGAGTACCTGATATGGACAGGTGCTGAGCCTTGAGGCTGATGCTGGCCTTAGGCTGGCAGAGGGTCCCTCAATCTTCCCTAATCAGAGCCCTTGACGGTGCTGAGGGAGAGAACCCCAATAGTTTAGCTCCATGGGCGTGCTCCCTCAACTCACCCCAAGGCCCCTTGTGAGGGTGGACCCCACAATGAGCCATCTCTGCCAGAACAAGTGAGCTGGTCCTACTAGCAGAGAGTCGGGGTCCTTGGCACCCTGGGGAAGCAGCCTTTGGCAAGACCCTCCTTGGACGGCTAGTGGCATCATCAAAAGCCCAGGTGCCGCACCTTGTCCTCGGCCTCTCTTGCAGAGGTACAGGCTGTGCAGCGGAGCCTGTCATAACAGGGTTAGTACCCACTTTCTCCTGGCTCCAGTCCCCCACACCCTTCAGGAGAGGAAGAGCCGAAAGCCTGTCTTTCTAAATATCAGGGTGGGTGTGAGCAACCTGGTCCGGGCAGTCCCACCTGCCTCATGCTGAGACCCTCAGTGGCTCCTTTCCGCATCTGGGCCTTCTTGGCCTCAGCTATAAAACAATGATCTTGAATGTGACTACCTTGTATCCCTCAGCTGTGTCTCTGATGCTGATGAAAGAGTTGGAGGCCATGGTGGAACACAGCAGGGGAACCCCAGCTGAAGTTAGGGGCTTTGAAGGGCCAGTGTTGCATTCTGGTCTACACCAGAGAAGCCTAACGGTCCAGATCAGGAAACTAAGGTCCAACCAAGTCACATGGCAGATCTGGGACTTTGACCCATGGGGTAGGGTAGGGTGGGGGAGAGGAGCAGGGTCGGGTAGGGTGGCCTGGGGGAGGGAGAGGGAGACTCTGGAGAGAGGCAGGGGAAGAGGCTGTTGATATCTAAATTACAGCATTGGCGCGCACCGTTGCTGCGGCAACCAAGTTGTCCTGAACCAGGGAAGTGTGTAAACATTGCCACAGATGCACAATTAGACCAGGAAGAATAGAACAGAAAATAGAAGCTTCCAGACTTATATAATTCTAGGCCAAGATGTTATCAGAAACCCAGGCTGGGTCCTGGCCCCGCCGGCCTCGGGAGCTTGAGAAAGCAACAACCGGTGTGCTCAGACCTCAGTGGCAGGGAGCACTGAGGAGAGCGTGTGCCCTCTGTGAGTCCAGCTGGTGGGCACGCCACGTGGGGGGCGACAAGCCTCTGCTGGAACAGCTGGCAACCACAGCCGGGCCTGCCCGCCTCTCACACGCGCCCAGCAAGTGGGAGGCGGCAGGGTGGTTGGCTTTGTCTGCCAGAGTCTTGTAAGGTAGGGGTTTCGATTCTCAGTTTGCAGATGAGGAAACTGAGGGTCCAAGAAGGAAACTTAGTGGTCTGAGGAGGGTAGGAAGCAGGAGCAGTAACTGCCTCACTTACACCCAGTCTTCATCCAGGAGCTCCCTGAAGGTGATAACTCCCGACACTGGATCTCTCAGCCAACTCTTAGCCAGGGACAGAAGTTCCAGGCTCTCCTTTCCTCCATCTTGGCCATCACACTGGAAACTCTGTCAGCCCTTGTCCTGCTCCCAGCAAGTCTGGAGACAGGACAGGAATCTGGGGATCAGTGGCACCCTGTCTGGGCGCACTCACCCTATGGTAACTGATAGCTACAGGGAACACGGAACATTTGCGGCTGAACCAGTGCGGACACAGACGAGGAGCTAAAATTTAATGCAATAGAAAAGTAAATATAAACTATAGGTGGCTGGTGCAGAGGCGGAAGCTGGGAGGCAAAGAGGGTCAGAGCTCTGGGCGGTCAGGACACGGTCAAGATAAGCATCAGGGTGGGAACGTGGCTTAGCGGTAGAGCACTTCCTTGCTATGCCTAAGGCCCTGGGTTCCAAGCTTGGTACCACCAGAAATAAAAAGGTTGGCAAGCTAGCTTGGCAGATGAAAGTGCTTGCCTGACAGCCTGAGTTCAATCCCCGGAACCCATGATGGAAGAACTGACTCCAGGAGGTTGTCCTCTGTCTTTGATGCACACACTATGGCAAGCGTGCCCCTTCCACTAATAATGAAGATGGTAGTAATAACAATACATTGAAATGAAGGATGAGTACAGAGGTGCGCCAGTTTGGCTCCACATCCGGGAGGCAGAGGCAGGCAGATCTCTTGAGTTCAAGGCCAGCCTAGTCTACATAATGAGTTCCAGGTTAGCCAAGGCTGTAACATGGTTGAGACCCTGATTCAAAACCAGAAAAATGAAAAGATACACGTATAGAAGCTTCCAGAACAATGGTAAGCTAAAAGGGCCACACTGAGCAGCAGGGATTAGGACCCGGATCCTATTCTTCTTTAGGCAGACCTCGGTCCAGGGGCTTAGATCAGTCTCAGGGACACAGGCCTGGTGACACAACTACCCTGGAGTCAAAGGAAATCCCGAGGTCCTGTGTAGACTTTTCTGATCCTTCAAGTCTGGTGAGTGGTCTCTTTACAGTAGCCCCACGCTCTCCAGCACCTCACCAGTGTCTTGTTCTCCGCAGGCCCTGCATCTCCCCAGGTGACCACGCCGGCCTCAGGTCATGCACGGACACAACCGAAACGGGCAGGCCCACGTGCCCCGGCGGAAACGCCGCAACCGCTTCGTCAAGAAGAACGGCCAGTGCAACGTCTACTTCGCCAACCTGAGCAACAAGTCGCAGCGTTATATGGCGGATATCTTCACCACGTGCGTGGACACACGCTGGCGCTACATGCTCATGATCTTTTCCGCAGCCTTCCTCGTCTCCTGGCTCTTTTTTGGCCTCCTTTTCTGGTGCATTGCCTTCTTCCACGGTGACCTGGAGAGCAGCCCCTCCGTGCCTGCTGCTGGAGGCCCGGGTGGGAATGGCGGGGCAGCCCCGACGGCCCCCAAACCCTGCATCATGCACGTAAATGGCTTTTTGGGAGCCTTCCTGTTCTCAGTGGAGACACAGACGACCATTGGCTATGGATTCCGGTGTGTGACAGAGGAGTGCCCGTTGGCGGTCATTGCGGTGGTGGTCCAGTCCATCGTGGGCTGTGTCATCGACTCCTTCATGATCGGCACTATCATGGCCAAGATGGCCCGGCCCAAGAAGCGGGCACAGACGCTGCTGTTCAGCCATCACGCTGTCATCTCAGTACGTGATGGCAAGCTCTGCCTGATGTGGCGTGTGGGCAACCTGCGCAAGAGCCACATTGTGGAGGCCCATGTCCGGGCCCAGCTCATCAAGCCCTACATGACCCAAGAGGGCGAATACCTACCGCTGGACCAGCGGGACCTCAACGTAGGCTATGACATCGGCCTGGACCGCATCTTCTTGGTGTCACCCATCATCATTGTGCATGAGATTGATGAGGACAGTCCACTCTACGGCATGGGCAAGGAGGAGCTAGAGTCGGAGGACTTTGAGATTGTGGTCATCCTGGAGGGCATGGTGGAGGCCACAGCTATGACCACACAGGCCCGCAGCTCCTACCTGGCCAGTGAGATCCTGTGGGGTCATCGGTTCGAGCCCGTGGTCTTTGAGGAGAAGAGTCACTATAAGGTGGACTACTCACGATTCCACAAGACCTACGAGGTGGCTGGAACGCCCTGCTGCTCTGCCCGAGAGCTGCAGGAGAGCAAGATCACGGTGCTGCCCGCCCCACCGCCCCCTCCCAGTGCCTTCTGCTATGAAAATGAGCTGGCCCTCATGAGCCAGGAGGAAGAGGAGATGGAAGAGGAGGCTGCTGCTGCAGCAGCCGTGGCTGCAGGCCTGGGCCTGGAGGCGGGTTCCAAAGACGAGGCAGGCATCATTCGGATGCTTGAGTTCGGCAGCCACCTGGATCTGGAGCGTATGCAAGCCACCCTCCCGCTGGACAACATTTCCTACCGCAGGGAGTCTGCCATCTGACCTCCAGGCCCTGCCCTCCTCTGTTCCTACAAGAGCCTCTGCCAGAGGTGGGATGCCAGGACAAGCCTCCCACTCTTAGGACAGAGTTGAACCTGGCTCCGTGGACCTGGAGGAAGGTGGGGGCTACAAAGATTGGGAGATCCCTTCCTGTTGACTGCACAGCTCAGGACTGGGAAGGACTCAGGTACTCAGTCCTGCTGGCCTGAGCCCCCGGCCCCTCCCCACGGGTGGCTCTGGGCCCCCAGACCTTCCACCCTTTCCTCACTGACCCTTCAAGGATGTGCCCCTTCTGCTCTCAGGACCTTGGGGAAGGAGCTGGACTGCTGGGGGGGTGGGCATCACAGGGTTCTGGGTGGGCAGGGTGGGTCTGGGGAGGGGGAGGGGCGTGTTTCCTTTGCATGACTGTGGTCTGTGCTCTTGACTCTCTTTTGTAAATATCTATAAATGGAAGAGATGGAGACACAAGTCCACCTCTGCCCGTTTCTACCCGTGAGACAGAGAGAAGCCGCCACCCATCTCTGTGTACCCCCTCCCCATCTAGCCTAGCCCCAGCCCTACCCAGCAAGCTGGTCCCTTGAGATTCTTGAAGCCAGCTCTGTATGGTGTTGGGTTTGGGTACAGAGGGGACCCAGAGGTTGGATAAATACCCCTCCCTCCTTGCAGTCCCTCCAGTCTCAAGATTGGCATTTGTAACTATTTTTAATAAAGCATATGGTCCACGAGAAGTAGGCTGGTAGAGAGAAGAAAGAGAGAGAGAGAGAGAGAGAGCGCTCATGTGAGTATCTGTATGCGTCCCCCCTTTCTAAAAATTATTTTTGTGTGTCTGTGCGTGTGCAGGTGCACGTGTGCGTGCCCAGGTGGAAGCCGGAGGACAGCCTCAGGAATTGTTCCTTGGGAATCATCCGCCTGTTTTGATTTTTTTTTAAGATTTATTTTCATTTTATATGCATGAACGTTTTCCCCGTGTATATCTGCACACCACGTGTGTGCCTGCAGAGGCCAGAAGAGAGCGCTGAATCGCTGGGCCCGGAGTTACAGGTGGCCGTGAGCCGTCATGTGGTGCTGGGAGTCTGACCTGGGTCCTCTGCAAACTACAAGTGCTCTTAACCGCCGAGCCGTCTCCCCAGCCCCGTTTACCTTATTTTTTGAAACAGGGTCTCTCATGGTCTGGAGCTCACGGTTAGGGTAGGGTAGCCGATCAGAGAGCTCCAGGATCTACTGTCTCCTAGTGCCAGCATTTTTTTTTTTTTAAACATAGATGCTGAGGATTGATTCTGGTCCTCGTGCTTGTACGTCACTGACCGAGCCGTCTCAGGGGTGTGTGCTCTTTCTGAGATACTGATCCTCACAGGCATCTCTGCCACCCGGAAGTCATTGGGAGGAGCCTGGGTGAGCATCACAGAAGCTAGGTCTGAATCAAATCTTTGTAACTCAGGGGAAGTAGGAAGTGCCCACTGGATTTACACACATGCATATGCACACATTCACACACATCCATGTCTCCACACGCTGCTAGGGGAGCCTGCAGGACACCATGGTATAGGGGCTCCCGGAACCTGCTGAAAGCCTGGTCATAAATCCAGATGTGGTGTCTGCCTTGCTGCGGGACCTCTGGCAAGTCCTTCCCTCCTCTGGGCTCCATAGTTTTGGTGCGTGAAGAGACACCCTCGCTCAGGCAACTGTGTTCTTCAAGGTCTGTGGGTAGCCGAGGGCTCGAGGTCAATTGCTCCTGAGGTCACTGGGAAGCTGTGCTCAGCTGGAATGCCCATCCCAGAGAAGAATCCAGGTAGCCTTGTCCGTAAGATGGCTGATGGTTTGGTGCTGGGTTGGGTTTGGACTCTACCTCCTCCCATGAATTCTCTCAGGTTCCTTTGGGGTGTTTATAGTGAAGGCTGCCGGGGGCCCTCAACCTGAACCTCACTTCCGATGCATTTTACTGGGCATTCAGGTCATCAGTAGACCAATCTGCTGCAAAGGGGGGAGATCAGCTGCCATCTCTTCCATGGCAAGTTGGTGCAGAGGGCTATGCAGGAGGAAAGTACTGTTGTACTAGGTGATTTAGTCCCTTTGAGGGAGCTGTTCTCGGCACTCAGCCTGTGGAAGAGCAGAAAGTACCCTGCACGGTCTCAGGAACCTCTGTGCCAATATGCCAGCTTACCTACGGTGAAATAAGGTGGGTGGATCTACGAAGGCTCACACCTCACCAGCCCTGGCCACAGGCTACCATCTGGGTAAATACTGCACACCCAGCCTGCATTAACAGTTTTACAAGGGAATCTGAGGGCTCCTTCTTGGGGAGAGGCTTGCTTGAGATCCAAGGCCCCCAGTTGATAGCTATTTGCGGTCAAGGACGAGGTTTCATTTGATAGATGAAGACTACAGGCCTAGGGAACTAAAGACTGGCTTCCACCATGCGGTGGCTGTCCGAGACCAAAGGGCCTGCTTCTCATCCCATCCTCTGAGGGCACTAATGGACAGGGACTGTCTGCCGTCCGCGTTCACACCCTGTCATCCCTAGTGCACCAGTGACCGTTAGCAGCCTCGAAGAGCTGAGACGAGGATGGGGAGGTGGCACCTAGCAAGAGAAAAATCTCAATTGCCTAGCCACCCATGCTCACCTCAGACCCAGGTAGCTTCTCAGGGATGCCCTACTGTCCCGCCCTGCAGGCTCTGGGAGGACACCATGAGGCTATCCTTGCCTGTTTGGACCAGGTAACAGGAAGCAACCGACTTAGCTCAGGTCTCATGCTGGGCCCAGAATGTGGAACAGGTAAGCTGTCCACTCTGGTGAGAGGCCAAGCTACCCAGAGGGCCACCCCAGGACAAGCATCCCAGGGTCCCCTGGAAATGTCCTCACCAGCCAGCCACCTGCTCAAGCTCTTGGGGCAATTGTGTCCTTTCAGACAACCCCATTCCTCTCTCAAGTGACGTGCAACATGACTTGCGGACACAAACAGACGCCGATATGAGTCCAAGCCAGGACTTGTACAAGGCTTCAAGAGAGTGCCAATGTAGGCTCCGGGCAGACCCAGGGTGCGCGGCTCCATGCAGGCTGCAAGCTGGGCTGCTGGCTCAGCTCTGCTGACTCACCTTCTCTCTCCCACCTGTTCCCCTTTCGCAGCCCTCCCACCCGCTTCCCAGCTCCTCTGATCTCTCCTTCCCTGCGCTCCTGGTGGCTGCATCGGGGGCGTCAGCAGCTTAGAAACCTTGGTGCTCAGTCATGCAAACTGGCTGGCAGCTGTAGGGGGCCGTGGAGGTGCCACCACGCCCTTCTCTGCTCAACCCAGGGGTGATGGGCCAGCCTTGCATCTGCTCCACAGTCCGGGAGAGAGGCCCTAGAGGGCTTGAAGGAAGCACAAGTCTGGGAAGGGACCCGAGGGGAAGAGGGTGTGGCCGCACTGAGGCTCTACCCCCCGCACATGCCTGCTGCCTGAAAGCCACCATTCAAGAGTAATCTTGGCTCACCGTGGCTTCCTTAGAGATGGCTTCTGAGTCTAGTTTTCCATATGAACTTAAGCAGCTTAGAGAGAACTAGAAAGGAGCCTGGATGGCATTCAACTCCGCGCTGTCACACTCTGTCCTTTCTGAGATCACGTGGGCTTCTTCCTGTGTGTGGCTTCTCTCGTTTTTTTCTGAATTCAGACTGTTCTACTCAATGTGGATTGTTTTGTTAGTTGTTGTTGTTGTTGGTAGTGGTGGTGTGTGTGTGTGTGTGTGTGTGTGTGTGTGTGTGTAAGATTAGGTCTCAGGTAGCCCAGCCTGGCTCAAACTCAATATGTAGCTGAAAATGATCTTGAACTCCTAACCCTCCTGCCTCCACCTCCCAAGGGCTGGTATAAAGGGTATTCGGCACCTTCCATCTTTGGAGTTTGGCAGAGGCGGAGGCAGGAGGATCTCTGTGAGTTCCAGGCCAGCCTGGTCTACCTAGCAAGTTCCTTGTCTCCGAAAGGAAACAAACAAAACCCAATATGGAAGACCTGGCATCCACATCCTTCCACAGAAACAGGCTAGACCTTTTCAGGATGGGGAAAGGAGGAACTTCAAACCCAGCTTCCCTCACAGTGTCGTGAGGACAGCTGGCAAGGGGCACACGGAGTCTAGAGCCCCGTATTTCCATGTCTCCCACGGAGAGGGTAGATCATGAGCGTGAGAGCCAGAGGCGCCTAGGTTTGGCGTTTAGCTTCTGTGTGACCTTGGGCAGGTTAATTTGTCTCTGAGCCTGTGTGCGTGTGCGTGTGTGTGTTCGCACGCGCATGCATGTGCATAGGGCATTTATGTGTCCATCTCACATTCTGTATGGATTAAATGAGATCCTGTATGTGACTGGGCATGGCAGGCATGGGGTCAGGTGCGTTAATGATCTAAATAAATGTGAGTGGCCTTTGGAAAAGGTTGTGATCAACTTAACAATAAATGACACAATTAGTTTGAGAGCAAACTTGGAGTTTCCTGGCAACCATGGGGAAAAGAGAAACCTGACTTAGCACTTGGTGCGCGTGGGCTCTGAGGCGGGAGAATACTGGGTGTCTTTAGTCTGCCCAGGTCGTCTCATTCCTTCTCCCAGCTTCATTCCCTCGCCTTCAAGGTTAGGAGTTGGGTTTCGTGACTCCTGGAGTTCTGGTATGCTGTACAAATGTGGATTCTATTCCTGGCTCCTTCTGAAGACCTTGGGAAGACAGCAGCCAGGTCACAGCTGGGACTTAGTAAAACCAGCTAAGCCTCTTTGTTCCCTCCCTCAGGCCCTGGAGACCTGCAGGTCTCTGTCTAGTGACTCCCTGGAGTCTGGCGTAAAATCACCTCATGGGACGGGCAGGACCAGCCCAAAGTACTGCATCCCCATTGTCAGCACAGATGTCAGGAACAGACACCCTGTGTTCTACCCTTGACCTCACCACATGGCCCAGAGTGACCATGAATGATTCTAAAGAGCTCGTTCACCTAACAAATAATTTATTAGCCCCTGCCATGAGCAGTGGAGGCCCTGTCTCAGGCAAGGGGCTTTGGCACTAAACCAAAGCTGTGGCTGGAACCTGGCCCACTGCCCTTCAACACTGGGGTGTAGTGTTCAGAAAGAGCTCAGGCCAGTCCCTAGCCTGGGACCACAAATTCCTACCCCACTGGATGGGAGAGGATGTCTGGTTTCCCAGTGGCACGCTGGGAGGGAAGATGGGAGCACTGTGGTACCCCATGTATGGGGCGCAGGCAAACCTGGGATAGTGGGCTGGCAGACACTTAGCCTCTCTTCAGCCAGAGCCATAGCAGAGGAGGGCCGATGAAGGGCTGAGTGGTGAGGGACATCAGATGTCAGGCAGAGCAGTGAGGACCCTTTCTTGCAGGCAGCAGGAGCTGAGGCAGGCTGTCTGGGAGCAGAAGCGGAGAGGGAGATGGGATCCAGGAAGCCACGCTCTGGCTCTGACAGCTGAGTAGGCTGGAGTGGGGTTGGTGATGAGAGCTTATGGACCTTTGTCAATCCCCAAGTCTCTAGGCCCCTGAAGGAAGCCGGAGGAGAACAGCGGGAATGGGGGAGGGGAGGCAGCCCAGGGCTCAGGAGTGACGCTAGGACCTGCCAAGCTGTGAGTAGTCTCTGAGAGGAGAATGGGGAAGCACAGACAGGTTAATGACAGGGAGTGGAAGGGATGGATGGGTTCCAGTTCCCTCCTGACAGGTGAGAGGAGGCAGGACACGGGCAATTGAGCTGGAAGAGATGGAAAGAGGAAAGAGGCTATTTATGGCCTGGTCCCTGCAGGCAAGGCGTGGGTAAGGAAGCTCTCCCTTCCTCGGTGGCTTTGGCCAGGGTCCCTACCCTGGCCGAGGGCTCAGGCTGAGGGGTGATGGGGAAACGGAGGTGGGCAGTGAGCGACAGGAGCAGGTAGGGTACTAGACAGCTTGAGGTGGACCATGGACTCCAGCAATATTGTCAGCCCCAAGCTCCAGGCTCACAGCATCTCTCTCAGCCTTCGGGCATGATAATGATTTGCAGCTAGAACATTCCCCAAAGGTCGCTGTGTCAAAGGCTTTGTTGCCAGTCTGTGGCACTGTGGAGCGGTGGTACACCCTTGAGGAGGTGGGTCATCAGATGGTCCTTGGGGACAGGGTCTTGAAAGCCGCCCTGACGTGAGGCATTTGCTGTGTCTGTGCACACTGTCTGATGTCCACAGACCTAACGGGTCCACTCTGGACAAAAACCTTGAAAATACAGAGCCATAATACACCAGTCAGGCTGATGTTGTGGCTCAGTTGGCAGAGAGCTTGCCTGGCATGCAAAGGCCCTGGGTTCGAGTCTCTGGTGGTACTCACCAGTAATCCCAGCACTTGAGAGGCAGAGCAGGATCAAGAGTGCAAGCTTATTTTAGACTACAGAATTCGCCGGAGGCTGGCTCGAGCCGCATGTAGCCCTGTTCCTCCCCAGCCCCCGAAAACCCTACCTCAAAATACACCTTCCTCCCATTTAGCTGATTTTCTACGACATTTTGTATCAGAGCTAGAACTCTGAAAGCGGTCCCAGGTCTAGCCACTGCCCACTCACGAACTGACCTCCACTGGGACCACTCTGAGTGGTGGCGTGAGCAGCAGGCGTGGAGAAGCAAATGAGTCCTCAAGGCTTTAGTCGAGGCCCCTGGCAACATGGGGAGAGAGTCAGAGAAGGCCCGAGAGTGAGCGAATCCAGGAGGCTAAGGAAGAGAGACCAGAGAAGACAAGGGGAACACAAAGGTCCGTTTTGTGAGACTCTGGTCAAGGTCTTTCCAGAGGTCCCGCAGAACCTGAAAGCTGGGGACAACTCTGCTGGACTGTGTGGCTGCGGGCGAGCCTCTCCACAGCTGCCGAGGCCCCGCTCGCTCATCAGGAGGAGGACATGAGTACCGCCACCTTGGGCTGCTCTGAGTGGCCAGATGAAGCACTCAGCCCAGCTAATGGCTGTTATTTTTATCCCCATCCTTCAAAACTCACCTCTCAATTGAGGTGCACGGTCGACTCTAGCAGGCTAGCAGACAACCGCAAAGGCCCTTTCTAGTCCTTTTCCGCAGTGGCTAGCTCCTGCATGAGAGATCCTGGTATCCAGTTTGATGGGTGAAAGAAGAGTCCCTTCTACCTCAGGGGTATCTGGAGGCCCTCAGCTGCCAGACACCCACACTGAAGCCCAAGAGCCAACTGGCACAGCAGCTGAACTAGAGAGGTGGAGGTGCTCTTCTTTGCCTCAGTTTCCCCTCCTACCCTGGAGGGCCACAGAATGACCCCACTCTCTCCTTCTAGGGCAAGTCTACCCACCAAAGTGGTTTCTAATCAGAGAAGTGTGGCAGGCAGAGGTAGGAAGGTAGTGAGGAAATATTG
Organism: Cricetomys ansorgei; assembly: GCA_026225945.1. Taxonomy (NCBI): domain Eukaryota; kingdom Metazoa; phylum Chordata; class Mammalia; order Rodentia; family Nesomyidae; genus Cricetomys; species Cricetomys ansorgei. The sequence goes on along the minus strand of JAMJFZ010000199.1, from coordinate 74,134,078 downwards.
GGGGGTGTCCCTCCCCATAGCACAGCCCTGTGGTGGTCTCTGGGAGTATGGGTCCTCTCAGAGGAGGTACAGAAGGGGCTTGGGCATCAGAGAGGCTGGATTTCAGCAAAGCTGTGACTACATCCCTGTTGTCACTCACACACACACATACACACATACACACATACACAGACACACACACACATACACACATACACATACATACACACACACACACATACACACAGCACATACACACATACACACATACACACACACACACATACATACACACACATAGACACTCACACATACACACACAGCACATACACACATACACACACACACATACACACACAGCACATACACACATACACACACACACACACACATACACATACACTCACACATACACATACACACACACACACACATACACAGACACACACACACATACACAGACATACACATACACTCACACATACACATACACACACACATACACAGACACTCACACATACACATACACACATACATACACACACATACACACACATATACACAGACACTCACAGACACACTCACACACTCACATACTCACACACTCACACACACTCACACACACACACACATACACACACACATACATACACACACACATACACAGACACTCGCACACACACATACACACATACACACACATACACACACACACACATACACACACAGCACATACACACATACACACATACACATACACACACACACACACATACACACACAGCACATACACACATACACACATACACACACACACACACACATACACACACAGCACATACACACATACACATACACACACACATACACAGACACTCACACATACACACACACACACATACACACACAGCACATACACACATACACATACACACACACATACACAGACACTCACAGACACATACACACACAACACTCACACACTATGTAGCCCCAGGGCTGACCTCAAACTTCCTATGTAGCCTAAGAAAGATAGCCTTGCACTTCTTCATGCCTCTGCGCCTCAGGGCTAGGGTTACGGGCATGTGGCACCATGCCCAATTATTACTTGTTTGTTTTGCTTTTGAGACAGGGTCTTACTATGTAGCCCTCCCTGGCCTGGAGCTTGCTATGCAGACCAACCTCGTCTTGAACTCACAGAGACCTGCCTGCCTCTGCCTCCCAAGAGCTGTTTACTAATCGTTTTACATTGCTGATTACCTTGTGTGATGGTTGGTTTTAATGCCACAAATTAGAAGCACCTGAGAAGGAAGAATCACACCAGGTATCACTTGATGAAATCCCTTAATCAGTGCATTGAGACCCACCTTGAATGTGGGCAGTACCTTCTGTTAAGAGCCCAGGGAAAGAGCGTGTGAGAAGCATTCCTGCTCAACTCTTGCTGACAGCTGCTTCGCCCTCTTGCTGCTGCTGATCCCTTTGCTGGCATCACAACCGCGTTTCCAGGCCTCCCTCTCCAGGACCGGTGACTCTCCAAGAACCTTTGGTTTTTCAGTGCCAGATGCCGGCCTCGCCAGTGTGAGACAGCCACCGTGGGACTGCTCCAACTGCTGAGGAACCGAATTTCAAGGACGGCGTAACTGTGGGTCCTCAGCCTTCAGGTATGGGAGAGACCAACTGTTGTTACTTAGGGTGATATGATATGTTATTCACATATATCACAAATATGTAACATATATATTCAGTCAGTTCTGTTCCTCTAGAGAACTCTGACTGATACACATTTTATTTTATTTTATTTTTTTTGCTACACTGAGGATGGAACCCAGGGCCTCACCTCGGCTAAGTAAACAAAGACTCTACAACTGGACTACAGCCCCAGATACTGTCTTTCCAGATACTGTTTGTTTGCTTGCTTGCTTGCTTACTTGCTTTCCAGACAGGGTTTCTCTGTGTCCTTGGCTGTCCTGGAACTCACTCTGTAGACCAAGCAGGCCTTGAACTCACAGAATCCACCTGCCTGTTTCCTCTCAGTCCTCCACTGGGACTAACGGCGTGTGCCAGCGCTGCCCAACTCAGATACACTCATAATTAAAACACGACATCACTTTCCCCCTTTCTTTGTCCCCTCCAGCCCCTCCCCATTTCTGCTTCTTTATATAATTAAAAATCAAAACGGATATAGAAGGTCATTTTGGTGGCGCATTGCTGGTGACGTAGGGTACTGTCACCTAGACCCTTCACATTCTGCCCGCTAAGAACTCTCATGAGGGAATTCACAGACTACCAAAGTCTGCGACTTAACTCCAGGAATGTGTCTGTCTGGATCCCCGTTGTGTTTCTCAGGACCTAGGGGTAGGCCAGATACATACTAAGTGCCCAGTGACCAATAAATCGCCAGAGCCAACGCACGTGATGACTAAGAAGGAGTAACTAAAATAATAACTTGAGCGGTCACGGTGGTCCACACCTTGAGAGTGGTGACATTTGAGACCAGGCTGGAGTCTCTGTCTCTAAACAAAACAATAAAAATAACAATCACTAGAATGTATCTTAGTGGTAGAGTCTTTGCCTAGCGTATGCAAGGTCTTTGGGTTTGATTCTCAGAAATACATGCGTGCACACACACACACACCACACACACACACACACTCTGGTCTGGGGATGTGTCTCAGTGGTAGAATATTTGCCTGATATCGGTGAAATCTGGTGTTCTAGTTTGCTTCCCATCACTGTGATAAAATGCTCTGACCAAAAGCAACTTGGAGAAGAAAGGGTTTGTTTCACCTTACTGCTCTGGTTAACCGTCCGCATCCAGGGAAGTCTGAGCAGGCACTTCAGGCAAGGACCTAAACACAGAAACTGAAGCATGGACTGTGAAGAGTGCTGCTTGCTGGCTTTCACCCAGGCCCACTCGGCCCCTTACATAGCACAGGCTCAATCCACCTAGGAACAGCCCCGCCCCCAGTGGGCCGGACCCTCCCACGGCAATCATTAATCAGGAAACACAAACCAAGCTGATGAAGGGAATTCCTCAATGAAGTTCTCTCCTTCTAGGTGACTCTAGTTTGCGTCAAGTTGACAAAACTAACCAGCACACCTGAGTTTAATTCCTCGTGCCCTCCCCAAATCCCACCAGATCCTGTCTGCTTCGAAAGGTGATTGTGTGTATAACTTCTTTAAGCAATACATGTTTATATAAAAAGCACAAAGAACATAGCCTCTTCAACAACAAATCACAAAGAGAATAAGAGGCAAAGTGGGGATCCTGGAGCCTAGGAGATTTGATCACCTCCCCTCATTGACCTCTGGTGTTCCCCAATCGCCCTGTGGAGCCCCTTCCTCCTCCTGACAAGTCCCCCTCCTGCCTTAATGTCCGCATGCGCCCTGCCACATTTAGTCAGGTTACTTACCTGAGGAAGGCAATACCAGTGGCTTCATCACACAGTCAGTGGGATCTGAGAGAAGTTGACCAATCACAGTCTCTGAGCTTCCTCTAAATTCCAACGTGAACATTACTGACTAAAAGATGATGTCTGATGTTGCCAGGGGATTCTTCTAGAAGGGTGATGGGGCTTGGGTTGTTTTAAAGAAGGGTTCTGTGGGGCATGGTGGCACACATTTAATCCTAGCACTTCCAGAGGCAGAGGCAGGCAGATTTCAGAGAGTCCAAGGCCAGTTTGGTCTACATAGTGAGTTCCAGGCCAGCCAGGGCTAATAATGTGACCCTGTTGTCAAAGTAAATAAATAATAAATAAATAACTATTTCTTGGGGTGAATACTCAAATATTTAGAGATGATCTGCATGACATGAGATTTGCCTTAAGTCCATCTGGGAGCTACAGGCATTGGGTCTAAGTTGGCTGAGTTACTTAAGGATTCCTTTGATACTATTCTGTACTTCTGTATGTGCTTGAAAGTCTCTATGATAAAAAAAAAATTTTTAAATAAGAAATTGAGTCACCTCTTACTAAGGCCAGCTGGCAACTTGGAAGTGATTTGACTCAGATAAAGAGAGGAGGCGATGATGAATTGCCCTTCTTTGTCTAGAAAAAGATCAAAAGGATTGCCATTAGCATGATGTCAGACAAACTAGACTTCAAGACAAAGCAGTTTTAGAATAGATGAACATAACTCCAGGGAGATGCAACAATTCTAAACTCTTACACACTTTCTAACATTAGCTCAAAATACGCAGAACACGGTCCTGGGGAGATGGCTCCGGGTTAGAGTGTGGACTGCGGCCAGGTCTGGAGTTTGGGTTTCGGGCACTCACACTGGACAGCTCACGGCTGCCGTTAACTCCAGCTCCAGGGGAATCTGACGCCCTCTTTTGGCCTCCACGGGAACTGCACGCACACACTATTAAAATCTATTTTTAAACGTGTATATATAGGAGAAAACAAGGAGACATGAAAAAGCCCAGCATGATTACAGATTTTTAGTGCAGCCTTTCAGTGACTGACAGATGAAAATTATGAAAAAAATCACTAAGGATATGAGGATGTCAACAAACCAGAAACTCAGCATCATTAGTAATCAGGGAAATGCAAATCAGAGCCACAGAGAGTTGGAATCTTCCTCCCACTGGTTTGGCAGGAATTTTGAAGTTGAGGAGTGCCAGATTTGGTGAGGATGTAGAGCTTCGGGGACGCTCATCCACTCTGGGTGGGAGTGTGAGCTGCTTCTTCACCCTCCTTGGAAAATAGTTCAATCTTGCCTAATAAGGTTGAACATGTTGCACGCATGATAATTTAGCAATTCTTGTCTCAAATTTATTATTTAGGGAAATATATTATGTGGTCCATCTGTAAGGAAAAAAATCAAAGGAGGGGGAGGGGGTCTGGGATGTGGTTCCAAGATGTGACTCTCAGAGCCGTGAATACATAGGTATACAGGGTTTCTCTGTGTAGCCCTGGCTGTCCTGGAACTCACTATATAGACCAGGCTGGCCTTAAACTCATAGAGATCCCCCTGCCTCTGTCTCCCAAGTGCTGGGATTAAAGGCATGTGCTACCATGCCCAACTGTTTTTTCTTTTTCCTTAAATAATGTTTTATTGTATTGTTTATATATATGGGGCCGGTAATGTGCACATGAATGCAGTGCCCACGGAGGACAGAAGAAGGCATCAGATCCTCTGGGGCTGGAGTTACAGGTGGTTGTGAGCCACCTGACATGGGCGCTAGGAACTGAACCTGGGTCTTCTGGAAGAGACAGGTGCTCTTAAGCACTGAGCTGTCTCTCTAGCCCCTGTATTGTTTTTATGTGTCTTTTGCATGCACATCTTAAATAAAATGCTATGTTTACATATTTGTACATATCATACTTGTATATAAATGCAAATGAGGTGTGGCAGGAGACCTGAGACTGCACAGTGGTTCATCCTAGAGAGTGTGGCTGGTGGAGAAACAGGGGAAAGGGGGGAGTCTATTTTTTCCCCCAGCTATTTCAGGGTTGGAGTATTTTTACTTAAGTGTGGATGACTTGGTAATTTTAGACCTAATTAAATCAAATAGAGCAAAACAAATCCAGATGACATTGACTTGGGGCTGGGAATACAGCTCAGTGGTAGAGTGCTTGCCTCCCATGCACAAGGCCTCGGGTTCAATCCCCGGCACTGCAAAATAAACACACAAACCAAAAGAGTAAAATGGAGCACCTGGAGTAAAATGAAGCCACCTGGGAGATGGCTCAATCAGTAGTCCTCTGCCAGGCAAGCAGAGGTCCTGAGTTCAGATCCTAGGACACATATAAAAACCTGGGTGAGCCTGTAACCCCAAAGTGGGAGGTGGAATAAAAGCAGTTGGAAGTTCCTGGAGTTCTGACTGAGTGAGAAACCCTGTCTCAACATCACATATAAAACAGGAAAGCAATCTAGGGGAAACAATTGGTCTCCATATGCATGTACACACGTGAACGTATACCATGTGCACGGGAACGCACACGCGCGCACGCGCACACGCGCGCACGCGCACACGCACACACATACTGCATACTCCACACACAAATAAAAGTAGTAATAGTAGAAAGCATGGCTCAGCAAGTGAAAACACATGCTGCCAAGTGTAACCTCCTGGGTTTGATCCTCTGGACCCACGTAACAGAAGGAAAGAACTGACCCCAAAGCTTACCCTCTGACCTTTGATCCCTACTACCATGCACTGTGACACATACATCCCCCAAGAAATAAATGAATCGAAAGAGAGTAGAGGGCTGAAGTGGTGCAAGAGTCACCCCTTCCCGGAATGAGTCAGGTGACCTCGCCACGAGGTCCCCGGCAGCAGTTCAGAGGAGGGTTAGGACTTGGCTGGGGGTAGGGGAGGCTTCAGAGGCGGTGTCACCTGTGCTGGCCTTAGGGGACAAGAACACAGGTAGAGATGACCTATGTAGCTGGGGTACAGAGGGTGAGGGGAGCCTGTCTAGGTCACCGGGCCTTGGGGAGGAGAGAGAGGAGGTAAGTGTTCCTTAGGTGGCAGAAGTAAGGATGAAGGATAATTCAGGCTTTATTTGGAATTAGAGGAGTCATGCAAAAATATGCAAAAATCATGCAAATGAGCCTGGCTGAGTGGCCGGCAGGAAGAGGACCCAGCTGGTGATTTTGTTCCTCAAGTGTAGTCCAGGGCCACCTGTGACAGCATCACCTGGTTGCCTGCCACCCCCAGTCCTGCTGGGGCTTCAGCCCATGTTTAGGGAGCTCACCAGGTGAGTGTTTATTTCCGCATCCATTTATTAAACACGCACATGGAAATGCATTATAATTATAACACATTAGGATCTCCGCACATTACAATATATAATATAAACATTCAAACAGAAAAGCAAGCCTTCCTCCTCTGCATTCTCCTCCCCCGTCCCCAGAGGCAACAGCCAGTACCAGTTCCAGAAGGTGTGTCCTTCTGGAAGCTTCTCTGCAGGCTCCCACATAATCCAGTCTCTGGTCTTTCAAATCTACAGCTCCTTAAGAGTCTTAGAGTGATGCCTCTAGGGCACTCTGAAGCCATACTGCCACTTATTTATGTCTTAGACCATTCTCTCAGACACCCCCAGGGGCTTGCTGAGTGCCACACTTTTGCTGGGCACAAGGGAAATCTGGAGTCCCGTTCCCAGGGAGTCCATTCAAGAGGGAGTCACGTGTTTGCACAGGCAGTGCCCCCTGTTGGCTGTGACTCACTCCATCTCAGGCGGTGCAGTGGTATGAATGAGATGTCTTCTATGGTCCCCCCAGTTGGTGGTGCTGTTGGGGAGGCTTAGGAAGAGTGGCCTTGTCAGAGGGAGTGTGTCATACTCCAGGTGCCATTTCCAGTTTGCTGTCTGCTTTTCTTGGGGTTCAAGATGTGAGCGCTCAGCTTTCGGCTCCAGCCACTATGCCTGCCTGCTGCTGTGTTCCCCCAGCGTGATGGTGATGGATTCTTACCCTTTTGGATCCTAAGCCCAAATAAACCCTTCCTTCTCTAAGTTGTCTTGATCATGGTGTTTTATCATGACAATAGAAAAGTAACTAATAGGATGGATAGTAGCCTCGCCTCCCACGTCAGCTGTGCTGTGGGTCAAGGTCTACTGTAGCGATAGCAGAAGACTCTTCTAGTCAGTGCTCACCTCCTAATCAAAGATAACAAGCCTTGGCTTAGAGCAGCGGCCATGAATGGGGTGGGGGAATAGAGGCTGGAGAGTTAGCCTGGCTTGCTGCTCTTGCCAGAGTGCAAGAGTTTGGTTCACAGCACCCATGTCAGGCAACTCACAACTGCCAGTAATTCTTGCTCCAGGGGATCTGATGCCATCTCTGGCCTCTGGGTATCTGCACACCGGTGTGTATAGTGCTTTGATACACATACACGATAATAAATAACATTAGATAAACCTTTTAAAAAATGAAAACCCATCCCCAGCGCTGGGGGGGGTGGTGGTGACACATGCCTTTAATCCCAGAATTCAGGAGGCAGAGGCAGGTGGATCTCTGTGAATTTTAGACCAGTCTTGTCTACATAGTGAGTTCCAAGACAGTCAGGGCTATATACAGAGAGACCCTGTCTCAAAAACACAAAAAAAATTTAAAAATTAATTAAAATAAAATTTAAAAAAAAAAAACACCTTAAACAAAAGTCCCAACTCAAGTGTGGCTCAGCATTGCCTAGCGTCAAAAGATCCCAGTACAGTGGACACAAACCTAGATATAACCCTCCCAATCTCTCTAGAGAGACGTATTTCTTATCATTTTAGAACTGAGCTTCCAAGAGGTAAGGTGACACCAAGACTACCAATTGTCTTTGTAAGTGCTCTGAATCTGCCCAGTCCTCCCCTTGGGCTCCTGCCTCAGAGCCTGCCCCCCCCCCCCCCCCCCCGTAGCAAAACCACAGGGCAGAGGTTGAGATAGGGAGGCTCACCAGTCCTCTTCACGGGTGGCCCAGCCTGGCCTTGATCTCATGTCAGAGGAGCTGTCTAGGATTGGGGTTGTAAATACACCAGTCCCCGAGAGCGAGAGCGACAGCACCTGTCACCCTTCCTCTGGGCTTTCTTCACCCCCTCCTCCCCAGGCTAGTCCGGTAGTCCTGAATTCTCTCCTAGAGTCTTGTTTTCCTGGTCCCGCCCATGAGTCCTGCAGCTTCTCTCAGCAAGACTCGCAGGTGTCCTCTGTCCTCACTGCTCCACGGGCTGGCTCAGTTCTGAGCACACCCAGGGATGTAAAAGGGAACTGGAGGGGAGTAGGGGAAATGGCATCTTCACAGCTGGTGGTTATCTCGGGCTGAGACGCCAAGGGTCACTCGGCACAAACGCACGTCGTACCAATTGAACAAGCTTGGACAAGTTTGTTCCTGCCACACTCATCCAGAATGGGCACGCCCAGCGACACCTGCGTGGGCTGGGGCTTTGCTTTCCTCAAAAAGAGGAAACAGTGGATGTTTCTCCATCATATAACTGGCTCAAGACGCACCTGCTAGAATGTATGTGAGAACGCTCAGGCCAGGACAGAATGGCATCGCGCCCTACCTGTACTGACCACACGGGGGCAGCAGCCGAGCGCAGCCTGAGTCTCCAGCCCCTGGAGCTGGACAGAAGGGGCACAGAGAACCCGGCCAATGAATATCTTGGCGCTAAGACTTTGAGTGGCCTTACACCAAGAGCCTCAGTTTATCAAGAGCCTCAGTTTCTCCATGTACCAAATGAATTATGCTGTGTGCGAGGGTATTTTTAGATCTGTCAGCCCCCGATGGTCCAGTGTCGCCACCTCTTACCCCTAACATGAGGACAGGCTACGGTTGACCCTGACTAGCAGAATCTGCTTCGTGCCTCCCTCGAGGTCTGCGGACTTGGCACCTTTACCGTCCTTGTCAATTGTCTGCAGACTCTAGTGCACACAGGAAGGGCCGCTCCAGGGCTCTGGATTCATTCACCACCTCCCTTAACCACTGCCGAGGTCTGCAACCGCCTTGGCTAGCATCTTTTGCTCTCAGGAGGAACATAGCTAAGATGGCCTTTGTAGCCCCCGAGACCCGGGTACCTGGAGCCACAGCATAGCAGCAGTCAGAGGGAGGGAGACAGAGGCAGAACTTGACACTCCCTGACTCTGGGCCTGTCCACGCTGAGCCTTCACCTTCATACTCTGGGCAGAAAAGGAAGGCGAGGTGAGATATTCAGAGCCCTGCCTGGGTCTAGCCCTGACCTGGAGGGCTTGCCTCTCGGCTCCACCCGCTCAGGGGAGTGTCCACCTTGTATCCTATTTATAGTTGAAGCTTAGCTACCACCTGGAAAGGTGGCTGACTGATCCTGCCTCTTAGCTTTGGGTGTCTCACTGGGCAGGAGCCCTACAAGTTGCTTCCCATGTGGCTCCTGGGCTAGAGGGTGCAAGGAGAGCGAGCTTATCAAAGTCACCTAGAGAAGTCAGCACACTGCTCCATGCCTCACTTTCCCAAGCTCTCCCCAGTGGCCTCGGTAGCTTGTGTGGTTACAGAGCTGGGCAGCCAGGGCTCCAGGGCAGGCTGTCTGTGAGGAACTTCCTCTGCTGTGTGACCAAGACAAGCCTAGGAAGGCCTCTAGCCATGGGACCCACCGCCCGGAGTAGGGGGAAGCTGGGAGCACCCTGGGATTTCAGGGCCCGCAAGTTGAGAGAAAGGAAGAAGGCAGGGACAACCAGGGTACCTGGGACAGGGTTGGGGGGTGGCAGAATAAGTCTTTAAGATGAGAACTGGGGTCTTCCTCTCCCACCATTCCACATCCTATTCAGCAGGGCCCAGCCTTGTCAGGGTGTGGGAAAGAAATGATGCTGGCTTCCGGAGTCCGCCCTGGCCAAAGGGATGTCCAATGAGAGTACCTGTGAGTACCAATGAAAGGGTACCAACGAGAGGCCTGAGATTCCTCCTACTTGTTGTCAGCAGCAGCAGCATCAATACCACCACCAACCTCATCATCACCATAGACACCATCACCACCCTCATCATCACCATAGACACCACCACCCCCCTCATCATCACCATAGACACCATCACCACCACCCTCATCATCATCACCATAGACACCACCACCCCCCTCATCATCACCATAGACACCACCACCCCCATCATCACCATAGACACCATCACCACCCTCATCATCATCACCATAGACACCATCACCACCACCCTCATCATCATCACCATAGACACCACCACCACCCTCATCATCATCACCATAGACACCATCACCACCCTCATCATCATCACCATAGACACCATCACCACCCTCATCATCATCACCATAGACACCATCACCACCACCCTCATCATCATCACCATAGACACCACCACCACCCTCATCATCATCACCATAGACACCATCACCACTCTCATCATCACCATAGACACCACCACTACCCTCATCATCACCATAGACACCACCACCCCCCTCATCATCACCATAGACACCACCACCCCCCTCATCATCACCATAGACACCATCACCACCCTCATCATCACCATAGACACCACCACCCTCATCATCACCATAGACACCATCACCACCCTCATCATCACCATAGACACCATCACCCTCATCATCACCATAGACACCATCACCACCCTCATCATCACCATAGACACCATCACCACCACCCTCATCATCACCACCATCATCACCACCCTAACCACCATCACCACCCTCATCACTATTATGGACTTCAAAGCAATGAGAACCATTTCCTTCTATGAGCAAAGTGCTGAGTGACATAGAAGGGCGGTGAAGAGCTGTGAGGCCTCAGCGAGGGTTGGGGGCTGTTCTGGGGGCCGGTGAGGCCTAAAGCTTCTTGCTCCATTACCTGACCTTATTCCTAGAGGAGGCACCTGTCCCAGAGATGAAGAAATGCACAGGTAGCTGGATGGTGGCAGCACACTCCTTAAATCCCAATACTCTGAAGGCAGAGGCAGTTGGGTCGCTGAGTTTGAGGCTAGCCTGGTCTACAGAGCAAGTTCCTGGATAGCCAAGGCTACACAAAGAAACCGTGTTTCAAAAAACAAAAAGAAAGAAAGGAAGGAAGGAAAGATGGAAGGAAGGAAGGAAGAAAGGATCAGGTTACCGGTTCTGTAACTCAGTGGCAGAGTGTTTGCTTAGCATGAGCAAGGTCTTGGGCTTGAACCCTAATGCACTCGTGTGCATGTGCATACACACACATACACACACACACACACACACACACACTTCAAACAAGTCAAGGTAGGTTGCCTGTCTAAGTCCATTTGTGTGAGGAATCTGGAGTGGGGAAGGGTAGGTGCCAGGGGCTGGGAGTGGCTATGGAGCTTGTGTTTCCAGGATGCAGTTTCAATTTGAGGTGATGGAAAGTTCCAGAGACAGATGGTGGTGGTGTTTGCAGAGCAGTGTGAACGTGTGTGACATCATTAGGCCTTAGAAATAGCAAGCCTCACGTGGTATCCCCTTCACTACTATTTTAATAGTTACTTTCATTTAACAAACTAAAAAAAAAAAGTAAACAGCTGTTTGTGGTAGTAGACACCTAGAAACTCAGCATTTAGGGGGGTGAAGCAGGAGATCAGGGGCTCAAGGCCAGCCTGGGCTACATGAGATCCTGTCTCCAAAAAAACAAAAGCTGAGCTGTGGCGGCGGCGGCGGCGGCGGTGGCGGCGGCGGCGGCGGCGCACACCTGGAATCGCAGCACCTGAGAGGCAGAGGCAGGCGGATCTCTGTGAGTCCCAGGCTAGCCCCACATTTTGGTCTACATAGCAAGTTCCAGACCAGTCAGGGCTATACAGCGGCACAGTGAGATAAACAGTGTGAAATAAACAAACAGTTCCCTAAATCTGCATACGGGTAGGAGATCGTCTGCGAAACGCAATGGCATGGAATGTGGACATGGCGTGTGACAGCACACGCCCAATCCTGCTAGGCCCCTGCCCAGCCCCCACAGCTCCGCACTGAGTCACACTGGACAGGACCCTGCAGACTGGTGGCACCTCTGCACCAGACACAGGGAGTCTCCCAGTCCATCCCCCCACACGGCTGCTGTACACACCGAGGGGTGAGGTTGCCAGACCCTGAACTATGGGTACCTGCTCCTGCCTCATGAAGTGACCTACCCAGAACCCCCTGCTACAGTCTAGACCCTGAAGTCTGCTTTGTCCCCACCCCCAGACCCTCTCTACTCAGGGAATGACCTCCAGCCTTCAAGGTTGACCTTGCTTTTTTTTCTGAGAGCTGCCTATGTGGATTCTGGTGCTTCCCAGCTCAAATTCCAGATCCTACCCAGCATGCATTGAATGTACAGCTAGGATCAGGAAAGTCCAGCGTCTTCTGTGTTGTGGCTCTGTCCCACATTTACTGTGTGACCACAGGTTAAGTGTCTCCCCTTCTCTGGACTTTGGTTACAGCCTTCTAGAAAATGTGACCTACCGAGCAGTCATTCCCATGGGATGTATTCTGTCAGCTGGTGAGAATGTCACCAGGGTTCAGAGCCCGTGGGTGGGGCATGCCAGGGGACAGAGCCAAGGTTATCATCCCTGCAGCAGTTGGCTGGGCACTCACTCACTCAGCACTTACTGAGCCCGCCCCCGGCTGCTGGCATGTCAGGGCGTGTCTAGAGCTGTGACATCACCATCTTTATCTCCATCCCATCATCCTTAAGAAGTTCAAAGAATTTCCTTCTTTGGAGAGCGCCTCCAGCCAGGGATCCTTCTCAGATCTCTGGACCTCAGACTTCTCAGACTCTGCTCCTGCCCTCCGTGGGAAGGAGGGGGGAGACGGGCTGCTGGATGGCTGCACTGGGCTTCACCATTGAGAGATCCTCAAGGTGGGGTTCTCACCCCCAACTTACAGGTGGGGAAACTGAGCCTGGAGCCCTCATCAGTGAGCAGGGGCCTTAACTCCCAGCCTGCCTTGCAGCCTACGCTTCCCTCCTCTTCTCCAGGCAAGAAGTAATGGAGGGCAGGAGGTCTGAGGTGATAAGGCAGAAGTCCATCTGTAAACAAAGTTCATAGTCTTGTTTTGGGATTGCCAGAAAAATCTGGGAAAAGGACCAGTCCCTACCCAAGGTCTGAAGCTATTTTATCATAAAATATCTCTGTATGAACGGAAATAGAAAATACTTTATGTTTTGAGCATGCTATTCCTGAAACAGGGGACCACACTTTGAATGACAATAAATTCACAAGGTTTAGCGATTTATGACAGCAACCGTCACATACACCGTGGACTCTGTCCGCCTCAGCCTGGCTGAGGGACACGTAGGTCCTTTCATTCCAATCTTCGTGACTACCTATTGACCCTCATATCACACAGAGCTGTGTGTCTCTGCGCAGGGGTGTGGGCTACAGGATGAGGCCACAGCAAGTTCTAGAGGCTTCAGACTGGGCTGAGAAAGAGTCTGGGAGGGAGCTGCGGCAGGAGACTATCTATGATGCTGCTGGAGTCAGGTTTGAGGAAGCTGTGGGGTCTAGTTGCAGGGTATAAGGCTGAATGGGCCCAGAGCAGGAAGGGGGAGGATCGGGTCCAGGTCTAGCCCAGGCAGTTAAGAAGGTTCCACCGACAGTGGGGACCAAATCCCCTCGTCCTCAATATACCTACCAGGTAGTGTGGGTCCCTGTCATCCTAGAGTTAGGCGTCCACTGCGTGGTAGCTGTACTGTCCCTTGGTCTGGGAAGTCTGATAAGTTCCCAGGCCGTGTTTCCTGATATGATTTTAATAGGCCCATGTGACCTCAGAGTTTCACAGAGGCCCCCTTCTCTCTTCCCAGGAACAAAGCATTTATCAGTCTGTGCTGGATGGGGGGGGGGGTGCCCAACAGATGGCACTGTTCCTGATTCACCCAGGGGCCGCTGCCATCTATCTCCCCCAAAATGGAGTCAGCAGCTACCCACTGGGTCAGGTCTGGTGGCTGGCTCCAGTACTCAGGAAACAGAGACAGATGGTTCCTTATGAGTTCGAAGCCAGCCTGGTCTATCAGTGAGTTCCAGGTTTAAGAAGTAGGCTTTTTTTGTTGTTGTTGTTGTTTTGATTTTTCTATCAAAGGCATTAGCCCAGAAAGGATTCATATTTCCAGAACTTTCTTGTGCTAGTTAGCCAGTCATGTCAGACTGTGATGTCGAGCTCCTACTGATGGGATGAGTCTGAGTTACTGCCTAAGTTAGGGATAAAAGGATAAAAAGTTCATGTGTTCCTTCACGTGACACTGAGATTGTTGTTTGTGACACAGACCAGCTTGGTCTACGTAGAGAGCTCTAAGCCAGCTAAGGCTTGGTAGCTGGGACCTTGTCTAAAAAAAAAATCAAAAAGACTGCTTATAAAATGAAGTTTCTTGGGCAATTCACAGCCTGAAAAGTCAGTTTTATACAATATGGAGTGATTTAGGGTAGGCCACAACCTGATCTCTACATGCCATGCTGATAGCCTTAACAACAAATGGTAATGGTGTTGGAATTCCAGAGAGAGGGGCTCCTCCCCGCGACCCCCACGGCTTTCCGTGACCTTCTGTACCTCAGTGCAGGGGGAAGAGACAGGGCAGCTTGTGGAGGTCATAGGGCTTGACTTATTTAGTGAGAGGCAGCCTTCAGAACCAACAAGGAAAGTCTCAGGAACTAACTCCTTGGAAAGATCTAGAAAAGTTTCAGAGAGGGGAAAAACCAAATCCTGAAAGGAGGACCCATAATTCAATCAGAACCGGATGGTTTCATAAAATACCGGTTAACAGCATTTCCTGGTAAATCCTGGCCCATTCAGAAGACCAGAACATGCTGGCTTGATCTGGTGTAAACTCCAGATCACTGCTGCTGGATGAAGTCCCTGGGGAGCCTGGGCCAGCTATCCCAGCCCCATGACAGTCTGCTTAGCTCTTGAAAAATGCAGTGTGAATTAGCCAAACCATGGCCCACTTTGGGTAAATAACCAGAAAATCTAGCCTGAACTTCTGATCCTCCTGTCTTGGCCATCTTTGCCACCATGGGCCAGCTCCTGGCTCTGGCTTTGCTCCAATGGGTAAGCTGCCTCGGCCCTGTAAGTAGTGCCTGTTTTCTTCGGTCTAAATTTCTTTCCTTCCACCATGTATGTCTGGGTATCAAATTCAGGTCATCGGGCTTAGCAGCAAGATGCCTTTACCTCCTGCCCATCTGACGGGCCCACGCTCTTTACTCTTTAAACCAGGAGATGGTTTACTCTTTAAACAAGGAGATGTTGTTGGGCCTCTACAGGGAGACTGAACGCCTAACACAAACTGACTTCAATCTCTTTCACAGCTCTTGTGGCTGGCTTTACACCATGAGAGTCCCTTTAAAACGAGGAAACTGAGGCCCAGAACATGAGGGGGCCTGCCTCTGATGAATCATTTGGTAATTTGTGTCAGGAGATTCTGTTTGCCTCAGCTCCTGCTTCGCTGAATACAGACATGAAGAAATAATAGAGAAAAGAGAGCAATCATGGAAGTCTTCCCAGAGGAAGGAGCACCGCAGCCGGGCTTCCAAGTATGCGTAGGTGTTGGCCAGGAGAGAGTAAAGCCAGAGGAATTGGGCTGCCGCCTGAGTAAGGCCTGAGCTGTGATTTGAGCTGTGGCCAAGGACAACTTATCACAAATGCCTGTCCTTAGGCAGGCAGAAGCAGGAAAGGCGGCCAATGCATGCTCAGGATGAGTGGCCATGAACGGAGTGAGGCTCACACCTCGGGTAGCTGTCAGAGAGTGAGGGCTCCACACACTGAGCGCAAAGTCTGGGTCTGCACCCAGATGCGGGCCCCGTCCTGAGAAATGATGGGCTCTTGTCTAAAACCCAAACCCAACAAGAAACACTGGAAATGGAGCTGGGGGCGTTGGTACTCTCGAAAGGGGAAAGGCCCCAGACAAGAACCTCAGCCACAGTTCTGGGACCCTGAGCCAAAGCCGGGATCCCTGGACCGCTGATCTGAAAAGAGCCCTGTGACCCCACTTGGAAGCAGCCACTGTCAGATCTCTGTAGGGACCAGCAGAAAAAAAAAACGGAACAAGTCATGTTTCCATTAATATATAAAGAATCTCTAGAAAAAATAAGAAAAACAAGCCACCAATGTAATGCAAATATGACTAAAAATAGTAGCTGGGTCACAAGAAAAAAAAGAAAAATGCAGACTGGAGCTGGTGACTGATTACGTAGGGGTAGGGCCGGGTGGGTGAGGTGGGGCAGGGGTGTGTGTGTGATACCCACCCATTCTGCACGTTTCATTAAGTTTCCTCTGGCAAAACAAGATCGCTTCCTTCAGGACGGCACAGGTAGGAGTCAAGGAGGAAGGGGCATTGTATATTTATTTTTAATGTAAAAATTATTAAAATTACCTGGGCGTTGGTGGCACATGACTTTAATCTCAGCACTTGGCAGGCTGAGATGGGCAGATCTCTGTGTTCAAGGCCAGCCTGGTCTAGACAGTGAATTCCAGACAACACAGAGAAACTCTGTCTCAAAAAACAAAACAAAACAAACAAACAAACAAAAAAACCCCAAATTATTAAAATTGTTTTATTTTAGTTGTTTGGGTGCTCTGCCTCTGTGTATGTCTGGGCACATGCATGCAGTGCCCATGGAGACCAGAAGAGGGCATCTGATGCCCTGGGACTAGAGTTCTAGATGGTCGTGAGCCACCACATGGGTGCTGGGAATTGAACCTGGGTCCTCTGCAAAAGCAGCCAGTGCTTTTAGCTTCTGAGCCATCTCTCCAGCTCCTAAGGCACACTTGGTGGTGATGGCCAGGGGCAGCAGCGGCGCTGTTGGGTGTACACTGAAGAGACAGACAGGCTAGGGGAACTTGAACGTGGAGTATGGGATGGCGAGGTGTGCTGCTTGGTGTTCAGGTCTTAACAAAGCAGATATTTGTCAAAGCTATTAACTGAAGCATGTGCAAAATCACCCTGTTTCCTTCCTTTATTTTGTTTTGTTTTATTTTTTGAAACAGGATGCCCTTAAGCTCAATCCTGCCTCAGCCCTTCAAGTGTTGAATTTACAGGCTTTACAGCTACCACAGCCAGCTCAGAAAGCCTATGAGAGCTATTAAATGAACTGGGAGCAGAGCTCTCCCAGAGCAGCGGCCCACACCTGCCTCCCAGAACCTCTGTCCTTTAGCTGCTGTCCAGGGCCTCCTGGGTCCTGAGGGCCTCACCCTCTAGAGGAGGGCAAGCTACGACTGTCCCCACAAGAAGTGCTTCTGTGGTCTGGGGACTTCCCAGAAGTCAGTTTAGAAGGCCTTGTTGGCCTTGGGACAGAGTAGCCTTTCTCTGACCCTTTCTAGTCACGTGGCTGAAGAAGGAGCCTCTCAGATCTTCATTTCCTCCTCTGCGATTCTTCCTCCCTCTGGCCTGTGCAATGGCTGTTTATCGAGAGTGCTTTCCAGGCCGTGGTAGGCACCGAGCTAATGGGAACTTTTGAGAGGTGGAGGCTGGAAGAGTAGCTTGCCTCGGTTCGCAAAGTCCTCAGCACAAGAACAAGGTAGGAGAGCGCCACAGTGAAATAAGCCCATTAGATGCTGAAGAGAAAGGCTGAGAGCGAGCGCGTCTTGGAGCCTCCATCCACAAAGGGCACAGTGAGCATTTTCTTCCCAGTGCCCAAATTGTGTTTTGTTTTCGACTGTGACTGTATCCACATCCTGCTTTTAATTCCCTTAATATTACAGCATTTCCTCATATTATCATAAGCTGTTTGTAAACATACCCTTTGAGGCTTGCACAATATTCTAGTGTGCATTTGTGCTCCCCCACTTAGCTGGACATATAGATTAGTCCCAGTTTTCACCAGTGTAAAGAACCCCACAATGCATGCATTCCAGATGACTTCGTTAGGACAGATTTCCAAAAATAGACTTGTTGGCCCAAGGCAAACACGTTTTTTAACGCTTTGGGGGCGGGCGGTGGGTGGGTAACAAGCCCCTAAGACAGTTCTTACCTGAGCTACCACCTGGGTGTAGGGGTAATCTCAACTAGGAGACTACTCAACCACAGGACTCCACAATCCGGTCTCCCAGACCCCTTAGCAGGGAAAGGCAGGCTGGGGGAAAGCCGGTGGGGTAGGGAGCTAGCACAAAGAGAGGGAAACATTCTGGGAATCAGATCCCCGCTCCCTGCGGCGGGTTACAACTCATCCCAGCCAGCTTCAAACTGGAGTCTGGCGGCTCTATTTTGACAAGGGAATGGGTTAGGGGGAAGGAGGCAGGGCAGATGGCCGGGAGCCCAGGCACGCAGGGTGTGAGTGTCGACAGAAGTGTCCAGCATCTCACCCAACAAGCATGAGAACCACGAACCCCCAGGGCTGGGAAGCCAGGGCGGGACCAGGAAGTCGGGGGCGGGGCTTGGGGTGACGTCACGCCCCGCCCCTCCGACTCCCTCCTGCTGGGCTCCCGGCTGGCAGTCCTCACCTGGAGCAGTAGGTGTGCGCTTCTTTGAACCGCAGAGGCTGACCTCTCTGCATCAGGTAAGCCCCACAGGAGAAGCTCGGAGGCCGGGCATGGCTAAGCACGGGAGGAGCTGGGTGCGGGTGGCTGGAGGGACCGTGCTCCCAAACTCCTTCCCTGTCTGTTAGACACACTTACCTGGACGAGAAAACGTAGGCCTTAGAAGGATTTGAGGCTCGGGAAGTTGAGCCGGAGGGAGCCAGTCTTAGTACTTCACTCACAAATGCATTATTCCTGTTTTCTATGATGCCGTCCTTAGAAAGTGTGCGCTGAGTGACGATTGGAACGGAGAAAACTAGTTCTCCGTGCTACTGAGACACAAACTAAGCTGCTGTGCGATTTGGGTGTATGTCCTTGCAGTCCTTTTTTCTGTTCTTCGGGATGTTGGCGTCGTTTTCTCATACTGTATTTACAGTTTCTATGTCTTGCTTTTTTCTCTCAACATCGTCTAAGCATCTCTGGTGTTGGTATTAGTCATCCCGGTATGTGTAATCATCCTTTTTAATGGCCGCATAGTATTACAAGTGAGGGATGGGTGGTGATTGGGCGCCATTCTGAACCCCAGGGGAAGGAAGTGGGGGGAGATGGAAGTGGTATAGAAGATGGCTTGGGATACAGAGGTCAGAGGCCTACCCCCTACAGTGGGGTCTTGGGAAAGGGCCCCTAGCTCTGAGAAATTGAGACAGAGCTACTTTCCCAGGTGTGTGAGGCTTGAGGGAGCTAATATAAGCAGAATGGGGCTGTGTGTTTGGGGCCTTGGACTAAGAGAAGGTGCTGAGGAGAAAGCCGGCTCCCAGAATGGGGGGTGGGGTGGGGGGCGGGGTCTGGAACAGATGGGCAAGCCCCAGTAGGGACAGTGCAGGTCCACTCCGAGGGGCAGACAGTGTCCCCCAGGCAGGACCAATGACCACCAGGCATGTAGAGTCAGTCTCTAGGTATGAGCCACAAGGAAGAGCTTCAGAGTGGAAGATGGGAAGGAGAGGAGGCTTTGTCATCAGCTCCAGAGCAGATGAGGATGGAAGACAAGATTTGTTCAAGATGCACGTGGGCAGAATGGTACAGGCCTGTGATCCCAGCCCTGAGGAAGTAGAGGCAGGAGAATCAGAAGTTCAAGGTCCATTTGGGAGGCACAGGCAGGCAGATCTCAGAGGCCAACCTAGTCTACAGAGTGAGTTCTGGTATAGCCAGGGCTACACAGAGAAACCCTGTCTCTAACCCCCCAAAACAAACAAACAAACAAGCAAACTCTGTGGTAGCCTGGGCTGTATGAGCCCTTGTCTTTAAAATATCAAAAGGGGCAGGGGAGTAGCTAAATTGGTAGAGTACTAGCCTAGTTTGTACAAAGCCCTGGGTTTGATCCCTAGCACTGTTCCAACTGGGTGTGGTGGCACTGGGATGTGGAGGCAGAGCTGGATCGGAAGTTCAAGGTCATCCTCAACTACATCTTGAGTTTGAAGCCAACCTGAAGTACATGAGACCCTGTCTCAAAAACAAGACCCCTAAAATAAAATGAAAATTCCACATTGTGGGGGTGGGGTGAGATGGTCCAGAATGTAAAGGGCTCATTGGCAAGCCTGAGGATCTGAGTGTAATTCCCAGAATTACATGGTAGGAGCGAGCTGACATCTGAAGGCTATCCTCTGTTCTCCACACTGGCTACTGTGGCCCGTGCACACAGAATCTCAGAGCCTGACTGGGTTAAGAAGAGAGTGGGTCAAGGGTGAGTGTCACTGCCCTAGGACTGGTGAAGGCTTGCTTAGAGAAAACAGGAGTCTCCACTTCCCCCTCTATGACATGGGTCTGAAAGCTTCCACCTGCATTCACTACTTGTCTGTGTGTAAGAAGCCAGGCCTCCTACTTCGAGGGGCCCGGTTCACCTTTGGCCATGCACCTCACCCTGCCTCTCACCTTCCCAAGCATCTTCAGGGGCAGTGGACTCAGGGAGAGCTATGGCTATGCCTATTAGGGAGGCAGTCACGCCCCTGCTCCCAGCCCTGCAACTGCCTCCTGGGACTCTGAGCTTACCTGTGATCTGTTCCACTGTGCTCCCACCAGATGAGGAGCAAAAGCCTAGCCCTGGGGTAGCCCCTAAGTGTCAGGTGTCTGCAGTGAGGGTCCACAGCCCATCTGGTGTCTTCCCACCTGGCTTGATGCCTCGGGGCGATAGGTTATGCCTTACACCTGGGGATCTATTGGGGGTCGTGTTCTGCTGTTGTTAGAATTAAGCAGCCACCTTCCCATTCATAGACAATATGTTTCATTTTGAACATTTAGTGTGCCAATGAGGCCCAGGACTCGAATCAAGTTCCTGCCGTAGGCCTGGGACCCACTCACTTTTCTTCCACCAATCTGGTCAAGAACCAGATCTCCAGTCAGGCCTGGAGGTCCGTGTCTGCGGTGCCAGCAGCACTTGGGAGGTGGAGGCAGGGGGAAGGTTTGAGAGGTCTACACTACCCTCAGCTGCGCTGCCTGTCTCAAGAAACAAAAAGTAACAAAATAAAAGCAATCGACCACTGACACTCCTGGGAAGCCTCAGTGCCCTTTACAGTAATACCAAGCTCGTTTGTTTTTGAGATGTAGCCCAGGCTTGCCCTGAGCCTGCTATGTGGCTGAGGATGATCGTCTTGTGCTGGGTTACAGGCATATGCTACCCTGGATTATGTGGTGCTCGGGTTGAGCCTAGAGCTTCCTGCATCTCAGTAAGCACCCTACCAAGCGAGCTCCATC